>WBNH01007467.1:0-193117 GCA_013401255.1 Urocolius indicus
GGTGAGGAGTCTCCTTCCTTAGATATCTTCAAGATCTACCTGGACATATTCCTATATGACCTGATCTAGGTGGCCCTGCTTCTACAGGAATGTTGGACTAGATGATCTCTAAAGGTCTCTTCCAAACCCTACCATTCTATGATTCTATGAAAAGATTTTGTTTTGAATAGAATACTGCAACACTGAGATTTTGTTTTCATTTTCACCAAATGTTTTATTTGCAAGAGAAAGGCATGTTCCTAAAAATTTCCTAATATCATTACTCAGACTATCTGTGACCATAAAAAAATTACAGGGATGATAGGTATGAAAACTAAAGGACGACGGTGGTTAGTATTTTCAAAGAGGATGTATACACCATACTGTGAAATATAATTAAAAGGTACTTGAGGGCTAGATTTTTTTTATATTGGCACAAAAAAAGTAGTAATTATCATAAACGGAACAGAATTTGGGCCATGTTGGTCCAAGTTGGCTCATCCACCAAGTTCATTGCTTTTGGAGACAAAGACCATTGGACTCACTTAAGATAGTGATAGCACTTCCAGGTCTAGCATTTCCTGGGATCTCTCTGCTCAAATCTTTACTGCACAGTGAAGACAAGTTTAGAAACATCCATGTAAAATTTCAAAAGAACCTAGGTCCTTAGATGCTCATTTTCTAAAAGGACTCTATCTAAAACCTTGTGATTAAATTATAAATCCACATCACCAGCCTTCTGCTTCTAAATCCAAAGTCTAAGCTTAGCTCAGCTAAGCTAATCTTAGCTGCCTGTACATCACTATAAAAATCTCCTCCATTTTTGCTTCTGGTATATAGACCTGTTTAAAATCCTAGTATTAGTGTTTGGTGCATGTAGCTCATTGATGATTCTTACTTTTTCTGATGGATAGATGCTCTCAGTGTAGGCTCAAATTTCCTGTTGGTTTTCTAGCATCTCTGCTGCAGGAAAATGGCCTGAATGGAGAAGATAGTCCTGGCGAGTGGAGTGCATCTGACTTTGTTTCAGCTCCAGGAGTCCTATTTCTCAGGAAAATGTTGTGCTTGGGGATGTTTTTCCTTCAGCTTTTTCTTTCACTTAATGTCTTGCTTTCCTCTCTCTACCCTAAAGTGCAGATTACTTAATTGACAGAAAGGGATGAATGTGAGAAATTGAGAAACATTGTCCCAGATACTAAAGAGCATATGCATAGAGAATCTCGGTCTCAAATTCAATTACCCAGAGAGGCATATGAACATGGATCTTTAAAATAAGTGCTCTAATCAGAACACTATAAAGGGACATTTTTGCTTCTACTTTCCCCTTCTTTTCCTTCATTTTTCTGTGGAAGCCTTAGCTCTGTAGCTCTACAAATTTCATGATTCTGAAACAAATGGAGCTTGGAGCTTTACTCTCCTTGTGAGTAAGAGCTAAACCCACAAAATGTCTCTAGCTTACCTTTGTGGAGAATTTCTCTTCTGATTCAATAGGATGGTGTTTGTGTTATGCACTGTTCCAGGAACTGTACAAAAGAATTGCACTAGTCAAGCAGCTATTTTAGATCTCTAAAGGTCAGCAAGTCCAAACTGGTAAAGCTAGGTATAACTTGCAGCATTGACATATCTGCAACTAAATATTATCACAATAGCTAAAGAAATGCAGCAGGTTGCAGATACACAAACCAAGCTAAGTGTAAATGAGGATTCATAGTATGACATTTCTACCTTTAGCATCAAATAGCTTCTCGACACTTCTGCTGGTCTTGTGCAGCCAGTAAAACTTCCTGTGCTAATAACTGTGGCCTCCAGGGCCACCACCAGCTGAGACAGAGAGCAGTGGGAACTCTGACTCTGAGAACAGAAATTCTCCAAAACAGCTTGTGCATCTTGTCTCAGGAGCCCAAACCTCACTGAAAATCAGTAATATTGGCTCCTCAATCTCTCAGAGGCATTTCAAAATATTCTTAAGTCATGAGATGTGAGATTCTGTAGTGACTTGACTTCTATTTTAACATCTGCTATAGAATAAAGGCTAAAGCAGATGTGAGAAGTGGGAGGGTAATGAATAAAGCAGTTTTTGAAAGGTTTAAAAGCACCTCATGTAGCCTGAAGTTTTATGTACTTAATACTTCTATTTTACCAACAGGGAACTGCTGAGATACCTTCCCAGGTACATTTGGTTTATCCATCTCCTTGAATATGGTGTCTCCAGCATTTGCTTTTCTCAACACTTCCAGTGTTAGGGTTTTTTTTTCCTTTGAGGGAAAAAGGCTGTTAATAATTGGAAGCTCACTGTTGTGGAAAATCAATTCATGGTAGCTAGCTTTCTGGGATGGAACAAATATTCCTTAAAAAAAATGGGATGAGTATTTTCCTTTACAATTGCTCCTTTAATAAACTGTTTAAACAATATTTTTATCCTCCTCAGTGGTGAAGCTTGTTCTGTATTTGAAGCAGGATGACAAGGCTCTTCCACTGTTTGGAATGGCACTGAAGCTGGTACTGAAGAACAGAGCCACTCATTCTTCATCTGGGAGCTAATTGATTAGCCTTAGAGCTACATAGCTGTACCAAGGGACTTAAATAAGAAGACTTCATTTTTCTTTTTGAATGACTTATTTCCCCAGGCTGTCTATATTAGACATGACCAGGTGGTCTCAAATTATTTACAACTGCAAGAACCTCTGTGGTCACAGGATTATCTGCACAGGGAAGCACATTGGAAAGCCAGTACTTCCCTTCTCAGAAAACAGGACAATCTTTGTTAGCATATATTCTCATTTAGAATGCTTTTACACTAAGCTAAGAGAACCTAAATATATAAATCTCACTTGCAGTCTTTTTAGAGTGGTGATTTCCTTTAAAAGAAGACAATAAAAAAAGAAAATACTTGGATATATTCTATATTTTGCAATTTTTTTTGATGATGTGCATCTACCAGTAGGAGAGGAATATATTCTGATCAGCCTACTCATTAACTATTGGTTCAGGTGTTGAACTTTATTTGTAGAATTCTGAGTTGTGTGCTTATAAACAGTGTACTACAATGAATTACTTACAATGGTTTAACATTGCTCCTGTTTCCCCACAGAGGAGAAGCATAACATTTTAAAGAACAGTAAGTACCTAGGAACATTCATTCTCCAACAGAGCTGAACACATTGATGGCTCAGCTTTCATGCTATTCCTGTTTTTATTTTTTGGTCTGTGTCTTCATTTTCACAATGAAACCAGTGTTTTATCCCATAGCAGTCAATGTAAATAGCTTTTTCAGTTGTAGTGATTATTTCTTCCCAATGTGTCTTCAGGGTTATTCTTAGGTCTGTCTTTCAGACTGCTGATGTCTGTTCAGCCTGGCCACCAGATGAATGTTTAAGAGTAACTGTGACAGTCTGCATATATGTCCTGCAGCACTAGTGCCAAGAGAGTCACTGTTTTAAATACCTATAGAAACGTGTGTATGTATTTATAAAATATGGTAGCCAGGTTATAGACTTGCTTCAGTTTTTAATGTCACAGTTTATTTTTTGTTGAATTGTAGAATCACATAAATCAGGGATGGAAAAGTTGTATTAGGTCATTTAATCTATTCTACTGCCAAAGTGGGATTGTTCTCTGCAGTATATTTTCCAGTGTTTTATCCAGCACTTTTCTGTTCTATGGGTTGGGCTTACACTTCAGCTTTTTATTCAGCTAGGCTTATGTTTTGACATTTTAAATATTTTTCTCTGGAATTCACTGAATTCTGTTACCTCCCTGTGGCAATAACAACGATGCCTGTTGTTGCTTTCCAGTTGTATGAGAAGCAAAGAAAAGTTATTAACCCATGGCTATGTTAGATAGAAACTCTGCTCTCATCTAACCATGAGAGACATTATAAATTTACCCTTCAATGGCTAAAGTTGTGGCATTAATGTATTTTTAGTTGCTGACAACACATATGATGTTTGCTATTTTATTATAGCTGGCACAAATTCTTCCTCTTCCTTAGTTACGACTCACATATGGCTTGTATGTTTCCTTGGGTCTCTCTTTAGCTGATTAACATTTCTTATTCTGTCACTCACTACCTACGTGGGACTTCATTAGTATAAATCAATAACCCTTCCAAGAGTAGGGAAAGTTTTACTATCTCCACATATACCAAGCATGTGAAACATTTTTTTTCCCTTAATTCTCTGTGGCAATGATAAATGGAAAACACAGTCTGGAGAGGTACAATTGGTAGGACCAATACAAAGAAGTTTATGTTCAGAGCTCATTGCTACATCTCAGAGTCACACTTGGCACCCCTTGTGAACAAGACTTGTGCTGGCTCTGTGGTATCTGTCTCATGCAGTTGAGGAATTCCCATGGCATTTGTCCCAGCTGATGCTCAGCATCTGTGCATGCAGTCCTGGAGCAGGTCAGAGAACTAGGTCCACAGGAGACTGAACAGTGAGAAGCACCATGTAGTGCATCAGAATATCCACAGTGAGCAGGCTTGATATTTCCCTCGGTGCCAGCAAGTGCAACAGCTCTGTCCTAAGACAGAGAACGTCTGTCATACGAGCTGACCTGATGTGCCTGCATGCTCCCTCTGGTTATGTCACACAACATGCAGAATCTGACACATGGAGGTGTAGAAAAAGGACAAGTCTGTAATGCTGCATTTATTTAGGTCAAAATGAGAGAGCAACTACAGTGATTATGAGTTTCTTTGCCTTCCCACCAGAGACTATTGAATACGATATTTGCCTACACTAATTTCCAGCAGAAATAAGTAGAAAAAAATCTTTATATAGCAGCCTTATAGCAACTGGCCTCTCTGTTAATGAGATGTTAACCTTCATTGCTTTTAAAGTGTGGTTTCTGAACAGAGAGGCTCTGTGGGATTTAATTAGAGTGAGTTAACCTTTCCCCACTGAAATGATGGCCCTACAAGCTTTTCATTTTGAGCTTGCTTGTTGCATCTCTGTCTTAAGCAAACCTCATTGATGCATTAGTTAATGGTTGAAAAATGCTGTGAGGATGTAAGGGACTAGGAAGCAGAGTATTGTCATTAATACACAGAATTGCTAGTCAGGAGACCTGGGTTCCCTCCCAGCTGTATTGCTGATTTCCTGTAGCTGTGTGTGAAGATGTTGTCATGCCAATAAAGTCTGACTGAACTGTGCATGACCTGGCCATGTTAGCTACAGCCAGCCAAACTATTCTGAACTGCTTGCTAAAGTTTTAGACACCTCTGTTCAGGAGAAAAAATTGAAAACTTTGCCTTAGCTTCCTACTACATTGTTTCTGATAAAATTTTCTTATAATTTATGGCACCAGAATTGGCATAAGCATTGAGTTTCTATTTCCTACTGTTTTCTTGATCTACGAAACCAGAATGATGAATGTTTATGTGTCTTACCAGGATTAAAAACCAGTTTGTCCTGATTCTTTAATGCCTTTGCAACAAAAAGTGCTGGGACAGTGCAAAGCAGATTGTAAAATGTTGTGTGTTTCCCATCTCACTTTGTCTCTCACACACATCCTCTGCATTCATCAGCATGAAATGCACCTCCATAAGACACGGTGGCTCTGCTTGTTTTACACATTTCCTGGCTTAGGTTGGAAAAATGACTTGTGAATAGGGCTAGACTTCACCCACTGAAATTTCTTTGGCAGATGACAACATATGAGATCATTTTACACAGCTGTAATCAGCATTAAATCCTTCACCGGTACCAGTCTAGCGAGTCAAGACAGAGCTTATTTTACCCAGTGCAAAGGAAACTACCAGTAAAACTATCAGCTGTCTCCTTTAAGCCACTCAAATTCCATGACAATTTTTTTACAAAGGAGATATATTTTAATAATTTCATTTTTCTGAGACTACAGTTGTATAATTCCTCCATAAGAAATTTATCACATTTTCTAGGGTAAAGGCTAGGGAGCCTGAAGGGTTCATGTCAGCCCTGACATGACTTGACTGAACTGTCGTAATCTGTGGACCAATTTGCTCTACAGGACCCTAAGGAAGGAACTTGTTGATTTTGGCAGTGTTTACCTTTCCTACAAACAAATTCATCGTTTTCCAGACCGGCTGGCTCTTAAAAATCACTTGAGAGCTGAGGAAAAAAAAATCTGCCCCAGGCTGCATCAGTATTCTTTTTCCTGTGTTCTGGGGGAAGCTTTTGTGTTCTCCACAGCTGCTTGAGGATAATCCGTAGAGTCAAGATTATTCACAGACTCAATAGAAACCCTGTAAAGTTCTCTGAGTTTAGTTTTCTTCAGTAGGGTGAGTGAAAGCCCCTCAGAAAAGAGGAGGTAAAAAATGAAGATACTTGACTGAGTTAACTGTATTCACAACCACACTGGTGAAGAGAGGAAATAAAAGTGCTGACTTGAGCCTGCTTACCTTTTGCTTTTGGGAACTATATGTGTATTATCATTTTTTTTTGTTTTCATTTACACAGATTGTACAGCAATAATTTTTGGTGCGACTGATAAATATCTGCTTTTAGATATTATATATCAGGGATCAAATCCCTTGTTTCTGTCCTAAATGCAGCAGCCTCAAGTTTTTAATTATTCACACACATATCACATAAAGTGATGAGAGCCATGTAATATATTACAGAGCCATATCATTCACTTCTGACTGTCTGAATTGCACTTTCTCACTAGCTTGTCTCCACCAGAACTAATTATTTAGCAGTAAGATTTTTAACATACACATTTACTAAAAACAAACAAACCTGCATTTTTGAAGAAAAGATTTTCCATCTTCTTCCACCTTCTTGAGGTTCAAGAATTCTCCTAGTATATGTGTGCTCAGTTACTCTAGAGAAACTCACCTCCTACATGAAGATGACAATCGTTAGACTTTAAGACTTTTTTTCTACAAATTCTGAAAATTTTTTTCAGTCCTGAAAAACAATTCTCCAAAACAAAAGGTAACCTCATATTGTTTCTTCTACAATTCTGAAAAACAAAAACTAACCTCGTACTGTTTCTTCAAAGAAAAAATGTTAAGTTTAGAAGAGGCTAGTGGGATATGCATCTCATAAATGCAGAAAACCATCCCTCAGTTCCTCTTGGGGTGCAGCAGCTCCAGGGTACTCCCTGCTGAGCTGGCTGGTTTGGATCCCATTTTGAGGTGTTAACTCTCCCTTTGGGAAACATTGGCACCTAAATCAGATTCCATGCTGGAGACCAATCACCTGAAACTTTTGTGACTCCAAGTCTTTCGTTGGATATAGACCAAAGCAATTAAATGGAACCTATTAAGTCACATTTAGAGGCTACTAGCATTTATTAGCTAAAGCTTTATTACCCCTTTGATTGTCTATATAGTTAGAATCAATGAATCTAAGGACCGATTTTTTTCGTTCTTCAGTGTGCAGGCTGCATTTTCCTACATTTTTTTTTCTAATAATATTGGGTGCTGAGGAACCTGGTGCTGTTAGTGCTTATAGAAGTTAGTGTGGAGATGAATGCTAACCTCTTCAGAATTGAAACAGAGGAAGCATATGACCTTTGTGTATAAAACCTAAAGGAGATGAAAAATAAGAGGAGCATATAGGCCTTTGTTTCCCCAAAATACTCATAACAAAAGGCTTTGTCAACAATGACAAATACTTGGATTTTGCTGCTATGATTTACACAATTGCACTTAGATGTTCACCTCACCTTCTGCTGATGAGTCATGTCCAGATATCATACACCAAAGAAAGCACACTTGTACTTCGGGCACCCTCCTGCACAGTTTAGTATACAGTGCAGACTCTTTGCTGGAAGTATATTAATGCTAACATGCTAGGATGAAGGATGGGTCTCATTTGCCACAGACAAGGTCATATCGCAGCACAGCCCACCAGCTGGTGTCTGTCAGCACTTGAAGAGACCTGTTACTGGTCTTCCTTCCTGCAGGTTTACCCTCTGATGTATTTATATGCAGCAGCCATAGCCCCTCTCAGCAGTGATTTCTGCTGACTTAATTGTATTCTTATGTTTGCAGTTTCTTGCTACTGTTCTTTCAGTCCTTTATAATGTGAATGAAAACATATTCAGACAGAAACTGTTTGCTTGTTTAAATAAATTCTTGTTTCTTCTAAGAGCTGAAATTTATTTAGACATGAGAAATTAGGCAAAACTCAACCAAAATGCTGAAGATGTGAAAGGGTAGATGGAAGAGTGTGGCCCAAAATCTACTGCATCGTGACCTTTAATAGCAAAAATTCCTCCTTAAACGCATTAAATACTTATTGTAAAAAGAGGGTAGGTAGTACACTGTGGCTCTGTACTCACTGATGGCTGATTTCAAGGTCTCTCTGTAAGAGGGACAGCCATAGTCACAAAGTTCAGAGACGCGGCAGGTAGAAGCAGTGCTTGGAAGTATGCTACCCTCATCCCACCAAATGGTGTTGACAATTTAACATAATGGATTGTATTGTATAACACAGACAGTTTGTGGGGCTTCCCACTGATTTTGCTCATCTGACAGTCATCTTTCTGGAATATATACACAGTTTTAGTAATTTCTAGAACTACATCTAGCTGCCCAGGTTTTTGAATCCTTTCCCACCTGCCTAATCCATTGTTAATATCTGGTGTCCACAGTTAAAGCATTCTCAAAAAACAGTAGCACCTTTGTTTAACCTGAATCAGAATAAGAAAATAGTGAATCCTGAACAAGAAAATGGAGTGGAAAATCAGTGTGGAAAAAATTGCACTCACAGTTATGACAAGCTTATGGATGTTGCCCACATGACTATGGCTGATCATATGAATTCATATGGATGCTCAAGAACCTCCAAGCCTGCAAGCCTGCTCATGTGCAAAGTCCATCTCTCCTGAGGTTCCATTTCAGAAAGTGGCTTGCTTACGCAGGTATATGGGAAGGATGGCATAAGTGATGTGATCCCTTCAATATTTGGCATGATCTGTCAAGTTTTCTGGAGCATTTTTTTTTCTCTTTACATATTCCTTCCTTTCCAGAAGTACATATATGTGGATGGATTTATATTTCATGTGCTTCTGCTTCGAGCAATGACATGAAAAGCTGTGTCCTTGGCCGATACGGTATAGTCATCTGCCCATGTCTCTGAGCAGCACTATGCAGCCACACCTCACTAAATATATACCTATCACTGAACTGAGTATCTACTCAGTGATGATTGTTTGATCACACACACATCATTGTGTGGTTGCATTTATATCCAATAGTAACATTACTACTCTCATCATCTGATAATTTCTGGGGTAAGTTAGTCTCTTCCAAATTAGAAGAACTACTTCTCTGAACAGTTTTGAAATAGTTCCAGTCACGAGTCCAGTCAGCAAAGATCTTCTATTTAGGCTGATTTTTTTCATTTTAATTTAGGTAAGTTTGACTGTGGTCACCACAGTGCCAGAGCCTGTGAGTCTGATGAGCAGTTGTGAGGTGGAATTAGAGACAGTAGCCTTTCCAGTTAGAAGCTTTTTTCACAGGCTTTCTTTTTTCTCCTCAGCCTGCTGTGTTTTCTACCATGCCTGATTTATCTCTGTCAGCTGAGACTATACTCTTCTACGAATTAAATGGTTTCACCAGATTACCTTGTTTCTTACTCAATTTTTCAGATTACCTCCTCTCTTTACCACACTCCCTCCAGAAAACTGCTACTCTGTCTATTTTAAACCTGTCCTCCAAATGTTTCTTTCCTTCCATATTTGCGAGATTAATTCCATTTGGCGTATGCAAGACGTTGGGCTGAATTGCCACCACTACTTGCCACAAGAAAACAGGTATTACCACACACCAATCATCCCTAGTCATTGCCAGTCCCCTATAACCACAGTTAAATTGCACAGAAGTCCCCAGGAGGAATCACAGTTCATTAGGATTATTTTGAAATTGAGTGGTTTTAAATATTTCCATAAGGACATGCTGCTATTTATCTGTGTGGTTGCAGACTTCTTCAGCTGCAGTACAACATACTTTTCCAACCACAACTCAGCTCCTTTCAGATATTGGTCTTCATGTCTCTCGAGCTTTACCATCCCCATACCTAGTTATACTGTTCCACTTGCTCTGCCAGTATGTTTGCTCTCTAAGCTGCTTCTGTAAATAGCACCACCACTTTTATACGTGGTTAGGCTAAGCAAGATTGTTTTAGCAGGTTAGGAACCAGCTGCGTGGGGAGGTTTGGCTTCCCTCAACGTGTTGGGGAAGAGCAGCAGAAGAGGCAGTAACCTCTCTGAGTGACTGAGCTTGCAGCTCAAACAGCACATTCACATGTGCTATTCACACTGCCCATTGTGAATAACCACATTGGGGTCTACAGGTCCCTGTGACTACATGTGACATGGACTTAAGCCTGACTGTGGCTGTGCTTACTCAGGAGTAAGGGAAAATAGCTAAACCTGAGAGTGCCCAGTTTCTCAAACCAGCAATACTCTGCTTCCTATGAGGGCTAGCTCTTGCCAGATGTGTCTGCAGAGACACTCTGGCAGATTTTGAACAGTCTCGGTGCAGACAGCTATTAGCAGCTGCCCAGAAAGCATTTTTTAAAGTCAGATATTGGATAATTCTTGCAGAGCTCAAGTAACGTAGAAAAAAATACGCCACTTGAATATATCAAAGTTGGCAAATGAAGGCTAAACTAATTTCAGAAAATGCAGAGTCAAAGGGACAGACCATTAGCAATATCCATGCACAGGTGCTTGTAACTTTTTGTCACTTCTATATTGATTTTGCTTTTCCTGTAGGAAAAACTGCCTTCAGGACTGAATGTGCTTAACATCTTCCACTGTTCATTGGTTTAGAATTTCAAACCTTTACATATGTTTTGATGAATTTGGAATGAATTTTCTAGAGGTGGTGACACAAATTGGTCATGAAATGTTTATTAATTAAATAAATTATTAATAATTAATTAATTAATTAATTAAAATTTTCTTTTGAAATAGCAAAAGCTTACATTTTTTTCACAATTTTTTACATTGTCTACTAGACCTATGAAGTAAGGCTGTTTCCTAATATTTAGGTCCAAAGTCTTCCATGATACTTTAAATGCAGTATCAGGAACCAACCCATAATAATTAGCAGGTGCAAATACAAATCACTTCTGAGTATTCATATATATTATATATATATATATGTATAAAATAGGATACTTGTTTTATACAAAAATAATCTTGCCTTTAATCCAAAATAAAAATCAAAATGCCTACCAATAAAATGTTTGGATTAGTTAAAACAAATAGATTTATCAAGGTCAAGCAAACATTCTAATAGTATCTATGAATATAAGGCCTCTATTTTCCGGTTTAGGTTTAAGCATGCTTTGTAGATTTAAATTGAGACAGGGACTGAAATCTAAGAACTGAGTACAGGTTTTTGAGAAACACTTTAAAAATGTTTCAAGAGGTTTCCAAGAAATGGAGACAGCCATTTTGCTTCTGAAAACTTGGTTTATAGCCTCTGGAAAGGTACGTGGACACCAGAACACTGAGTGTTGCAAAGCCTGTCATCTGCACCTAGGTTCTTTCAAAAAGTCCTGGTGATAGTACTGAGGGTATGCAATACCTGGGCAGAACTGTATGCTTAAAACAGAGCTGTAAGCAGAAAAAGTTTAGTAACAGAGAAACACTCAAGAGTAAGGGATTTTACACATCAATGCTCCTTCTCCTTGAATTTTAGGAATTTTGTGGAAGACTATGAAATAGTGTCTTCCTTCATGAAAAGAACTCACAGCAAGGAAGCTTCTCCTGCATGTCAGTATCTGTAAATTTTCCTTTGAAAATGCAACCAAGATCATGGTTTTTCTTTTAAATAATAGAATAGAGGAGATGGAAAGAGTAATTCAACCATTCACCCTGTAGTTAAACTGCAGGAGGCTCAATCCCTATGCAAATCTCAACTCATGAAGCATAGATAAATGGAGACCCTGTTTTCCCAGAGTAACTGGTCGGATATTGGCAGTAGGCTCTAGTCATGAACAGTCTCTGTTGAGTTTTTAGATCCTGAGAAAGGGAGCACTGATTGTCCAGCCAGTTACAGAACTCACTTCAGACAAAGAGTGGTGCTGGCTAGTCCTTGTATCACAGACTGATTCTGAATTTTGTCCCGTGGCAGTTTAAACCACAAAATACCTTGAGACAACCAGGATTTTTAGTGCTTTTTGGTTTTTTTTTTTTTTTAGATCAGATGAGAGGTGTAACCACAGGCTGAGGATCACTTCAGTATTTCTTATTCTTTAGAAGATATTTAATACTTTTATGAAAATTGGAAAATCTTTGGTGGGAGGGCTTTGGATGTGCTTCTCTCTACTTGGTTTAGAACAAGCCTCTTTCAAAGAGGTTATGTAGAGCTGAGCATCCTCAGGTAAATGGAAGCTGGTTTTCAGCGTTAAGTGCTCTTATCCTAAGAGTTATGAATAGGAGAGGAGAGTGTGTGTTTTTACTCTGGTTGTGTTTTTAAAAAGTGAAGCACATTTGTAGCGTTGTTTGCAAAATGTAGTCTCATATATTTTAGGTCATAAGCAAAGGATGTCCTCATTTATGGATTTATAGCTTGGACAGGAATCTGACCTTGGTGCTTTTGGCTGAGAGGGCTTAGGAAGTTGTATACACACAGACACACAGAATTCAAAGCATCTGGAGAATTTTTATGGTAAAAGTCTACATGCCTCCTAATTTAAGTATAGCAAATATCTAGGCATTGTGACAACTTCCACGTTGGACACAGCATTTTAGATTTCATGGAAGCCCTACTGTAATCCCTTGTTTAGGTTTCAGCCACGGAGTGCATGGGATCTCAAACTGGATGTAAAGTGGTTCAGTTTGAACTAGAACGTGGGATTGCACAGTGGTACGCAAGGGCATTTCTGAGGAGAGAAGGGAGCAGATACATGGGCCAGCAGGAATAAGTACATATACACACACACAAAAAAAAAAAAAAAAGATAAAAGAAAGGTTAGCAAACTGACCATAATATTTTGAGGGGAGGAGGTGGTGGGAGATAACACTGGGCTACACATCTGTGATTATTCATGGACCAACACATGATGCTGCTTCTGCCTTCTCAATGAATAAGATGAACAGACACGTAAACCAGGTACTGAGCCTGCATTCTCATGCTCTTCTCAGATAGACATTATTTTGAGCATAATGTTCCAATATCTGTTTATTTTGCAGCTGGTTTGTGTCTGGCTATCTGTCTGTTTCTGAAGATTTGTAATACAGGTGCAAGATTATTTGCAAAAGATCATAAACACATTGACTATACTCATAGAAGAGTAAACAAGGAGTCAGCAAAGCCAGATATAAAAAAGGGTCAGGATAGGTCACAGCTTATGTGCTGTAGTCATTCCTCCTGGTTCTCTCTTTTCTATTTGAAGAGAGTAGCTGTTCATGCCAGCCTATTTGGTCTATACAAAGATCTTAAGGAGAATGATTCATTCAGCCATGTTGCCAGCTGCTGTTTTTTTCATTAGTGACCCTTGCAATATTTGATAGTTTCCCTAAATCATCACATTCTGGAGAAATATGATTGAGTGAAAATCACTGTGTTCACTTTTAAAGGATTTGAAGTTCTCAAGTCCTCACAGGGACAGAGGAATAGTGGGAAAGAAAGGAAAAAAAAAAAGGAACAGAAAACAACGAAGAGTGAAGCCTGTTTCATGATCTTTTTTTCAAGTTTTAATTATGAGACCTGAATGCCAAGAGCTGGCAATACTGCAGCTGTGGAAGACTTCTAAGTGACCATTTCCATCACAATTTGGTCCCTGAGAGAGACCTTCTCTTATACATGTATGTGTGGAAGCTTTTACTATGTGGCTGAAGGAGCTTCACCTGATGTCAATTTAAAGAGACAGATGATTTCTTCAAGTTGGAAACTAATGTGCTGTAATTCCCTAAGGTATAAATTAATACAAAATATATGTCTAATAATATAAGTACTAGACAGAGAGCTACGCTTGAGCAGCAGAGCTGTAGCACTGAATTCTTCTGTAATCAAAATATGCAGGAACCTCAAGGGAATGTCTCAAGCTGGCTGATTATCCATTAAAATCTCAAAGCTTTGATGTAGGCCTGTAAAATGGATCACCTCACATGAAGAGAACTATTTTCTGTTTCCTTTATATGTATAGGTCTTGGTTTGGCAAGAAGTGGGGAGAGGAAACCTCAACATGGCAGCTCCATGATTAGGTAGGTTTCATTCTTTTCACTAGGCACGAATAAATGGGGAAGAGTCTAAGAAGCTTAAATTAATTTTATTTACTCAGCATCCTTTTTATATTGTACTGTCTTGCTTGTAATTCTCTGCAGTTTTCCTTAGAAAGAGCACAATTTCTCCTACTGTTTAATTTCCATCCAACTGATGTTAGAGCATTTGGCCTTGCATCTTCTAAATGGATTCCTGCTATTGCAGAATGAGCTCTGCTGTTTAGAATCATGTATTGTCTGGCTTATCTGAAATAAGCCTTTACATAATGGACCCAACTGTACTACTGTGAGAAGTGCCAGTTACAGGGGGATTAGGTACAGCCAGACTTAGAAGACCCTCTGCTTTCTTCTGTTCTTCCATGCGCGGCTTTTCATACATGACTTTACCCCTTTCACTTCACAGTTCCATACACGATTTAAAAAAAAACAAACAAAATTCTTGTGGTTCACATGTTTTCTTATTATCTGCTGCTCTTTCAGACAAGGATTGTCCCTCTCTGACACTTGTTCAGTGTCCAGCTTCACAGGGGAAGTGAGAATGTGCCTTCACTGTGATACAGTCATGCAACTAATGTTTGGTGTTGGGCCAGCATCTGAGCCATAAAGACAAAAAGCAGTTGAAATGAAATCAAGCTTACAGGCTTTCATTTTCCTACACTGAAACAAAATGCTGGGGGAAAAAAAAAAAAGTTCAGCAGGATGCTTCCATTTACTGATCTGGGAAGCGTTTTCTAGAGAATTGGAGGAAAAATAAAAGGAAAAGGAGGACAGATTCACAGAACTGGAAGCAAATGAAAGCCAGCCTGAACAAAAACTCAGTGACCAACAAACTCAGCCAAGGTAAGCTCGGTTCCTCAGAATCCTCTGATGGTAATTCACATTTCCTAGGTTTTTCAGAGGAATGGTTATGCACTCTGACTGACTTTGCAGGTTAGTGGTTCTGTGGTGCTTATGAAATTGCAGTCTTCAGCTGAAGCTCTTCTGCAGCTGAAATGTTTAGTCTCTTTCTCCTATGCAGATTTTCCAGTGTCTAATATTTAAGTCCACTAGAACACTAGTGGGCTAATTTATACAGCTACCTATTTCTGGAAAACACGTTTTTTTTTTTTCCCCATGTCTAGCTAATGGGTTAAAAAGTCATTAAATAGACATTCATATGCAGGCAGTGCAATTACAGAAGCTTTTTTTTTGTTTGTTTGTTTTTGTTCTCAGGATCCCAGAATAAAATAACCTTCAATGACGACAATGCAAGTGATTAAAGGCCTGTTTGTTTGGGATAGATCTGTTTCTTGAATGGATTTTCCTGGCAATGAATGAGTAACCTTGTAAGTGTGAATACTGCTTGTATGCAATATTACCTGTAAGGCTGCTGGTGAAGAGTGATAAATTCCTTATCACTTTCTATAGAGAGAGTATGCTTTTATAAAAGACCAGCTCAACTTAATTCTGAGTCACTCGGTGAATCAGTGAAAAATGTGTGGCCTTTGCTATATTTGAGGTCAAAAAAGATGGTCACTTCAGAGTATAAATCTATGAGCAGGACTTCATTAAACAACAGTGGTTAACTCAATACAGCCTGCTTTTTTTCTAGTAGGCTCTTTTTTTTAGTTTCTCTTCTTTTTAGAGCTCAAGAAAACTTTAAATTAAATTTTAGCTGCATCTCAAACTTTTTCTAATCCAAAGATCACAGGTGAGGTATGTTAATTTGTACCCAGAAGATCTGGAAAATATTAATTACAGTTGAAAGGTAAGAATGTCTAGGTACTCTACTAATCCTTTCTATAATGAAAGAACATAGAAACTCTTCCTTCCATATAGAGTATTCTATACAGAAGACAGGGAAATGTTCCCATTAGCAAACACCAGCATGCCATTTTTCTGCTTATGAAAAGCTACTTTGACAGAGCAAAGCTTGGAAGAAATGACAGAGGTGGTCTGGGTCTTGATTTTGAATCATAGTTTTGAAAATAATTAGAGTGTACTGTGTCTTGGCACAATATACCTAAAATGTTACCTCAGAGGAAAGACTGGGCACTAATCTTATAGGAAATTGCCAAGAATGGTAGCTCTATATGGGATTAAAATGATTTTATCTGAAGTTAGCTGTACCAACAATATATTGGTTCTGAGGGCATACTGCACTCATATACAGAAGTCTTCATTAC
This sequence comes from Urocolius indicus, assembly GCA_013401255.1. Classification (NCBI taxonomy): domain Eukaryota; kingdom Metazoa; phylum Chordata; class Aves; order Coliiformes; family Coliidae; genus Urocolius; species Urocolius indicus. Next base: position 16,320 of record WBNH01007467.1, read on the forward strand.
CTGCCTCTGATATCCTTACCAGTAGATTAGGTGCAGGAACAGGAAAAGACATTTCCATCTGTAAGGAGTAGTCAGATATCATGTACATATTATCATATTAACACCTGCAAGAAGGTGACACAAGGAGTAGGTTTTCTCCTTTGTGTGCTTATATAGAATAATAGGTTAAGTGGCCTATGGCCAAAATGAACGACATGCTACCAAAAAAGTGTAACATTTCCATAATGAAATGTAAAACTGAACATAAAATATTCTAACAGGAACCGAACATGTAGACCAAACAGAAATACTTAATTTCAAGCACTTGGGGGAAAAGCAGAGGGGAAATCCCATCAGAATTAAAACAGAACAAAAAGTTCTTGTTCTACCAAATTACTGATGTTTCAGGATATCATCAGAGAGATGACTATTGTGACTTGTAAACTGGAAAATCACTTTCACTATCTTAACATCTGGTTTAATTCTTTTGAGTAAATTCTTTAAATGGTTTAACCTACAAAAAACCTCAGCCTCAAAAGAGCAGAGAGAGATTGGCTGGGGATGTAAGGTGTCAAAAGTAAAATAGTTCTGAGAAGAAGATTCCATTGAAGTAAAGATCAATGGCCCAGATTTATGGTGGGTGGTTAGGAAAGTGCCATGAGTGGAAAAAGTCCTGGTTCAGATAGATACAAATTCATATCAAGCAAAACAAGGACCTGTATCTGGGCCTCCCACACTTTCAGACCTCTCACTTTCACTTATATCAGGTGTTAAGAAGAAAGCAAAATCTTGTATTTTATGAAAAGTGTTTGTAAGGTTTTTTAACTCTAATGTGGAACACAACAGAATTTAACGTTTCACATTTGCTGAAAGTGGAATTGTCATGCTCCTTGGCCTTTTTAATTTTTTTTTGTAATGTCCTCTCACTCCTTACCATGTCAGAACATTTTTAGGAGATGTATTTCTAAGTCATCATAGTCATCCCTTTTCCCCAGGTATGTGAACCAAGAAAAGGTGGAAGAAAGTGGGAAGAATACCACCTGGGAAACTTTAGGAGTTGAGAGACCACAGTGTTCCCAGATGCGTTCAAAACCTTGTTGCATTCATGAAGTGTTGTAAGCATGGCCTGAGGGTCAGGAACACATCAAACCAAGGTTTTATTGAAGTGGTTTTGAGGTTTGAGGTGAATGCTGCACTGCTCTAGTAGCATCCTGAGGGGTGGAGTGTGGGCAAACTGTGAGCAAGATTTATTTGCTCCAAGTGCATTAGTATATTCCTGAACAGAGAAATGATTATAGGGAAACCTTATAGTAGGGATAAATGTTTTTCTGTCTTCTAAGTGCATCTGTCAATAGAATATTTGTTGCTGTTAACATTAGTCATAGAGAATAAAAGAAGAAAAACACCATATTCTGGGTTTCTATTTCCCACTGATCTGGTATAAATAAAATGTAGTGAATTATTTACATAGCAAACAAAGAGTTGTTAAGGCTTAGAGGGAAATGAGTTAATTCACCACTCACGTAATTTAAACTCTATTATCTAGAAGCTAATTTGAGACCACCCATTTTTTAATTGTGGTTTAGAGAGATTAAAAAAAAACTCAAGAAATTGAGTTTAAACAACTCAATAATTATTCTGTTTTGGCCCTTGTATTTATTTTTGTATAAGAACTTTCACTGATAGCCTCCAGCCTTTACTAATAAGAATAATTTACTTTAAAAAGACATAGCAGTGCAAGTGAATATCTATAAGTAGTAGATCTGTATGGTAGATATTTCCTTATAGAAGACTAATCACACAATAATTTTATTCCTATGTCAGACATAAAATCTAATTTTTAATTTAACATAGTATTTTAATTATAACAGCAAGAAATAAATTAATTAGAGCAGCTAATTCTTTCATCTAATAATTATTTGCTTTCCATGTAACCCTCATGTGCGCTTTCTGGCATAGAAGCTACAGAAACGAGAAAAATTTTCCAAGTAAAGAATGATGTTATGTTGAGAAAAATGTAATTTTTTTTCTTGAAACTAAAAAAAATCTTTCTGATGAATTAACATTTTACCTATTCAGTTGTATGTGGAAATTTTAAAGTACTTCCATTTAAAAAATTTACAGGGTAAAATTATAATTCCTGATTATCGTGATGGATATACCCAATTGGCATGTCTATTTTATTGTCTCTTTTCTTTTTTTGTGGAATTAGAAGGCTAAGTTACCTTATTGTCTCATATCTGTCCTGTTCACAGTAAATCTCTTTACCTCTTCTTTTTAGCTGGTTGCTCTAGGCTTTTTCCCATACTGCTGTGATTTTTTTTTTTGGTCTGTTTTAATCTAGAAAGTACCTTGAGACTCTCCAATGAAAAGTTGTATGTAAAAGAAAAAGATTACTGCTATCAAGACATTATTAGATTAAAAAGGAGTTATTTCCTTTTTGATAATCTCTTCTTTCCTTCCTGAATACAGTTTTTCTGGCATCACAAATAGGCCTGGAGGTCACAGTGGGAATAATCCAAGACTAGGACTTTGAACTGTTTTTGAAAATTAAGAATCTTGGTAGCTTTTTAACACCTCCTTATTCTTCTACATGCCCCAGCATATCTTAGCTTTGGAGCTATGTGATAAAAGTACCCTCTTAATGAACTTTGGAACCTATATCTAAGCAGTTTCTTTTTTTTTTTTTTTTTTTGGCCAGAATTCTAATCTTACCATGCTAATGGCATGGTGTGTTCCACAGTTTTTACAACTCATCTGAAAATGCAATAAAATTTTGATAGTCCTGTCCCCTGCACTGACAGTCTTCTGCTTTTCCTCCGAACTGCACACCTCACACGGCTCCCAACTTGCTGTTATCCCCGATAATCAGATCACACCTGGGACCCTCTCACCTACTCCTTTCAAGATTTCTGGGGAGAGGTGAAAACATGCTTGTCCTTTGAGTGAAACAGGAAGTTCAGCAAGTCAAAACATTGTCTCTGTGGATCTGGTTGGGGTTATCTATTTGTCAGGAGTGCGTGTTTTTACCTGTATCGGCATTAAGGCAGGCAGGAGGTCTAATGCATCCGACCACAGCATTGTGATAAAGGAAGGGAAGTGGAACTTGCCAGCAGCATACCTGAGCCAGGAGATGAAACGAGTGAGCTCCTGCAGCAGACAGGAGCAGTTATGCTAGCTAGGGCTGTGCAACATTTAACACTTTCAGGGCAAAGGAAGAAAAATACATTTAAATGGCAAGCAAAGAATGGCAAGACTGGAAAATAAAATGGTTGACTAGATCACCTTGTTTAAAGCTGCTTGTAAGTCCTCTGACAGTACTGTTGCCTATCAAAAAGTTATTAGGAAGAACTTTTTCACTGAGAGGGTTGTTAAACACTGAAGCCTAGGGAGGTGGTAGAGTCATCATCCCTGGAAATACGTGAAAGATGCATAGATGAGGTGCTGACGGACATGGAATCATAGAATCATGGAATAGTAGGGGTTGGAAGAGGCCTTTAGATATCATCTAGTCCAATTCCCCTGCAGAAGCAGGGTCACCCAAATCAGGTCACACAGGAACATGCCCAGGTGGGTCTTGAAGATCTCCAAGGAAGGAGATCCCACAATCCCTCTGGGCAGCCTGTTCCACTGCTCTGTCACCCTCACAGTGAAATAGTTTTTTCTTATATTGAAGTGGAACTTTTTGTGTTGCAGTTTCATTCCATTACTCCTTGTCCTGTTGCTAGCTACAATAGAAAAAAGGAATGCTCCAACCTCCTGACACCCACCATTTAGATACTTGTAAATGTTAATAAGATCTCCCCTCAGTCTTCTCTTCTCTAGATATGGTTTAGTGGTGGGCTTGATGGTGTTAGGCTAATGTTTGGACTTGATCTTTTTCAACCAAAATGATTCTATGAAAACTCTTATGACTGGTTTTCATTTATTTCCACAATTTGTGTTGTTGACACCTGCTAACAGGTACTGGAGCAAATGAAATGTCATTTTTTTTAAAGAGTAAAAATTTATCCATGTGCATATAAAAGTTAAGAAAAAAAACAAATATGAGCCCTGCAATCTGTAGGGATATGACTTTGGCCCAGACTGAGTATTTTGGCATAAACACTAAAAATCTTTTAAAAAATAATATCCTGTGGCATTTGCACTTCCATTATATTAAACTGATTTTCTTTACTCACAGTGGGATTTCAAATTAATTTGTAATTATACGCACCATGAGGGGATGAGAAAGAAATGACCTAATTATAGACCAAAAGGATGCCCTACAGCTATCATCCAATTACTCCAACCATCTGAGCTCTTAAGCAAAATGATGGGCTTAATCCTCTCTTGGTCACATCTAGCTGTAATTTGCCACTGAAAGGTATAATTTCACTTTAAATATTCATTCACATAATATAAAACTCTGTACTGATGTTACTTAGAATGGAAACTGATAATGAGAATGGGTCACAATTGCAGATATCATTCTAGAATTTTGTTTCCCCCACACACTTTGTGACCACTGGGTGATGGAGGCAATCATGACTTTTTTGCTGTGTCCTCCAAATGGTACTAATTAACTACAATTAGGCAAATAGAAAGCTTTAAAAGTAATGGAAAAATAAAAAAAACTTGCTAACAAGTGCAACCTATCTCACAATTTCAATGTTGCCTTTCAGCAGGGAACGAAGAGTTCATGAGGAGCTAAAGTTAACATGAGTCACACATTAGCTTATTAACGTAACAAATTTTTATTTCTGCTCTTTATACAAAATATTCATTTTATATTAATTATGTTTTTAACTAAAATCTTACAGTAGAACAAACAAGAATATTTAAGGTGAAGAAAGAGGCCTGATACAGAAAAGGTATGTTGACAGCTGCATAAACTATTTACAAATTAACACCAAAAGTCTTTTCTTATCAGGCTTTTGGCAGATTAAAAAAAAATCAACAAAACTCAAACTGTAAGTAGAAAAATTCTAGCAGGAACTACTCTATTGTAAAAAAAAAAAGGAAAAGACAAGTAGATAGCAATGGGATGGTGTGTCACATGGGGTGGAGTGAGACAAATGTCACTGAGTATGAAGTCTGTCAGTCCATTATCAAGGGAATTCACATAAACTTTGTGTGAATTATGCTCACATATGTCTTTGTCTTAACTTGTACAAAACCAGTAAGTTCTGAGGATATTTTTTCTGATCCTGTGCAGAAGTTGTGACCTTCTACAGAAACAAAAAAGCTGATTGTATCAGGGAATAAAGCCAAGTAGTCTCTTGTTTAGGTGAATTTTTAAGCTCTTGTACACATGTTCTCTTTCTGCTCTGTCAGTTATTCATAAGAAATAAATTAACTGTAATGGCCAAGATACAGAGAAATTTTACTCTTGAAAACAGGAGAGCATTCAGATGATGAAGGCAGAGCTAGCTTCAAGTGCCAGTGGAGTGCAGTAGACGAGGATTTGGTGAGCTGAATGTGTAACTCCTGGGAAATACTGAGTGAAAGGAGGCAAATATCTTCTTAATTTTAAAAAATTATTCAGACTGCTTGTGAATCTGTCCTGAAAAAGTATATCCAAAATAAAAAAATGGATTGCTTGATATCCTTAGCTTTTAATTTTATTTTGTTTCTGACACTTATCATTAAATAATGTCTCATCTGAATTTTTTTTTGGCTCAAGTTGATGATAGACCCTTGTCTTGTTAGTTCTTGCTGCTCTAGTTTTTAGACACACATCCTTTACAGATTAACTGATTTACTAACAGAATGAAAAGAGAAATGTTAGTTTTGCCCGTTCTTTTAATATTTTGGCCTGTGCAGGAGTCGTCTCTGCCTTCTGGCTGAAGACAGGACAGGAGAGACAGAGCGGGAAGGGGTTTCCAAAACTCCTGTCTTCTCAGGTACCCAAAGTTGAATTGCTCCATTTTATGCTCTGCCGGAAGTTATTTCACGAACAACTTCAGATCAGTCTCATTTCTTCTGTTGTGATTTGGCCCATCTGGCACAGAAGCACCATGACAGTCTCTCACTCAGTGCCCCTATTCACCCCCACCCTCTTTAGGATGGTGGAGGCCCCAGCAAAATGGGAGGAAAAAGATATGCAAGATTGTTGTGGATCGAGACAAGGGCAGGGAGGGCTCACTGCCAATTATGGTGCCGGGTAAAACAGACTCCAGTACTCGACTTAGAGAGGAAAGTAGGAAAGTTTATTCTACTATCTACAAGAAACAGAATGGAATCAAAAGCAAAAAGACTAGGATGATTGAGAAAGTTACAACCATCACTTTAAGATCTCCCTGCCCCATCACTCCATTCTTCCTGGGCTCAGCTCACTGCTTCCAATTTCTCTCCCTCCTCCCCTCTCAAGGGATCAAGGGGGCATGGAATGAGGGATGTGGTCAGTCTCTCACAGATGGGTTCTGCCACTTCTCTCTTCTCAGATGATGACTTCTTGTATTCTTCCCCTGCTCCAATACAGGGTCCCTCTCCCGGGACTGAGTCCTTAATGAACTTCTCTGGTGTAGGTTGTTCCCAGCAGCTGTGGCTTCTGCTGATACAAGATCCCTCACATGGGTCACAGTCCTTAGTGAATATGTGGGTTCTTCCCCACGGTTGCAGTTTCTGCAGATAGAGTCCCTCCCATGGGACATGGCCTCTTCTGGGCATAATTTTAATGAGCTTCTTTGTAATGGGCTCTTCTCCACAGTTATGGCTTCTGTAAATACTGAGTCCCTCCCACAGGACATGGCCTCATCTGGCCATAGTCACTGCCCCTGACTTGGGGTCTTTAATGAGTCTCTGCCCCTGATATGGGGGTCTTTAATGAAATTAAAAAGCAAACAAATCTCAGCTTCACCAGTCTTCTTTGTTGAATGCAGGTGAGTCTCTGCTCCAGCACACCTCCTCCTCTCTTCCCTCAGTGGCCTTGGAGTGCACATGGTTGCTTGACTCTTTTTCCCACTCCTTGCACCACCACCAGTCGGAGAAGAAGGGACAGAAGCAAGAAGAAACAGCAAGAAACCTCCTCTTCCAACTTCTCCTTAAAACGTGATCATGGAGATGTCTAATTGGTTCAGCCCCAGAAGTGGGTCTGGCTCAGAGCTGGGAAGTGTTTCAAGCAACTTTGTACAGGAGCCATCTTTACAGCCCCTTCCCCCTTACCAGAAACAGCTGTAATGTTAAACCATGACACTTCTCAACATTAGGAAAGGGTAAGATCAGATCAGGAAAGCAAAATAAATTTGCTATGGGAAGCACTACAACTGGAAGAAAACAGTCATTTAGACATGCAAATTTCCTCAGCAACTTATTCACCCTATAAACCCTGTATATCCGTGGGCCATTGTGGCTTCAACCACATCCATTTTACACATACTATCATGGCCAAAACAATATTTAGTGAAGAGAATTAAAATTACTTCTGGCTCTGGCTTTGTTTTCACTGAAATATGTGTCTTTGATTTGAACATTTTAGAAGCTACTGAATTCCTTTATAGTTCTGGCTAAAAATATGACATTATTACCCTTAATGTAGAATACTGACTACTTGTAAGACATTAAAATAAAATCCAGGCTAGCATGAGTTCATTACTTCTGTTCAGAGCTGAAGCTTAAGGTTTTCATTAGTAGCTTCTCTTACTGATACTGCAGTGGCCATTGCTACATAATGTGCTGAAGTTAGCTATGCTCTATTGCTTCTATAACACATTACTTTTATAAGCATCTTTTTTTCTTTGGGCTTGAAGAAATTTTTTTTCTGAGTAAAAGGATATCACAAAAATATACCAGAGAGATAGTATTCTCTGAGTGCAGTCCTTGCTTCTTTAGAGGCATGCTATGAGAAAGGTTGCAACAGGCTCTTGCACAGCTTCACTTGTTACACTAAAGCTTCTTTTTCTCCATATCCCAGCACTGTCACTCATGTGAACAGCCCAGCTGATTTCAAAGTAACATTTTGGATAAGGAAAAAGTTATGCCAATGCTGAAATGTTTTAAATTACTCTTCACAAGTATGGTGCTGGCTTTGTCCCTTTCCATGAATTCTAAAGTGGATATGCTTTGACGCCAAGGAACTGTTTCATCTGACACACGTTAAGATTGTCAACTGTAATATTTCAGCTACATTCTGTGTTTACTTCAGTGTTTTTTTCCTTTTCTCTGCCTCAGGAAAGGTATCCCTATATGTGTACAGGTCTGACACCTGCTTATAATTTTTCTTTCTGATAAGCCATGTGAAGAATTTGCATTTTCCACACTTTCTGCCTCATCCCTTAAAAAGTGATCCTCTTTAGGCACTACTATGTTCCTCGGTGACCTTTTGTTCTTGCAGTTTTGAAAACATTTTTTGTACTTTCATAATCTTCTATAACATCTTTATTTTACTGCTCTTATCTGGTTTGCATCCCTCTGATTTATTTACTTTTAATTGTCTTTAATCCTTTAGGAGTTCTTTTTGATTGCTCTTCTAATACTTCCTTCTGCGTTGTTGTTAACCCTTTACTATTCTTCAACTCTTAGAATTAGGTGAAGTTCTGAGTGTATTTGATATATACTCAAAGCATATATTAACCTCACTTTATTATCTCCCTACTATAGTATGCATTTCTATGTTACGCAACAACATAGCTCTGGTTGTAAACTGCTAGCTGAGCCCTATTTAAAAGCAACATCTATTTTTTTCCCAACCCTTTATGATGACAAAAAGAAACCTCTTTAATGAATTTGTTTGTTATATATGACACCATGTCATAGCAGAAAAACAAAGAAAACAAATTCTCTTTATTAAACCTCTGCTTGAATGCCATACTTGTGGTTTTTTAAATTCCTGTCTATTACCATTGCAGAAATAATGGGAAGTAAAGATTTTTTTCCAAAGTCTGTTTATGTATTCTAATATTCACCATCTACATTTGATGCAATTCTTTGGCTTGGCACAACTGTAGTTCAAATAGTGGCAGATGAAATCAAGTTGTTCAGTGGATTAGTAAAAACCCAGATTAACTTCATGGTGCAGTGCACCCAGTGTAGAACATTTTGTGTGCTCACAATAAGGACAGTACAAATTTAGTCACTGACCCACAGACTAGCATGGAGCATGACGCACTGTGACAGTAGCATGAAGATCAAAACTGCAGATGAAATAACACAGGAGGGAAATTGCAAGTCTTTAGAGTATTTGAAATGGAGGATTTACCAGAAAGCAGTTGTTATAGTGAAAAAAACTATTCAGTTCTGAAACTGGGAGAATTTTGCAAAGCTAACTTACAAGAGACAATTTAAAGAAATGCTTTGTTTGTACAGGAACTGGAATGTTCTTGTAAATTTTTGAAAATCTTTCAAAAAACTTTCACGGTCTTGTGAATATTTTAGGCTAATAATTGTTACTTCTTGTCTCTCTATCTTTCTGCACTTTTTTCTTTACTCTTAAAATAGAAACGGAAAAGAAGCACAGGCCCATGTTTCTAAATATTATGTTTATTTCTACCTATGAAAGACTTTAAAACACTGAAAACAATATATTCTATTACTGGCACTTAATTTTAATGAAATGATCTGACTTGCTGTCCTATATTAAATAAAAAGTTTTACAGACTCCAAAAGAAAAGAAAGAAGAAAAAGGCAGTATCTTACATATGGAGATTGATTGTTCATTGTCACTACTCAGAATAGTGCACTACATTTAAGTCTAACAAAAGAAGTCACGTGGAATCCCATATATCAAGTTCACAAACATTTGAACTAACAGTGTTGCACTACCAATTGTTTTACTATGTGCAGAAGTCAGTCTTACACTGCTGAGAGAAAGAAACCATTTTACCGGGAAAATAAGGCCTACTACCCCTTGTATATCTTGCTCCCTGCTGTTCACAGGCATGATTTGCTCATCTTTTGCTATGTTGCTGCAGTTCCCTCAGAAGCTCACAGTTATATTTCAAAAGCTTTTCCAAGGAAGTGCTGTGCTGACCCTGAGCTCCAGAGAAGTGATATCATTACTTCTTGAGTCTTGTGGTCGTTTGGTGACTTTTGCAGTCTCCTTGTCCTTACAAGTGCATAGCCTTACAGAGCAGCAGCTCTTCCAAACTGCTGAAGTTGGAATGAGATGTCTCTGCTAATTGTAGATAATGGATATTCACTCATTACAAGACATCTGTAAGTAACTACCGGTTAGAATTCTCACGCTTGTTGGTTAGGAAAAAAAAATTGACAAAAGCTCTTAGGAAATAAGTATTTTCCTAAGGAACAATGTGTTATCTCAAGAAGGAAAACCTATCTTAACATTTTTGGAGGAGCTGATTTTTGGATCATAATGTTTTTGAAAATAAATTTGTGTTTACTGGCTCTTCTTTAGGAATTAAGAAACAAACTCCTATTTATAATTCTCATCCTCAATATCTTCACTTTAGCAAAAGCATTTGAGATGAAAGATTTAATCATCTTTCTGCCAATTAAAAGACGGACTTTCCCAAAGGCGATATCTTATTTTAGCTTAATCTTCTAATTACACTGTATGCATGTGTTTCTGTAAATTTTGACTCTGATGGTAACTTCTCAAACACTGTTCCCTGAGAGAATCATCTAATGCCTTGGAGGTATCTAATTAATGATAACTTTCCCATCTCTGCATTGTCTAGACTGCATTTAGACACAAAGTAGCATCTTGCACTAAAACCCCTGGAAATCCTCAGATAAATACACTACTTTGGCTAGCTTGATTTGGAGGAAGAACTATTTTATGCTAAAGAGTAGTTATACTTTGGTATAATTACTTTATATCTTTTGATTCTCACATATTTTTTCAAGTAATGTGATGTGAAGATGATGTGAGCATTGGAGCCACCTGAGTAAATACAAAAGTCTATGTAGGCTTCTGATAACGTAGGATCATGTGGGCTTGGGTTATTAGTGTCTTAGCCTCTGCTCATAGTCAGTGTAGTTAGTGATGTGATTCACAGAATCACTTATATTGGAAAAGATCTTTCAGATCATCAAGTCTCATTCTAAGGTAGCAATCTAAAATAGGCTAATTGGGCTCTAAGTATTGAGATTAGAAAATGGTGGGATCTGAATGTTTGTTAAAGGCCATCCTGACTTTTAGAACACTAATGTTACACTGTGTTGCACTATGAAATTCCTACTCAAATTGCAAAAGAAAGTGAGGAATAACTTGTAATATACATTATCTTTATTTGTGTATGTTTGTTATATGCCGAAACTTACAGGAAATCAGGAAATATTATTAATTTTTATCACTTCTTTGTGTAAAATGTTATATTATTTTTGGCGTTTCCCTTATGAGCCGAAATAAATTTTTATTTATTAACTTTTTAAACCAAAGGATCAGAAAAGAAACAAAAGATTTTGATATTGAAGGAAACTCAGAAACGACTAACATGACTGATTAAGGGGTATAGAGAGACTGATTTATGAAGAAAGATTAAAGGAGCAAAATACGTTTACGTTAACTAAGTAATGCATAAGAGGAAATACGATAACTGTCTTCAAATATTTGATACATGTAAACTCCAAGAATAGAGAGAGTATAAATATTTGGGTAAATTTAAATGGAGAAAGTGTTCTGACATTAAAGTGAGATACTGTCTTGTTTTTATGTTGCCAGGAAAGGTCTATAAGCTGCAACAGAACTGAAGCTGAAAGGTAAGATTTATGAATTGTAAGAGGTGTGAAGGCAAAAGGGTCTCACAGAAATTATTAAAAAACACTATAGGTTTTAATACTGAATGATGAGAGCTGTGCATCCTCTTGAACCACTACAAAATTCCATAGAACAATACAACACTGCATTAAATTGATAAGACAATCTAGCTTTTGTGAATGCTTTTTCTTTTCCCATAATAAAATAAAATATATTTCTATGAAAGATTCTGGCAGATGATGTGATCAACTTGTTGACCTAAGAAGACAAAGTAACTCCTTTTCATGCATAAATTGAATGGTCTGCAAACATCTAAGTAACTGCTGGCCACAGCAAACAGTTTACTCATGAACTTCTGTATGCCTTGACAGTGTATAGCCTTTAATAAGTAAGTAAAAAGAAGTTCTATAGCAAGAAAAATGCCATCTTTTAGGAAACATAAATTATGTGTTCTGACACTGTGCATAGACTCCACTGATATGTCAGTGAGTGGTATTTCTGTTGCTTGAATTAACTGAACTATTAGGAAATTACATGAATGGAGAAAAGGGTCCACACAGAGGTCAAGTAGACAGAAACTGAACTGGTAAAAAAAGTAGCTGTAGGATGATATACCTGGATTTAGCAGAGGAAAAGAAAAGAAACTATGTTCAGAGAGGTGTACAAGCTTTTGCTTTCTGAGACACAATGGTGGCTACATAGCTGCACAGAGCTTAAACCCTTCCCTTTGCCATAGGTTATTAAAAAAGGTCAAGTGAAGAACCCTTCCTTTTTAGTCATTTGTATAGTGTGTCAGTACATGACTTAAATACTGTCAATTACCTTGAAGTCTAGCTAGTTTACAGCTTGTGCTCTGAACCTATCTATACTTTTGATCTTTTTGCCTTAAGAATGCAACTGCATGAGAAATACATTAATAAGCTTTAAAGTAGATGATATATGTCAGAGAGTCTTTCTGAAAAAAAAAAAAACCCAAAGAATTCAGGAGTGTTGCACATTAAAACACTCTACCCACAAAACCCCTTTTTGAAATCGGAACAGACTTTGAGCTGTAGCTGTGTTAATTTAGTGCAGAATTTGATTTTAATTGCTTACTTCTTCATAAGTAATGCAGAAGCAATGTCAGATATGGGAGACATATCTTTATACTTTTACATTTCAGAAATCTGCAACAGGTTAAGGTCAATAAAACTACTTAAATAAAACACAATGAGGTTTAAGGTGCCATATTGAAATTGTGACTTCAAAACCTTGCATTCATTGGCTGTTGGACCTCAGTGTCACTTTAAAATAACTGACTTTACTGTTGATTCTGAAGCTTTTCCGGGGCATATGATATTCTGTTTCTAATACCATCTGATTTAAGCGGTCTGGGGATCCTGAAGATAAGGCTTGCTTAAGCTGGGACCTTTGAAGTGCATTCAGATCCAAGTAATTTGGTAGACTGAGAAAGTTGGTGTTGTGTAGCTTGGAGAACAGAAGGCTTTGGAGACACCTCATTGCTGCTTTTCAATATATAGAGGGAATTTATAAGAAAGACAAAGACTTTTTAACAGGTCTCTTTTAAACCAAGAGAAGGTACATTCAGATTAGACGAAAAGATTTTTTTTTTTTTTTTTTACAATGGAGGTGGTGAGACACTACAACAAGTTGTTCAGATAATTTGTGAATGCCTCATCATTGGAAGTATTTCAGGTCAGGTTGGACAGGGCCTTGAGCAATCAGATCTTGTGAAAGATGTTTTTGCCCATGGCAGTGTGGTTGTGTGGTTGAACTAGGTGATCATTGAAGGGCCCTTCCAAACCATTCTGTGAATATGCTCCAATAAAACTTGGAATATTTCAGAAGTCGAAGATTATGGTTTGGGTTTTTTTGGAGTGTTTTGTTTGTTTCTTGGTTTTGCTTTTTATTTTTACATCTGCAGGCCTTTAAATCTTTAATTTCTGAGGAAGCACACCTTACCCACAGGATCCCAGCCTAGCCTACTCTTATGGTTTATTCCTAGAAACTAAGACACATTCAGCTACTCGTTCACTCCTCTTCCCAGAGGGATGAGGAGGAGAATTTGGGGGAAAAAGATGAAGCTCATGGGTTGAGATAACAAAAGTTTAATAGCTAAATTTAATTATAATAACAATAATTTTAAATATAATAATTATAATGAAAAAGAATATAGCAAAAAGAGACAGAAAGAAAATCCAAGAAAAGACAAATTATGCACAATGCAGTTGTTCACCACCTACTGAGTGATGCTTGAGCAGTGATCTGCCCCTCTCTGAAAACTCCCCCCAGTTTATATACTAGACATTATATTCTATGGTCCTTTGGCTGGTTCTGGTCAGCCGTTCTTGCCCTGCTCCCTAAATAAAACATCAGTGTGTTCTCAACATTATTCTCATACTAAATCCAAAACACAGCACTCTACCAGTTACTAGGAAGAATACTAATTCCCAGCCAAAATGAGAACACCTACATAGCTGGGAAGATGGCATGCACTTCAGCTGCAAAAGTGACTAAGCTTCATGGGGATAGTTATGAAAAGCAGGAAACTGTTTGGAACAAGTTTGTTTCTGGCCTTCATCTTTGCCTCAAAAAACTATTATGTTGATTTTTCATTGAGTGATAGAATTAGGAATGATCCTATATAGCATTATAGGATAATAGGCTAAAGAAGAACACCAGCACAACCAGGAGGTAGATCGAGCAGCTAAAATTGAAGTGGCTGAGGTGGATTTAGACTGGCAACATAAAGGTGAACTGTTCGTAGCTCGGTGGGCCCATGATGCCTCAGGACATCAAGGAAGAGATGCCACCTATAGATGGGCTCGAGATCGAGGGGTGGACTTGACCCTGGATGCTGTGGCACAGGTCATTCATGAATGTGATATATGTGCTGCTATCAAACAGGCCAAACGGATGAAGCCTCTGTGGTATGAAGGGCGATGGGTCAAGTATAAATATGGAGAGGCCTGGCAGATTGATTACATTACACTGCCACTGACTCGCCAAGGCAAGCGCTACGTCCTCACCATGGTGGAGGCAACCACTGGATGGCTGGAAACCTATCCTGTGCCTCATGCCACCGCCCGGAACACAATCCTGGGCCTTGAAAGGCAAGTCCTATGGCGACACGGCACCCCAGAAAGAATCGAGTCAGACAATGGGACGCATTTCAGAAACAATCTTATAAGTACATGGGCCAAAGAGCACGGCATCGAGTGGGTCTACCACATACCCTATCATGCACCAGCTTCTGGGAAAATTGAAAGATGCAATGGACTATTAAAGACCACTTTGAGAGCGATGGGAGGTGGGACCTTCAAACATTGGGACACTCATCTAGCAAAAGCCATCTGGATAGTCAATACGAGGGGATCTGTCAATAGAGCTGGCCCTGCTGAATCAGAACTCCTACACACCATAGACCGGCATAAAGTCCCTGCAGTGCATATGAAAAATTTGTTAGGAAAGTCAGTTTGGGTCAATCCTGCCTCGGGCAAAGGCAATCCCATTCAGGGGATCATTTTTGCCCAAGGACCTGGATACACTTGGTGGGTAATGCAGAAGGATGGAGAAGTTCGATGCATACCACAGGAGGATTTGATTTTGGGTGAGCCTAGCCCTTAAACTAAATGGTATTAGTCACTGAATAACTTCCTACCTTGCGCATGCTCTTCAGATGATCTCGTACAAGAACATGCACCCTGAGCTGAGACCAGAGAAGCTGAAGCAGCAGGTTGATACCATCTGAGTAAGAACCCAGAAGATTGCGATGAGAGATGGAGCCCTGAAGCCATGGACTAAATTAATGCCCCATGGACTAAGGGAATAATATCTGTATCAGTGACATGAAAATGTTTAAGAATGTGCCTTATCTGAGCATGATGTACATGGAATTGAATAAGGGGTGGATAATGCCCTGGGTTTGGCCAGGTGTCCTGGGTTTGGCCAGGATAGAATTAACTCTCCGCAGCTGCAGCTGGGGGGCGTGGCCAGGCTGTTCAATCCCACGTGACATCATGCTCGGGATATAAGGGCAGCAGCTGGGCTGGGGTGGTGCTGTGGCCAGTGTGGGAACTGTAGTTCTGCTGTCGGACTGAGCGCCGGACTGAGCGCAGTGAGTAGTTACATTGGGCATTGCTCCTTTTTCTTTGGCCATCATTGTAACTGCCTGCTCATTGTGGGGTTCTATTAAACTGTCCTTATCTCAATCCAGACAGTTCTACAACTCTCTCTTGATTCTCCTCCCCATCCTGCTGAGTTGGGGAGGAGTAATTGGGTGGTTTGGTCATTGTTCAGTTAAGGCTAAATCACACACTATCGAATCCTCATCAGTCTTACAAGAAGCTTGAACCTTTGAAAAATAGCTGAACGATCCTAATGGACTGTGGGTCCTAACTGGATGGAACAGCCACAGTTTTTAGCTGTGACATTGAGTGCCTAAACTCCATAGGATGCCAGCACTTGAGTCGCAATATTTGAATCTGTGCTCTTAGATACTTAAACTCTCGTATGTTTTCAATAACAAATAACTTATCTTGGGTTTGGATTCCATTTTGTGGGCTAAATGCCTGAAATCTAGGCAGATGTTGCATTGCTTGAGTCTATGAGCACCTTGGCCTCTTTCTGGATCTTCCTGTGGACTGCAATGTCCCTTGTTGAAACAGTTGGAAAGCACTAAGCACTTTTGCTGGAATCGTAGTGCCTTTTGTCCTCTTGATATCTCTGGAATGCATTGAGATTTACCATGTAATTTTTGAAAGCCAAATCTGTGCCTCAGTCTCCTCAATAGAATATGGTTAAAGATTAGAAATAGCCTTAAATCTTAATGCTTCCAGGAGCTGAAATATGAACACTCCACTCAGTTCTATCTTTAATTCTGAAGTAGAAGCCAGAGGCAGAAGAGTTTGTGTTCCAGATCTCAGATTAAGAATGTGGTGCTGGCACTGAGACCAATGCCATTTATATTATATAAGCAATGAAAATATTAGTAGTGAAATAATTATGAATACATAAACCTAGGACACTAGGTTTATAAGCATTTTTCAGTTTATAACTACACTTTTAAGACTTTCCTGTCTTTTGTTTTAGCCAGACACATGGGACTATTTTAATGCAATTTTATTTGTGTGTTCTGTTTCCTTCAAATTTTTGTTGAGCAGAAGAGGATGAGGATAAGAAAGCAGTCTCCAAGAAAGTTTTACAAAGTTTATGATACTAGACTGTGGCAATTCCCTTCTGTACACTTAAGACTATGATAAAAATGCATACAATATATTTTGAAATGTTATTATTACTTATTATGTAAACAGATGATGATAAAGCATTGTGAATCATTATTCAAACATAATACATCATAATTGTTTCTTTGGAGACACTATGTATTTCTGTTGTCGGCTTTATTTACAGGATTCATTGTGAAAACTTCACAAGGGTACTTAGTGTGTCTTCCCATCATCACATTTCAAAAATAATGATCTCAGCCTCTGACCATGTAAACTCTGAAACAAAAGAAGAGTCCAATTGTCTTCTTGGGTAAACAAGGCTTGTTTACAAGGTTAGACTTTCAACAGTAAACCTTGTTTGCAATATGCATTATGATTACACAGATTTACAGGCTACACAGTCAATGCTGACTCTAAAATGTTTAAATTAATAATTTATTTGATGCAAAAGTTTAAGAATCCCTAAGATTACCACTTTGCTCTTTGTTCTTTCTTTGCCTTTTCTAGATTTCACCACATTTCGCCAGTGTTAGTTTTGTGGGGCCTGAGAGAATAGACCTGTTTGTTCAAGCACAAATACACTAAGTAAATTCTTGACTAGGGGCGGCCAGTGCCAACCCAGGCAAGGGCTTGTGCTAACATAGTGAGCCACTGGCCAAGGAGAAATGTCAGTGCAGTGTTATCTAACAGACTTTAGTGGGCTTTACAGAATAGAAATGATAAACCTCCTTTTTTTTTTTTTTTCTTCCCAGAAAATACATAAACAGAAATTGATTATTTTATGAGAATTAAAAACATACCTATTGCTTTGCCCAGCTTTTTCTATTCCTCTATATAAGTTTAGAAATACGTTTAAACTGTTTGTACTGAGAACATCTCCATGAGGTTATCTTTCTTAAAGCAACTTTGAGTGATGTGAGTCATTAGGTCTGCACTCCTGAAAAAAAAAACCCAGTATTTCTTTGTACAGCTAAGAAGATGATTCTGTTTTGTATAGCTTGAGAATCTGAAAAATGTCATCCAATGCACTGTAAGATGGGATGTCGTTAACAAATCCATATTAGTGTCATAAGAGATAACAAAGAAAATGCAAGGAAGGAATTCTGAGTTTCAGAAGGACAGATTTGTATTTTCATGCACTTCAACAACTGTTTTGAGATTAATTTAAGCACTCAGATATATTTCAAAATTAAATTGCAAGAAGTTTCATATATTTTAACACAGGATGAAAAAGAAAATGTTTTATTTTATACTCGTGTGCACACACACAGGTGCACAAAAGGACACAAACCATTCCAGAAATGACAGTTTCCTCTCTGTCCAATTAGATGAAGTGAGTGTGGCTATATTGCTGTAGTTCCCAGGGCTCTAATTGCACATTAAAACTTCCAAATCATAACACATGTTGTATTTTCATTCAAAACAAAAGGTAAACTATTACAAGGTGATGGGATTTAATTGTGAAATACTGACAGAGAGCTTAGACAATAACTTAACACTTGTACCACAAAATTAAAATTTACATTTGATTGGTGTAATTCTTCAGACTAACAGCAAACAGTTGCGTTTTTTAATTTTTTTTTTATATTTTTTTATTTTAATGAGGGCAGAGAGACTGAATTATTTTAACTAGAAAAGTCTTTCTGTTGCTTGATGACAAAGACATTAATGCTGGCACAAGTTTGCAGATATTTTGTGAGCCTATTTTCCCTATTGTCCATAGCTCTGCTTTAAAGCATCCAGCTTTCTGAAGGCCATGAACCACTATATAGATTCTTCCATAGATTCCAGGAAAGGAGTGTAAATTCATCTGCCCATAAATAATTTTTTTGAAAGCAAGTATTATGGCTGTTATAAACGTTTCAGGTTTGCCAAAATCTTCTGCCTTGTGTCTTTCTGCACAGAATGTATGTGAATTATACTACTATTTCTTCTCACAAATTCTTCCCCTTTGCAACAATTCCTGCTGTATTGTGTTGCTGTCTATAAAACAAATGCTAAAGAAGTGAGCTGTAACTCACTAGACACAAACTACAAAAATACATTTGATTTATGTGGCCAAGAGGTCTGGTAGGACAGAATTACCAACTTTTCATCCAGAAGTATATATTTTCCTGACAGTTGAGAGAAACTCGTAGCTAGAATCCTATCCTGAGGCTACATATGTATGCACCTTGTTAGATGTATAAGTAATTAAAATAGGCATTTTCTGTCCTTGGTCAGATCAGGCTGTAAAGGAACAGATAGATGTTACATCTTTATATCCTGACAGAGTATTTTTATATCCTGATAGAGTAGTTTGATGACACTCCCTCTATGCAAGTTGGTGGGAGGGTAACAGAATGAGACTTAGACAGGTAACAAACATGTGTATTGGAGACTAGGAAGACTGCAAATGTGGGAGAATTGTAATTAAGACCAAATGGGAAATGAATTCTAGGCTAATATTATACCACACATGTGCTTTTGCTGAATTAATTAGGGATTTTCTAAAGTATTTTCCATTGGATTTGGACATTTATTTCATTTAAGAAAGAATAAGCAGTAGATATTACTTGGTTTCATTATCATAAGGGTGTGTTATCATGGCCCAGAAATCCATCTTCCCTTTAATGTCTGCATTATGCCTCTGAAACAGAAGATTTAGGGTACAGTGCAACCGAAATTATCTTTAAGCTTTTTAATCCTCCAATGATCTGAATTTAAGGACTAGACAGAACTTGCAGTGGTGGGAGGAAGGAGGGGAGAAGAAATTCTCTTACAACCAACCTTCTTGTATTTATACTTGAAATGGAAAATACAGATGTTGCAGGAGTACACATCTGGGACATTGTTTCCATATTTTTGACAGAGACTAATTTTCACTGCTTTTCAACTAAGTGGCTTAAAAATAACTCCTTTCCCCTGCTTGAAACTCTGAGAATTTTTGAAATAAAATCACGTGAATATATTTGCTGATCTTGCAGACTATGTTGTACTTATTTCCTTTCACTTCTCCCTAGAAGCTTTGCAGGATTCTTGTCTGGGTTATAGGGTTTTGGCTATTTTCTTCTTTCACCACTGTTCCAATGCTCCATTTGCGAAGTGTTTAGATTATGGCAGACACGAACTTCCTCTGTCTCAGAGCCAGCCATGAATCAGGCTGAGAGCTGGGACCACTGCCTGTCAGAGGGCCTTGAAAAGCTACAGCTTTAAAATAACAAGTGTTTGACAGCTCGGTTTACAAAACAGCAGATTGTGGCTATATTGTACTATGGAGCTACATATGACATAATAACTTGGGACTTAAAGTTATTTAGTCTTTTTCCCCTCGCTGTAACTTCCAATAAATAAATCTCTCTGGGACAGGAGGTCTGGTGAGTTGTACAATGCTTGCATTTTCCTCACCACAGCTTGTCCCCTCTCTTCTCTATTTTACACGATAAAAAACCCTCAGTGCCTGGTAATCATAGTTCTATAACATTTCCTCTTGAAAGAGACAGACTAATGTAAGGATAAATATATACAGTTTTGGAGTGTTTTTTATTAGTAAAGGTATTCATTATAAGTTTTCCTATCAAAATCTCTTTAGAAAATTCTTAATGGACAGAGCTTAATATTGTGTAGTTGGAGTAGAAAACAAGCAATTATATTAAAGGTTTTAAATGGTACTTTTGAAAAACAGTTTTGCTCACAAGACTCCTGTGAGTTTTATTTTTCATAATCAGCAGTCAGAGGATGCATAAATGTGGGTTCATATGCACTGAAAAAACCTGGAGTGAATAAAATGTCACTATTGGAATGTTCTTTCTCCAGACATTAAGTGTGTTGGAATGCAGCTATTTTTGCTGCATTCCCTTTTCAATTAAAAAAATGGTAAGAAATGCCAACATTTTCCTGATCTAGCTTTCACTTTACTAATATTTAGGCTTTCAAAGAAACCCAAGGGATATACTGGCTTCATTTCCATTACACATTAAAATCCCTTTGCTTTTGAAATCCCATGTCCAATTTCTATTTTTTGGGGTCTTTATTCTTCAAAATATCTTTACACTGTTTTTACAGTATCCTTTAAATAGAGATACTGAAGTTTTGAGATATATTTAATAGGTAAATCTTCAAGAGTCTAGGCTTAAAGATATTTATACTTGAATTTTGTTTTTTTCTTTATCACCTTCTTTGGAAAACAGGACAATAGTTACAATAAACTACATCTACAAAAGTTGTATTGCATAATACAAGCATGAAGTAATTTTAAATTTAGATATCTTCAGTTGAGTTCTTCATCTTAGGCTCCATTTGTAGTCTATGAAGAGAAACAGGCCTTATTAGGGCATGGTTTCTCTGACCTATTTTAAGTATGTACTTTAGAATGACATGAATCAAAACCTGAACTCCACTGTCTACACTGAATAGATCTCCATCGACTGTCAAGGGACCACAGGATGATTAATTGCCTTGACATCTACACCAAGGAAGACTATTTTTACTCTTAAAGCTGAAATGTCTTTAAAGTCTTTGAGAATCTTCAGCCTTGAGCTAAACATTTCCAGCTTCTCATTGCGACCAATATTAAACTGAAGGACACCTAAAGTTATTAGTTGATCCTTTCAGAAGAACCACAGTTGAAGCATATGGTTTAGTCTTCTTCTCCAAGTATTTGTGGAGTTGATATAGTGCAAGAACATATATCTTGGGGTTCTGATATCTGCATATAAGATGAATGGATTTATTTGCTGTCTACAAGGATAATAATATGGATATGGCTTTCTGATTTGATAAATGCAGAAAATAGTATCATTATGTAAAGGCAAGAGGCTAACTTGACTTGGGTTTCTGACTTTAAGAAATTATCCAAACCTTAAAACATTATCTCAGAATATGAGCTAAATTACATTTCAAAGATAGGACAGAGATGCCCTTTCTTTTAACACTCTGAGCTGCAGGTGCTGCTTGATTAACTTAGTGGCCTTTGTAGATCTGTTAAAAAGCGCCCCAGAGTATTGCTACTATTGCAGGCTTATAAAGTCTGACTAACTAATTAGAATGAATTATTTTTACAAGTTACCTGGACATTTAAGAAATACAATACTTACCATGCTCTTGCAATTTTATAACCATATCTTTATATGTATTTAAGAACCCACCTTCCACTAAAATAAATTATGTGATTTAGTGACCTGAATACTCATGCAGATCTAACCCCGGGCTCTCCTCCTGGCTAAATTTACTGAGGCACTTGTAGTCAGTACCTCTGAAAGTCATTTTAAGTGCTTGAGTAATACCTACAAATACTTGAAACATTTTGCATAATCTGTCTATATGTGACTCTGCTGACCTGTATAAAGAAATAATTCTTACCTTTATTTCTGAAGTCCAGTAAGGGTTATAATATGCTTTGAAATATTAATAGTAAATTATCTGTCTTGAATAAGGTTGTTACAACAGTAAAAAGCCATACCTAAACCAAAAAGAAACAAAATAGTTTCTAATAGTACATCTTTTCATTTCTTGCTTAGAAGAAAATAATTTAAAAAATATGTTTTAAAGGTTTTCTTTTAATAGTTTTGAATGAATACTTTTCATTGAGTCTACCTGATAGTTTATGTCCTTTTCTATCTCTGCCCAAGACCTGCACTCATTTCCTTGTAAAGTTTTTTTGTAATGAGTTAATTTTTATTTGCCTAGCTTTACATTTGGGAATGTGATATTAAAAATAATTCTTCCTATCCATTTGGAAACAATCTATAAATACACCTATGCACTCACAGGGATTTAGTACTTGACAGTTTTATTAAAAACAAGTACACACAGTCTTAACACAGTCTTAGCATTGTTTCTAAGATGTTGCTTACCCTTGTCTGTGAAATATCAGCAAAGCAAAATGAGACATTTGGGTTTCAATTTGCCAAATGCGAGAGGTCATAAAACCATTTTTTTCTGTATAACATATTTATGAAGAAAATATACCTCAAGAAGAAGAAGAAGTCAGAAAAACTGGCACATTTAGAAATAATTGTAATAGTTCATTTCTTGTGAATGTTCAAAGTCATTCTGTCTCCTGTTTTTTCCCAAGCTTTATCAGAAAAAATGACTGCTACTTCTTACAATGTTTTTACAGCTTCTATGAACCTTTTCTATTGCTAGATTTAACTTGGAAATGAAGAGCAATGCAATTATTAGAATTTATATAGTTGACATTTTTCTTTACTGGCTTTGGTCATCTAAAACTAAAGCTTCTGATTCAACCTAGTCAGGTAGCACCTTTTGTATTCAGAGATAGGCATCTTGAGAAGAGCAGCACAGCTTCCAGGTCTTTGATGCCTCTGTAAACACTAGATCACCCAGTTTCTCAGGCACAGAGTCTAGTTCAGAAGTGCCCAACCAGTCCCTGATAAGTGAAAATAAATAAAGTGCTTCCCAGAAAACAAATTCCCACTCAAAATAGTAATTTCACTGACTCTTCTACTTGAGGATTAAGCACTGAACCTAACAGACATTGGATGTTTTCTCACCTCCTCAGAAGTTAGGTCTTACATGATTTATCCTTTCTCAGTGGCCACCTTCATGGACTGAAGATAAATGACTCACTGGCTTTGTTGCTCTCTAGAATTACTTCATATTTGTGTCTATGGTCTTTTTGCCTGCTTTTTTAATTAATTTATTGTAAAAAGAATGAAACAAGTCTCAAGACCATGAGTTAGGAAAAACAGTCATCCTTAATCTGCTTATTTATTTTGATGGTGAGAAAAAAGTTGCTGTGGGACATTAACTTTAAGAAAGAAAGAAAGGTAGATCCCTTTAAGTGGCTCATAGGAGCAGCTGCACTAAAAAACAAAAAATCCAACAAACTTTGGGAAGAGAGAAATCAGGAGAAAAATAACACAAAAATAAACAATTTGTTAACTTTCCCTTCAGTAGAACAGCTTTGAAAGGGGAGGGAGATGGGTTAGATTTCTGCTAAATTCATTAACCTTCAGAATGTCCATAGAAGTCATAAGATAGGTTACCCAGGACATTGAACTAGGTCTCAAATCTTTCCCAGGGTAAAGCTTTTCCAGTACTTGCAGCATGATGTCAATGAAAAGCTTTTCCCAAACTTCCTGGAACAGTTACAGGCAAATCACTGGAGACAAAAAATATCTGGGGCCTCAGCCAAAAGCATTCCTCTATGAATACTGGTATCTCAATTTACTCTTTATTTTTCTTAATTGGCATTATGCAATTTTGAAGATTTGCAGCCAGCTAAACTAGGAAAAACACCCAAACAAGACCAGAGCTGAAAGTGACAGCAACTCATTTACCACATAGTGGACATATTTTTCTACTGTAAGCTCAACTAGTTTGCAACAAAATTTTTCCTTAAATCTTATGTGATGTTGCAAAAAGT
Source organism: Urocolius indicus (assembly GCA_013401255.1). Lineage (NCBI taxonomy): Eukaryota > Metazoa > Chordata > Aves > Coliiformes > Coliidae > Urocolius > Urocolius indicus. Next base: position 40,531 of record WBNH01007467.1, read on the forward strand.
CATCAACCCCCCAGATTATATCTTATCTTTGGCCAGCATAATGAATGTTTTAATGCACTGGAGCAACAGAGTAAACCATAATTACATATATTTTAGACTGAGGGTATGTTTCCTTAAAAGTGAATCTTATTTTAGCATGAAAATCTCAGCTTCTTAAAACAAACAATCCATAGACTACATAACTACTTTATATTTTGTTTATGTTGTCAAACCTTCCAATAGCACTTTAAAGTACCTCAAAGTACTGCTGTTGTGAAATCTATTGTAGATAATCTATGTAATCATGGCCATCTGACTCTAAAAAGGAAGATTATAAAAGACACAGAGGACAGTTAAGCATGTAACTGTCTTTGGGAGATAATGGGAAATAGGAATGTAACTCATCTGTACCTCAGAAAATCACCTCTAAGGAGAACCAAGAGCCTATAGTTATGCAGGATCTGCAAAGGGAAAGATAGAGCTTTCTTCAGAGGACTTTTACCTTGAAAGCAGGAGCAACTCCTTAACAAGTGTCATAGAAATTAAGAAGGCAAAGGTGCGTAGATTTGGCCTCATGGAAGTAATTCCTTAGCTATTTTCCTGCACTTTCTATCCCTGATATTATCAGCCATAAATAGTGGTAGATGTTAGGAGAGTCTGGGAACTTTCCTTCAGCTCCTTACACAGGAACATGCTAATCATTCTGAGTGTATTCAGTCCCCTGCTCCAGCTGATAATTTACTTCAGTTGTTTTCTGGAATATAATGTTTCCAGCAGTAACAGTTACAGCTACACTTGGGTCTGGCTTGTTTGTCCACTGCACAGGAGGATGACTGTACCATTGGCCTTTAGCATGTCTATTCCAAGACATTGAACTTCTTTCCCATCCCTAAGCAATCTTTAGCTACTGGTACTTTTTCTTTCCTTGGAAATATATTCAGGCTTTAGGTTCTCTACAGAGGATGTTTCTGAAGCTTTAAGATTTTTTTTCCAACTAAACTGAAGTCCATTTCAATGTTGCATTCGGATGGTTTTTGTATGTGGGTTTTTTTGTTGAAATTTTGTTTGTTTTTGTGTGTGTGGTTTTTTTTATTTGTGTGGTTTTGGGTTTTTTGTTTGGTTTTGTTTGTTTTTTTTTCCTGCTTGAACCAGATTTATAGCATACTGGGGTTTTTTTTGGTTGGTTTGGTTTTGTGCTGCTGCTGGACTGTCATGCAGTCTCAGAGGTGGAGCAGTAGTCTATCACGTGAGGTACTCGGTGTATCCAAAACAGAAAAGCAGGTATCGGTAAACTCAGCAGAGCTTACTGAAATCCTAAACAAAAGAAAATGTAGAGAAAAACTCTGCACCCATTTGGAATCAATGAATTCATGGTGATCAGTTAGCAAATTTGGCCTTAGAAATTGTACATGTATTTTGTCTCTGCATGTCTTGTTTATGTATTTTAATTGTGTTTATATGACAATAAATGCAGAAAAGTTTTTCTCTTGAACACATTGGAAGTGTTGACTGTGACCTCTTTCAGAAAAGAGACAGACTGAGAAAAGTGGTTGTTTTCTGTCTTGAGACAGAAATAATAACAATTCAAGTTGTGATTCTTAACTGCTCTGGGTATAGTTGGACTTCATACACAATCATTTTTTTTGTTGAAGGAGAAAGCTCACAAGGTCCACAAATCAATTAGACTCCTTTGAATGCTGAGGGAAATGTAAATCTAGAGAAGTCAATACACTCTGCCACTTATTGCTCTTTTTCTTAAAGACTCAATTGCCTCCAAACCTTCTCAAATGCATATCACACTTGGAAATTGGGATGTGAAATTAAAATACAGGGAAAGGCCAGGAAAAAAAAAAAAACCTGTGGCAAAAAGCAGGAATATAGGTTAAAAGTGTAAAAAATACGAGCAGGGGATTGTGAATGAGAAGGAGTTGAAAAACGTGCAGAAGAACTCAGCTATTGCTTTTAAAACTGACATTTTTTTCAGTCTTTCCAAATCTGAATACTTACTGAAGGGAAACCCCCAGACAGAGGACAAACAGTGAAGATTGATGAAAAATATCAAGGACAGTTGGGAGCTAGACCTGCTGTGGGATTGCTTCACCACGCTCAGTCTAAGTTTTCCAGTCTGCAGCAGTTGGATGTAAGCCTCTCTCTGTGCCAAGATTTCTGTTAACAGCTGGAGGGACACCCTTCCCCCTTCCTCTCATTTTTGCCAACAGAACAGTCAGTTTTAAATTTGTTAAATGTGGATGAGAGAGGTTAAAAAAAAGGTTTTCACTGTTTCTAGTCTGACATGCAGATGATTAAATTTGGAGTCTAAATTTGTTATTGCTTGGAGAAAACCAAAATGACTGATAAAGAGTATGTTGGAATTAGGAGATTTTCTTCAAGTGCTGCCTCCAGTGCAGAGCTTTGCAGATGCACCAGACTCTGAAGCGGATTATAATACAGTGAAAGTGTAGGGTTTTACAGAAAAAAAACCACACTTAGATAGAACACAAACTGAGCATTACTGTTTTCAAACAAATATATGATATGATGGTGTTCCTGAAGGCTGAGAGAAATGTGATCTGCTGAGACGTAGTGGTGGCAAAGGTTCTCTGTTTTAAACTTCAAAGACAACTTGTAAGTTGTTTTTTAACTCCCATAAAGCCATCAGAAAACATGTGACATTAAAAAAATCAAATCAGTAAATTAAACATCAAGATCATAGCATATACCTTTAAAAATTATAACATACATTATTAAATTTACAGTTACTATGAGAATATTAGTAATTATACAGACATCTCTTTCTGTGAATATTCTATAAAATCCTTTCAGAAGTTCAGTTTTGGCACGTGTGTGTTGCTTGTTAGAATAGTCGTAAGTTCCCTTGTTCTGAAGTCAGAAACAAAACCAGGTGACATCTAGTTTATCCCTTCATATAACATTGCACATAGGCTCTTTATCAGTAATATTACACTAAGGTGAAGTTTTCTATGTGTCTGCTGCCTTAATGTCAACAAAAGCAGTAGAGCAAAAGAATTACAGGCACAACCTTGCCTTTGAGAGGCTTCACTTCAGATTTACAGTCTCCCACCAGTGCATTCTCTTGCTTGATTTGTTTAGACTAAAAAATGGCCTGAGAAGCAGGCTTATTCTTTGAGGACAAACCTTCCAAAGACAACTCTGGTGTCAGTCAGGATTTAAAATAAAAACTGCACAGAACTAAAGCCAGTGTAGAAACCCACAAGCCAAGGAGACCTGCACTTAAAACCCTTTTAAAGTGAGTAATTCTCCCTAGTGAGTGAAGTTCCTGAGTGAGCACAGGCAAGACACACTGGGCTAGGCACTGGGGTTTGTAGTGTATATTTGTCATTTAGAACTTCTGATGCATTTTGCACTATTTTCTTTACTACATTCAAGTTCTTTTCTTTTTCTGGTAACAAAAAAAACTTTTCATATCTTTCCTGTGTTTCCCAAATCACTGTATGTACCAAGTTACGTTGAACTTCCAGAGGATCTTGGTATGTGTAGGAGGAGATAATTCCATTGTTTGGAGTAGAAAGTATTTTAGTAGCATAAAAGAGTCAGAGTTGATTCTTTGGCATAACTTAAAGCTGGTGTCAGCTGTAGGTCAAGACACGTATAAGGTTTTCTTAAATTATACTAATTTTACGTTGCTATTTTATCCTTTGGGTTCTTACTGCAACTTAGAGCAACTTGCAGATATCTCTAACACTGGAATACTTACTCCTGCTTTCTACTGTGATGTTTTGTTGCCTCTCTTGATTTAGACCTTGATCTGAGATGTTTTCCACCATCTACTTTTCTTGTTCACACATTTCTTCTTTAGTTATATGACTATCTGGACATTGTAGATATGGTATGAACTTTTCATAGGGAAGCATACACATCCCTCACCTCCACCCTGCCACTCCAACATATAATGGAAGTACCAAAAAGGCTGAGACAAGTTTCTTTGCAGTATGATATTTATCCTGATGAGGAGGGGGAAAAAAAAAAAAGTGTGAAAATGTTTCTTTCATTGAAGGTCTCTGAATAAATCTATTCTCTGGTATGATTTCTGTTGCTAGTTTCCCTTGTTTTTCCTGTATAAGACTGTATATGCTCTCTAACTTTTAGCATATAAACACATTTTGATCAAAATAACTTCTTCTCAGATGCTTGCATCTAACTTGAATAGAATTTCAAAATTAAGCCACATCACATAAGAATCTGTGCCATAAAATACCTTGTCTTCTACAATGGGTCCTTAAATCTAGGATGGGGATACTGGATTTTGTATTGATGCACATTCTATTGATATATATTTTCTCTCAGTTCTGGAATAAACCCAGCTGGATCCCAAGTTTGCTTCCTTTCATGTCATGTTCCTCTAATGTCACCTTTGCTGTTATGAGACTGCTATGAGAATCAGTTAAGTGCAGAGCTCTACTATAGAGCTACAGGAAACTCTCTCCTACTGCAAGATGGAGTAAAACCACTTACTGTAGTTCAGACCCTGAAACAAAGTGGACATTCAGAAAAATATGTCAGTTCTCAAGGTAAAGTTGGGAGTGGAGAGAAAATATTGCAGTTTTTGCCTCTTTGTGGGATACCTTGAAGCAGGTAATGAAGATTTGTGCAGATATGTGAATCACTAGTTTGGTCATATGAAAAATCGCCAGATGCAGGTGGCGTAGTTCACTTTGTTGCAGCAAGAGTCTTTGCTGTTCATCCAAAAATATGCATAATGCATAATTCAATGCTATTATTGACATTTAAACTGACTGTATTTCTTTTCTAACAGCCTTTAGCAAGGTGTGATTATTAGTTTGATCAGTAAGAAAGAATATAAACATGAAAAATATTTTCAAAATAAATAAATATTCTGGTTTTGGTTGTCATATTTTTTATATAACTTGGAGCAAAAAATTGTAGAAGTTCTCATCCAGTCAGCTTGTCCTATATTACAGTGAATAAATTTCTAAGCAGAGCATTCACATTGCTAGTCCCATGAAACACTAAGCATATAATAAATATGTTAGACCAAGCAAAAGAATAAAATCCTGCTGCTTGAAGTTTTCTTTGTACACCTGCTTTTTTGTAAAATATTCAAGTCTATTTTTTACTGTTAGGTGAATACTGAAGAAAAGCTCTGTATTCTTATTTCTTTCCTCTGTCTTATTCAGCTTGACTTGGACTTTCATCTTCTTTTGAAGAGAACTGAGAAATATTTTTGGGTATCCATGACCTCATATATACACCATAGACAAACACTGACTTTTTAACTGAAAATGATGTCTAAAATCCTGGTTCCTAATGTTTCTACTGTATACCTCCAAGGTTTTAAATTATATGTATATGTGAAATGATGAAGATTTTTCACAGAATCTCAGAATATTGGGGATTGGAAGGCACCTCTAGATATCATCTAGTCCAATTCCCCTGCTAAAGCAGATCCACCTCGATCAGGTTGTACAGGAACGTGTCCAGATGGGGTTTTGAAAACTTATGGAGAAGGAGATTCCACAACATTCCTGGGCAGCCTGGGCAGACTGCTTTTAAAGAGTATTTTGTATTGAGGTTCATTTGAAATGAACAATCTAGATCTAACTAAAAATAATTATATTTGATGCAATATGCTATTGGAGGCACATTATTGCCTATATCTGTCATGAGATAAATCATGCGTGCAGTGATGTGAGACTAGAATAATACTAGTCCGACACAGCAAAACACTTACAGAAGTATTATAGATATGTGTATGCAAGAACAGTATGGATGCTCAGTGGCTTCACAACCTTGGAAATCATGAGCTGTTTCTTAAAGATTTTCTTTTCTTATGTTATGATTGGCATTGCTCCACACATGATAGCTACAGCTGGTGCTTTTGTACTGAGAGAGACCAACGTTCTCAGGAAGATTTATTAACAAAACCCTTACACATGATCAATGAAAAGCTAAACTTCAAACACTCCTTTCTATCCTGTTCTATTTTGTTTCTTGCATCACACACATCACCTAAGCACAGCTGTCAACTATCTGTGTGGCTTGTGTACACCAGTGCTGTTTGGTGTAGCACTGCAGTGGTTAACTGAAAAGGAATTGCCACTTCAGGCAGTGACATCAGAGTGGCAGCCATGGGGAATAAATATGTGGCCATTGCACGTGACAATAAAGGCAGCACTAGTGAAGAAAGACCTCACATCCGAGATGAAAACTTTTGAGAACAGACTGTTTGTAGGTCTTTCTTCTGTATATTTCTGGTACATTTTTCTAGTTGCTTGTTTTCAGAAAATACACTATTATAATGCTACTTTTTTGGAACAAAAAAAAAAAAAAGACTGCAGGCTGTACAGTTAAGAAGTGGAGTACAAAAAGCTGCCACAAGCCCCAAGGAATTAAGATTTAGAAAAAAATTATTGAGTTTTGAGAGCCTAAACTCTGGGGGACACTGTCTTTACGATGACTATGGATTAAGTCTTGATTGGAAGTAATAAAACTTGGTAACTATTCTATGGCAAGAAACAGTATGGAAGATAATACTACTGAATGAGATAGTCAATATATTTAAATGTAATATTTCAAATTCTAGATTTAAGAAATTCTTTTTAGATATAAAAAGCTGTGCCCATAAAATCTAGAAAGGGTCAGATTGAAGGTTTAGCGTACAAACTGCCTCTCCTCTGCTTCCCGACATTTCCCAGAAAAATCATCACTTTGAATTGTGCCTAACAGTTTTGTACAAAGGAAAAGAATAAGATGTATAAAACCAATAGTAAACCTCATCTTGTTTTTGGAGACTGCAGTACTGTTTTTTTTTTTTTGCTGGTTTAGTTCATATATAATTTATTGCTTTCTATTACATTATAAAGCAAAAAGGTAAAATACATGTTTTTGCAAATGAGAGACTCACTTCTGTTTCCTTTTCTGCTCTATCTCCCATCCTTTCTCCAATCAACATTTAGATCCCAAATCAAATTTCTTCACTTTATAACCTGGAATTTGAGGGGGATAAAATTAAAACATTTTGTTTCCTCAGGGAATTTTCTTTACTGAATATCAAAATTCTGCAGCAAGAGATGGCTGTGGGAGAATCTTGAAAAAACAAATCAGAGAAATCCTTTTAGATGGAAAGTTTAAGGCACTACCATCATATGCTCTTAAAACCAAAACCAAACCCATACCAACCCAAAAAGTGTATTCTGTGCGAAAGGATTGTCTAGAAATGGTACTGGAAGAGATGTGAAAAATGAATATTGAGGGTTCAAAGACAAGGGGATAAGTATGAGCAAGTAACTTGGCTAGTTTTGTAGAGCAGCTCTCCAGGAGTTTCTCCATCAGAGCAGCGCTTCATTTTTTGCTACTGAGTAATTTCACTTCTGGTGAAAGAAGAATTTCTCCTAAGGTGAATGGGAAGTTGACTTTAGCAGGATCACAATCAGTCCAAGTTGAGTACTTTAAAATGTCCTCCTACCTCACTATAGCACTGGGTGTTATGTTAACGAACCTTTTCAGCTTCCTCTAATCCTAAAGGGAATTTCATATGTCAGTAAAAGCTCAGTGTATTTATTAGGGCTATTCCATTTGTATTTGGGGAAAGAATTTCACAGCTGTATTTCTAAAGATTTTAAGTTGACTAAACAATGGCAGCCATTGTTGACATCAGGAAGCACTGCAGCAGACATTTAGCAACCAGAGCTATATATTATGTATGCTGTGTAAACCTTTACTCTGATGCTAAATGGTGCTTTAAAAATGCCATCAGTGTTATACCATATATTTCTCACAGAAGCTCCATTGTATGCACAAAAGCCTTCAACGATTTGCACTACCATTCTTGGAATGATCTTGGACAAGACAATCTTTTAGAAATACATTTTATCAGTGACCAGATCTAGAGAGCTTAGTAGCAATAATTCAAGAAAGGCAAGAGTTAATGCAGATTGAATGGCACATTTCCTGAAAGGCTTCTGCCTTCTGCTATGGGCTATTTCACTCAGACCTCCCACAGACTTTGCTCTCTATGACTGTGGGTTTCTTTTATTCTTAATTTAGAACTCACAGAACATTGAACAACGAGATAAAGTGTCCTCCCTCATTTTTCTCTCTGTCCTAGTATTATGAGATCGTTCTGAGTTTGGTCCTTTCTTGAAAACTGCTTTTAAAAACCTTGCAATTTTCAGTGGGATTTAAAGGACTAATGCTTTTACCAGAACCAGCTGGTGCTGTTAAAAGAGCAATTAAGAGCTTCCTCCTGCAGTCTTTCCTTCAAGGGGTGAAAAACCAAATAATTGCTGAGAACCTTGGGCAGGGGGAAATACCTGCCAGGAGAAGTTAGGTAGCAGTGGGGAAAACAGAAACCACTCTGGAGGAAAATGGAATCAAAACTCAGATGCAGAGTTTAATAATAAATTATTTATTCATTCCTTGAATCTGAAGAAACAACTTAGGTGAACTTTTAGATAGTTAAGTGGGACTGTATATTTCCCTTCACTAAAACATTTTTCAATTACTAATTAGAGTAATTCTGTATTCCTGAGTAAAAGCCACCTGAAGAATCACATCCAAGTCTCATGGACATGCTTTTAACGATATATACATCTTTACCTTGCTACTGAAAAAAATACAATGAAGAGGGTGAAAAATCTTATTAAGGACTATTCACTACATTTTTATTTACAATCACTAAGAAAAGCTAAATCCCTGGGCTTGTGTCATCCATCTCCAGTCTATGTTCACACCTTGTAGATCTTCTGCTTTGTCTCCTCATTTCAAAGTGAAGCATCATTTGTTGTGAAGCAAAGAGTAAAGGGGTAAATGAAGCTGCAAAATGCTTTCTTGAGCAGGAACAACTTACCATATGCCATCTGATCTGCCTGGATTTGCAACTAGAACTCTATTTGCAAGAATACAAAAGTGAAGGTTAAAAGTAGGACCATGTTGCTTAGCTGACCTTTACTTTGGCTACCAAACAGAAAAACCCACTGAAGAAGGAAAATTGATATGCGTTGATTTAATCGTTTCCCTTTCTCTTTTATTTTGCTATCCAAAATAGCAACTGTTGTCAAACAAAACATTCATTTTTTACCATCTACAAGAACAAGAAGAATCTCATTGAATATTTAAGGTGACTTTAATCTCATGGTGATTTTAGCTTATGTGCTCTCAGTTCTCATGTCATACAGTGGGCTCTGACATTTCAGCTGAGAATATCCAGTTTGGAATGAAAATGAAAGGCCAGATTTCCTAGCATGCTAGAAGAAATGTAGCAGTCAATAGAAGCAGCGCTCAAGGTTGTGACTACCATCCCAATCTTGGTGGAAACTTGGAATAATATTTGAAATTGACTGATGACAATATCTACTTACTGTAAAGCATGCAGAGTTTGTAAGTTGATGTGTTGTGTTACAGATTTTTGGAGGTTAGAGCAGAAGAGGTGACACACGACAGAGATAATATAAAACCCCCCAAATCTTGTGTTTTGTGCGTAAAAACCAAGCACAAAGTAGATAAGAAGGAGCAATATTGAGATGCTTCATAGTATCTAGAGAACTTGTAAAAACATCTTAAAAAGCAGTCTGGAAAGAGGAGGGAATTTTACAACCTCCTGGCAGTAACCTCTCTAGAGATCTCGCTTGGAAAATATCACAGAATTTGAACAGAAGTAAAATAACCCCTTTTAAACTAAGGTTTAGTTAAAACAACAACAAGCTACAAAATTTAAGCTACTTGAATGATCACAGAGGTACTGGACTGCTTCAACAAATGCATGCAAAAAGAATAAATCTCAGAATTACATGATATCTGTAAAAAAAGTCCTCAGTTTTAATAAATACAAAAATTCTTTCAAAGCCAGATATGTGGTTAGGTAAAGTTCTGGTTCTATACTTGGCAAAATCTCTATCATTAGGCTTACAGTCCGATTCTTTAAGGGGAAACAAAATTATAATGAGAGGGATGTGCTGGTGAAAGCAGTGTAAACAGGAAAATCCATGAAAATAAAATAATAATAATAACAAAAGAAATGGAAAAAGGAAACAAGAAAATAAAAAGTAGTACAGGGAAGAAACCAAAGTCTAAGCATAGAGGTGATGTTTTCTTTTGTCTCCAAAGAAAGAAAATAAACCCCTATTACATCCCACCCCACAAAAAAGCCATAAACTCTCTTGAAAAAAAAAAAAAAGGGATTTGGAAATCAGTTTTTAGCAAATCTCTACACTGTATGTTGTCTGAAACACTTCAGGAGTGCTATTATATTAATTAGCAAACCAACTACTACCCTCAGTTACACAAAAACAGTGCTCATGAAGGTATCTGAAGACCAGAGATGCGCAAATATGGAGATGTATAAGAAATTATACTTCAAAATGAAGTCATTAACAAGCAGGAGAACAATCAGAGTAACAGTATATATTACTAAGGGGTATTTGCCATTTCTTTAAAAGAGGAAAATGGTAAGTCCTCCAAAATCGATGAGATTGACAAGCATCAGTAATACACAATCCTGTGAGAACAGGCAGAAACAGGACATATCTGAGAAACCATTCAGTACACACACTCTACTTTGCTGTCTGCCAGGCATGTATGGGATTTGCTAAACAGAAATGATAACCTTTTGATACTTTTCACTTCTATAAATAAATTTGGCAGTCAATACCTTGTAGTTATTTTTATAGTGCATTTGCCAAAGGACTGTACAGTTAAAATTTAGTGAACTATTTGTATTTAGAATGTGACAAAAACACAAGTATGTTCAGAAAAAAATTCCTACAATATGAGTAATTGGAATGCATCAGCACCTGACAAGCTGTTTGTGATCCAGCTCATATTGACACTAAGAGATGGGAAAGCTAAGAAAAGTTTTATCTTGGGAGATATAGCCTTAGTGACAATGGAACTGTGAACTTGGCAACAGCTGGTTTAATCCTCCACAGGGTGCTGTTATGTGTCTTACTCAGTCCTACTCTCTAGCTCAGTTGACTGCTGAGCTTGAACTAGCTGTTGCCAAGTTCAGCATATCTCCAAAGCTCATAAAGATGGACTGCTAGAGGTGGGCCAACAGCACCATATTCCCTCTATGTGTAGCCTTCAAGAGAACAGGTATGATTGCTTGCTCTGACATCTATCCAACTGCTCCATAGGCAAGAACTCTGGGCATAGTAGGTACGTGCAATATTGGTTGGAGAATCAACAAAACAGTTCCCACAGGGTATTGCTATGGGTCACGCTTGGCAGAAAACAGGATTCCTCTCCCATCACCCCTACCCCTACTGTCAGATATTATTTCTTGTTGCTAAGGAGGAATTTAGCCTCTGATGTGAAGAGATTTTTGTTGGAGACGTAAAATGTATATGTCAGTCTTCTTTGGGTTTTAGACTTTTCATTCTGTTTTACCTCTTTTAAAGAAAAGAATGTTTGAAAGAAAGATGTTAACGCCTTTCTCTTAAGAGTAAGATTTTTTAGCCTATGGTGCAGACACAGCCTTTTCTAACTGATTCAATTGAAATTCCAGGAATTTGTCATGTCCATACAGGTAGAGGACTTCACAGGATTTCTCATGTTTAACTGTCTAAAGATCACTCACTTAATTTTGGTTCCTGGCACTACAGTTAAGGAGACATGGTGACTTTGGAGAATCCCTCTGTAAATGACACAAATCATTCTTTCTGGTGTCTTTCTTCATTGAGTATGGATGACAGGTTTATACTTACCACTGAGCTTTAAGAAGGCCTAGCATGTTAGATGCCAGGAAAAAAAAGGCAGTGAAACTGTAATCATTTGCAGCTGCAGACTATATAATATATGCCACTTTTACATTGGAATGATCCAGAATCTGTGTCTTAGAAGATGATATTAGTAAGGTTCCTTCTGAACACATTAATAGATCTTATTGCAGCACTGAGTTTTGGAAAAGACTTAGCTTATAATAATATAATTATTTTTATATTACCAACAGAAATATTTCCTATACTCCTTTTCTAGTAGTTTCACTGTTGGTCATGAATATCCTCTACTTCTAGAAGCTTCCTCCTCAGAACCCCAGCATCTCTTGTGCAAAGGCTGAATCCTATTTTTCTCGGGCCCTTTTTTACAGATGAATTTTTAGGATGCTCTTTTATAGTTTTTCTTATTTTGATTTAATTTTTTCACTTTGCTTTTTACCCCATATTGCCTGCAATCAGCACTGCAGTTTTAAGCTTTTTCACTGTGCATACATGCAGGGAAGAAAGTCTCCTCTTTCCTTGCAAAGAAAAAAAAAATAATACTCAGATTTGTCAATCCCAAACTGTGTCTAGACTCCAAAAATTAATAGTGTTTTCTTTTTCTCCCCAAAATCTCTGACCTAATTCTCATAATCAGATTCATTATCACTGGATTCAAGCTAGAAGTGTAGGAAATTCTCTACTAAATCATAGCCAACTGATTAATTTATTTTTTGAAGACTTGTCTTCATAAATTACAGTTACTATAAACATGATGCAAAAAATCCTTAGAAAATGTCAAGAATTTTTATTATGAACTGCAAAATACTTCAGACATTCTGAAAGAATGCCACACACTGCTTTAGTTCACAGTGGCATGAATGTGAAGCAACATGCACCAGATGTGCTTCCAGTAATGCTTAAGTGTAGGACTCAGCATAGTCTATAATGTTTATGGTGAGACTTTTTTGATCAGTTGGAGTTCAGAGCTCCAAACTTGTTAATTCAGCACAAAATCCTAAAGACATTTAGGCAGGAGACTCCTCTTTTAGATGAAAAAACAGACCTGTATGTATGCATAAACTGTACAAAAAATACCAGGTTAATATGCTATTTGCTTCTTGGTCACCAGGGGTTCATACATGAAGCTTGGATTTAAAGTGATTTTTTAATTCTTCTAATTTGGAGAAGACATTTTGGCCTATGACTCCTAAAGCCTGTAGCACTGAGAGGGATCCTAGGCTGTCTCATTTGCTTTAACTACCCACTAGTTTACTACTGCAAGATTTTAGTTTCAGAGTGACTTTAAAACAGTGCCTGAGCAGTTAGTATTTTCGCTGTTTCTCACTAGATGGATCTTGGACATATTACTTTAAATATTTGCTCAGATTTCTCTGATTTTTCTTCCTCTACTGTCAGTGTCACCAGTGGTTTCTATATCATCTCTGTCTATCTCTGTTACTATCTAAATCTCTCTTAACTATTTCTGTCATATCTATATCTCTGCCTCTATCTTATCTATATATCTGTCATTTGGATCTAGATCTGTGGGTATCCAATGGATTATTACTGCTAGTTTGTAGTCACCTGCCTGTCTGCAATGACTTGCAGGTTCCCTGCAGTGCTGATTTGACACCTCTCTAAGTAGCACTGCTGTTACTCAGTAGGGATTTTGTACAGTATGAGAACCTATAGAATGGCTGCACCGAAGTATTACAAGAGAGTTTTAAATAGAGTGCTGCCAGTGGGTGCCTGTGGCCTCATTTATTTTTGAAATACTATATTGATGTATCTCCTCCCTAGAATTGAAATGGAAATCTGGGAGAAGATCCCTTGAAAGTCAAGCCAGAGAATGAGGGAGACCCTCTTTACCCCCTGCATTAACATTTCAACCTTGCCTCAAGTGCTTAGTACTGAGTTTGAGAACAAGGGAAATGATGTCCTGAGGCTTCAAGGCACTATTTTGCCTTTGTTCAGAGGTAGGCCATCCTGTCTGTATAGATTACAGTGCTTCAGCAGGAAAGGCTCGATAATGTCCTAAGAAGGTAATAACTTCTCTTCACATCATCACTATCTCAGCTCTGCAGTAGTATTGTTAATTGACCTTTGGTGTATCTGATACCAGGGACCATGCTTAAAAAGCCATCTGTGCTTACCTTTTAGTGCCTGTCATCAGGCCTAACTGTTGGCTAATGAGTCCTCAAATCTGATGGTAATAACTAACAAATTAAATAGTGGATTATGAGACCAAAGTCAATCATGTACAACTTATGTTTGATAGCAATAGTTGTCTGAGTTTTTTTCTTTTGCAAGCTTCTGTGCTGCATTTCATAAAGGAACATACAGGAGTTATTGTGTGGCAAACCATAGTCTTTTCACAGACAAAAATGGAATTCACATGTGAACAGTTTATTGTCCGCCTGCATCTTTGCTGGCTAAGATACTAGTGTCTTGCTCAAACAAATTGCAACACCTTCTAATCTTACAGTCTGGAATATCAATGGGTTTTGAATAAATGTAGTCATCAACCTTTTAAACTCAATGGAAGTAAAAGGTCCAAATTCTTATGAGGCTTTCAGTGGCAAATATGAAGAATTCAACTTTAAATTTTTTTTTCAGAACTGTCTGGTGGCTGTATCCATATACAGAAAAAGACTCATATTTCATGAGGAGTGAATCATAAAAACATTTAGGTTAAAAAGACATTTAAGAACACTGAGTCTAACTGTAAAAACTCCAAAACTTTCAAAAAAATTAGAGATCATCTTATTTCCTGGTCAAATAGCTGTTCATTTGTATTTTTTAACGTGATCCTGTAAAATCAAGAAACAAATTGATTAAATATGTAAGTATGTAATATCATAGTGAATATTTAGTGTTTTTTTGCACCTCTAAACCAGATTTCTTTTTTAAAGAAGAAATTTAACAAAACCTCCACATTAATTTATTGAAATGTTTCCTATTGCCCAGATTATCTTCTTGAGCAACTAGTACACCAAGTGCTTATTGCAGCCAGGATGTGTATTATACATACATATGTGTAAGCTATTAGTTATTCTATTTATTTATGTATTTATTTATTTATGAACAAATGATTGAATAGAACCTGTTCTGGGAAGGTAGGAGGTCAAAAGTTCCCATCTTCCTGAAGAATCATCGTGAAAAATTGTTCCATACAGACTGGTGTAAGAAAACACTTTATGTATGGTAGAGCAGTATTAGAAAGTACCTAGTGAAAATCTTGTACCATTTTTAGAATGTCTCTGTCATATTAAAAATAAACATGGAATATACAACGTATTATTTTATATACATAATTGAAACTCAGTTCCCCCTTTCCCTATGTATTAATATTGTACTTATACAAAAATCTTTGTGTCCCATCTGGTGGTGATGATAGCTCTAAGATGTAGGAAATACTGCTCCCAGTATAATTTTAGGTGTTACTAACCAAATGCTGTAGAAGAAATACAGAGCCATGAATTTTCACCCTTAAATATGCTTTCTATTAGCCTCTAAACTAGGAAATCATCTGCAAACACTGTAATAGCATAGAACAGTAGGAATATTGTTCTAGAAATGAATTAATAGTAAAGAAAATATTTCTAATATCTTAATCATATGTATGTGTGTATGTTAAGGGTGAGGAACTGACATTGATTAAGTATGGGTTTTGTACTTTTATATATATAAATCTTTTCCAACTCTATCCAAAGCTGAGCTGTCTTCGTATTAGGCACTATGAAGATATACAATAAGTTGTCGTTGAGTTTTTGCCATGAAGACCTTCACTCTAACCTTACAGAACTTGTGTGAAACAGAACACTACCCCTTTACTGAACAGGGAGATGAGACATAGAAAGATTAATTATCTTTCCTAGAATACATTACAAAAAAAGGAATGTTGAATTTTATTTTAACCATAATCATTTTCACTTTCATAATCATGAAAGTGTTAGCAAACTCCTGGGAAATGGATCTCTGGTAACTGATTCTAATTCAAAGTGTGACTTTTACCACATTAATGTTGGCAAGTTTTGCTAAGGATGTCTGTTCTTTTCACAATTATCCTGAGAAAAGTTTTGGGATGATGTATAAGGCAGTTGTAGAAGGCTTGGCGTTATGGTAAGGTCTTATGATATGATAGCCTTTGGATTTCAGGCAGGTACCACTTCTCATGCCTATACCATGCCTTGTAACATCACTGAGCTGACTTGTTTATTTATATTTCTAAATGTGAAAAACTATAGTTTAGAAAGGTCCATCAGAATTGCTCATTTTACTTCCCCTTTATGATCAGAGATTGGATTAAATTGTCTCTAGTTGTTTTACCCTTCAGTTAATTTTAAAATTGGACAATGTATCTTGTCCTTAGAGTACCAGCTTCTTTCCATTGACTATGAACAGCACATATAGTGTCTAGCTCAAATGTAGGTGTCTGAAATGTGAATAACATAGCTACACTCTAAGACCCATGACGTCTATGAAAAGAAAATTAAATTATAAAGACAATCTCTATAGGCTTCTTTTCAAGAATGAATTTCATACACTGGGAAGAAACCATCAATCCCTTATTTCTAGAGAAAATATGATCCTTTGACTGTCAAATTCTATCTTCTGTGGAGTTAACCGTTCCCTGAGGAGTGAATGAGACGCCTACTATGGCTACCCTCATGTATATATTCAGTATACAAAGGACAAAACAAGTTAGCTTGCTACCAAAACATGTCACTTCCATGTTGTTGATTGACGCTTCATCATACTATGAGAAGTCTGAAACAGAGACTTTCCTATAGGCTTAAATATTGATGTATATTCATAATGTTATCCCATATTCCTCTAGCAATTACGATACTGTTCTGGCTGTAGCCTCTTTTCACTTACAAAGGTATAAAGAAGAAAAATATGAGGCCCTGAGTCAGGCCAATCCACAATTTCTTGTTGCATATGTTAACAATTTGTGCAAGAGATGCAATGATAATTGAGATGTGTTAACAGCAAAACACAATATATTGACCACTTGGAAAAGAATAAACTGAAATGGAAGAGATGCACAGTGTGGAAAATCTGGTGGTTTTTTTTTTGTTTGTTTGTTTTGAGGACTCCACTAATGAACTTTTCTTGAAGCAAAAAGAAAGGCAAATATTAGATTTGTTGCTTAGACATCATTGTTAAAGGCCAACTTACTACATTTTGCATCTCCAAAACAAATATAATGGCCTCTCAAGATAAGTATTCTATACACTATGGAGAACACTGAATGCTGAAGAAAAATGCTGTAAGGGCATGAGAAGGATGCAGACTGGCTGTAGTCCAGCTCCCTATTTGTAGCTTATTGCTGTAAAATTTCCATATACTTCCCCTGAGTACAATGAAAAACTGTGTAAAGTGATATTTCTGGCTTTGAATGAACTAACAGCACCAGGGAATTCTTACAATAAAATGCAAGAGGGGCAGCTTATGCAATTCAATCACTTTTTCCTTGGAAAAATGGATACTGCTAGAGGTCTGCCTATAATATTTTCTTTGTATATTTAAACCTTGTTCCCAGACATTAGGCAACTTTGCAAAATGTGGATCTGGGTACTGGCAGGCCTGGACATGCTATAGACATTACTGAGGCTTTTTAAAGGTGTGGTATGCAAGGAGTCCTTTGCAGACCTGCATTTTAAGCTAAGGGTTTACTTAGCTTAAATACCAATACCTTACTAACATTCAGGGTTTAAAACTGAAAATTAGACAGTGGTGCTCTGTTTACAAAAGGTACATTCCTGAAAAAGTAGACAGAGGTAGTCATCTGGGTTAAAATAAAAATTTAAAAATGTTTCCACACAAGCAACATATACAGATGCTGAAGTTGAAGATTTTAAGTGAATAGGAAGATTTATGCTTTTGAAACTCAAAAAAAAAGCTACAAAGTTTACTAAATATGTAGCAAAATGTGTGTGCAAGGTCAGATCCACAAAGCTGTTCAGATTTGGTTCTGTTTTATGCAGCAGTTAGGCATCAAAATACCTGTGTGGACTGCTCTTGGAGGACATCTTGGTGTGCCCTCTGGTATGGGTTGCATGAGGTGCAATTCAGAGCACATTATTTGGCTGTGAAAGTCTTTATGCAGCCATTAGAAAGATAAGTAATGACTGGATTGCTGTAAAACAATTTAAAAGGCAAAATGCTTATTTTAAAAAAAATGATTGAAACACAAATTGAAAAGTATTTTTTATTTTACAAACTTTACTAAAATGCACACAAAAAAAATTCCAGATGCATAAGAAAGGCTTATCTTTCTTTAGATTTTTTGCCATGAGCTGATGAAGAGTTTTCTTTTCTCACACGTCAGTGAACACCTACACACCCTTAAATATTTAACTTCAATTTAAGAACTGTGCCTATATGTCTGTAAGAGATGGCACCAAGAGGGCACAACCCTGGACTATGTCCTCAGCCTGCACTCTGCCCCAGGAATCCAGGGTTGTACCATATTAACTCTTCCCCCTGTGGCTGAACACAGCTGAGCCATGTAGGCCTCTACTCTTGCAGCTGAAGGTGGTTTAGGTTTTCTCTGCTGTTTGTCACCAGCTCGGTCTTTAAATTTTGCATCTCTAATGCAGTTTTACCTTTCCACTCATGATCTCAGAATATTTATGAGTAAGGAGATTCTTTTAAGGGCATTCAGTATAAGAGAATTTAGAGTTGTTAAAATTCTGGGTATTTGTTTCTTGTTCTCTCAGTGCTAGAAAATAAACATAAACTATTTCTTGGGAGAAGCAGAATTACTAACTAAAAAAAACTCATATGCTGCTTATCCAAAAACTTTTGCAAAATTATCAGATTTGACATACTGTGCTAGCTGAAACATCTATTTTTTTGTGAAAAAATCCAGAAGTTTCTTGTTGTTGGCATTTTCAAAATTATATAGTTTAACACTGTGCAATTATTTTAAGATTTATATGGTCTTGTAATGTATATATTTGCGTGGAAGAGAAATGGTGGCTCTAACTTATTATCAGTGTGGATATTGTTGTTTGTGTAGCCATTTTTTTCCTGCACTGAAATTTACAATGGAAGACAAAATCCAAAAGGCTTTGTCTCAGTTTTAGTAGTGAATGTGAATTGTGCCCATCATCATATTCAGAGCTATATAAGATAGACCGATGACATAAAAAAGAATGATCCTTTAAAGAATATATTAAAAACCTAACAAAACATAATCAGTCTTAGATAACAACGAGCAGCAGATGCAAGTGAGGTTTGATGTAAAGTAAAACATTAACCTGTGCTGTGATGAGAAAAATGAAAGAAGGTAAGGTTCCTGGCTGTCTTACAGGACCCTGAATATTTACAGCAACTTGCACCTATGAAGTACAGATACGTGAGAAAACAGCTGCATAGCACACTTAAGAATCTTACCTTTGTGCAAAGCTGTGACTGAATTTTTGCTGTGCATTCAACTCAGCAGGACCCTGCCAAAGGTAGGGAAGCAGTTGCCTGGCAGAGTCGGAACAGCAGCTGACTGCAATCAGGAAAGTGCGTGATGTGATCCGCCAATGAATGCCTCATACTTTACAAGGAACCGTGGGCCACTGCTGAGCACTGTCCTTTTATCAGCATGGTTGAGGACACACTGCCTCACATGGGTGTAGGACTCTCCTTCCTGCAAGGGTAACTTGAAAAGCCTTGAGATATCATTGAGTCTAATCATCTGAAAAGGGGATTGTACTCAAGGCTTTCATGTACAGGTCAGTGGTGCTGGAATTTAATATCTACATGAATATTTGAGTAGAATATCCCTATGAGTTCTGCCTAGGCCCTCAGCACCTGGTGTCAAATGTGTCCTGATGCCCAGTGCATCAGGCATCAACAGAGTCAGAGAAATACCACATAGGCAAGAACTGGTTTTGGTACCACCAATTAAGCATGCATTAAACATAACTTCCTTTTAAACTTACCCTAGGCATGTAGAGTGTTAAGGACATGAAAAGCTTTATAGCTTAAAAGCACAAAAAATAATACATGTATTTAAATTAATACTGTTAAAATCACCTTAGGCATAAACCTTTGTAAAATTTCACCCTAGAGTAAAAATTTACCTCTGAATCACAATCCGTCAAAGATGTGATTTATCTGTGGAAACTTTGAGACAAGTTTAATTATATTTGTGACCAGTAAAGGATGATCAAAGTAAAATTCTGGCCTCTGCACAAGCCAATTTTGGAGGGTTTTTTACAATATTTCATGGTGTTACATGGTATGGAAGCCAGAAGTAATTATTTTCCCCTCACATTTTACTCAGGAACTTTATAGTCTCCTAATGAAGGATGATTGTGTAATGTCCTGGAAAAGTTCCCTCAATCTTTATAACCAGAGCATCGGGCAAAATAAAATGGATCCCCATAGAATTCATCTCAGTTTCATACAATGTTCACCTGAAGATTTTGTGGAATGCCTTGTCTGATACAGACTAACAGGATACACTTAGTTAAAACATCCACTTTGAATTATTAAAATGGGGTTAAAAGATACGAAACTGGACTTTTACTAAAGATACAATTCCTTACCAGGCCTATTTCCAAAGGAGATAGTGGACAATTTCTGTACCTTAGATGAAGTTTTGATATCTTTCAAAAATATGTGTTTTTACTAATTTTTTTTTTGTAAACTGTGTCAACCATGTACTGAGCCTTTGTGCAGATTATGTAGTACCACTGTATCTGTCCGTTATACAATTTTAAAATTTAGATTGATAGTTGAGTAATTGGTAAGTGAAAGACTGAGTCACTCATACAAGGACAACTCCAGTCCTAATGAGTTTCAGGCAAAATTGGTGTCAACGTCTCATGCAGAAAGCCTACTTAAAGTTTTTGTGTCAAAGTGCAGAACACAAAGAAGTATTGAAGGAAGAGCAAGGATTCTGGGTCAGCAAAGAGGTGCTTTATCAGCCAGCTAATACAAGAGATAGTATGAGAGAACACTGTCATTAATATATGAAGTACAACTAGCTAAATAAATTAGTGGAAATGGGATCAACAAAACTCAGGCAATTGCAGTAATGTACAACTTGCTTTGCAGAAGCATTTAGGCAGACCTTCCAGCTACTGTTAGATGAGAAGAGGTTTATTTTGCATATATATGTGACTGTATAATCTCATTTTCTTTTGGATCCACTAGTCATAGTTAGTGTTCTGAATATGTAGTGCATGCCAGGCTATATAAGCATGGTATTGCTGCTTAATAGGAGGTAGTTTTGGTGATGAAGGCAGTGATTTGTCAGATAGGAACACTGGGCTGTGCCAGGGTCTTGAGTTTATAAGGGATTTTGAAGACCCTGTGCCAGCGTCTTGAGTTTAAAAGGAACTTTGTGGTAGCTTTTCCTGAAAATGAGAAATCCTGCTTTTAGAATACATCCAACTAGTAAATCTCTGAACCATGTTTTTTTTAGTGATACTACTGTACCTCCAAAATAGTTAGGATAAATACTTGCTACTTCAATGCACATACTTATTAATCCACCCTTTAGCTCTCAAGCAAAGTCACAAGACAGATATATTGTGAGACTCTTATTACTGAAATTGCTCTTATTGCTCACAATATCTGAACTTGATTACTGACAATGCTCGTTTTCAAGTATCCTTGGGAACTTAGAGAGTTCCACAGTTCAGAAATGCATCACCTTTGCCAGCACTGAATGTCATAAGTCAATAGGCAGCAGAAGAAATTCTAACTTCCAAACAGTCCAGAAGCCAACCAAAATATTACAGGCAGAAAAAAAACCCCAAATCCAAACATAATTATATAGCTGGAGTTCAGGTTGTTTGGATTTGGAATGAAGTTGCTTGCCCAATCCTATCAGAGGATCTTTACAAT
This sequence comes from Urocolius indicus, assembly GCA_013401255.1. NCBI lineage: Eukaryota > Metazoa > Chordata > Aves > Coliiformes > Coliidae > Urocolius > Urocolius indicus. The sequence continues at coordinate 62,067 of WBNH01007467.1, forward strand.
TTCAAAACCACATATGCATCCCATTTACTATTTCTATTCTATACCAGTCTGCTATTTTCTGCTTAACTGGTAAGTTACTTCAAGTGAAAATGTATGCTAGTTCATCTGCCTTTCAGGCAATCCCTGCAAAAAAAGGTTTTCTTTATCTAGATGGATATTTTGGTGTTTTTCTCAATCTTCCATAGGAATACCAAAGACAGCAATTAAAATATACAAATGTTTCTAGAATATATTTACACTTGAGGCTTTCAGACTATCATGATCAAGATAGCAGGAAAGTATAAATAAATGTATAAATAAAAATCTTGATTTTAATTTGAGCACATTACAAAGGCTGTAGAGGCAAGGAAGCTATAATTTTATTTTAATTTTAAAGTTAGTCTGCTTATATTATTGAGACTATATTGAGCTTGTGACTTTTAGATGCAGAAAGGGCCAATAGTATCCACAGTAGTTTTTAAAACTAACTAATTTTAAATTATTTTTTTTCTAAAGGAGAATCACTAGATTTCATGTATCCTGGGGCAGAGATATCCCTTATTGCAGTAGACCTCAAAAGGGTACAAAGTTGTCAACAACCTTTTATCCTTCAAGGACATATTTTGTTTGTATAGACATAGAAACTGCTATTCCCCTCTCTCTTGACCATTCCCTAGGTCCCCAGAAGACACTGTATCTGCTTGCCTGTGGTTTGACCACAAAGAATGAAATCCCATGTGGACGATGGGGTCAGGAATTTTTTATAGGAATGTGCAGAAGAGGAATAATCAGTGCGTTGCTATTGGATGAAGTGAGTATATTAGGCCAATGACAATCACTCTAACTGGAGAAAACTAGTATTCAAGAGCGTGGGTACTTGGTTTTGGAGGAGGAACAGTTTAGGCAGATGGTCATATCATAATCAGAGCTGAATGTAATTGCTGTGCTCGCTATGTACTAGCCAGTGCTAGATGGGGGAGACATTCAAACTTCCAATGCCACCCAATTGATGTGTCGTATTTTGCTTTATTAGAAATAACAGTGCATCTCTCCTGGGAAACAGTAATGAGCTAAATTAGAAATAAATAATGCAGTTTAATCCAACAAATTATTACTTATGTAATCCTTATTTTTGACAAGTACATGAGGACTCCTCAAAAGTGACACTGCATTTAAGTAAGACTGGTGACATCTTACATACAATGAAGATAAATACAGAATTTGTGTGATCCATGAAATGGAGTCATAGTCATTATTTAGTATAAATCTAAATTACAGAGATTTGTGTAATTCAAAAATACCTCCAATTAAGTTATTAATAAGAAGCAAGTGTAAGTAGCATTATCAAACAAATAAACTAAGGCATCGGTTCTGGGGCCAGTCTTGTTCAACATCTTCATCAACGACCTGGATGAGAGAACAGAGTGTACCCTCAGTAAGTTCGCTGATGACATCAAACTGAGAGGATTGGCTGATTCCTCAGAAGGATTCAGTGAGATCTTGACTGGCTTGAGAGTTGGGCAGAGAGGAACCTCATGAGGTTCAACAAGGACAAGTGTAGAGTCCTATATCTGGGGAGGAACAACCTCAAGCACCAATACAGGCTGGAGGTTGAACTGCTGAAGAGCAGCTCTGCTCCAAGTGAGGCGTGGGAGTCCTGGCTGCTAATAAACTAACCATGAATCATCAATGTGACCTCACGGCAAAGAGTGCCAATGGCATCCTGGAGGGCATCAAGAAGTGTATGTCCAGGAGGTTGAAGGAGGTTCTGCTACCCCTACACTGCCCTGGTGAGGCCTCATCTGGAGTCCTGTGTCCAGTTCTGGGCTCCCCAGCTCAAGAGAGACAGAGAACTTCTGGAGAGAGTCCAGTGCAGAGCCACCAAGATGATCAGGGAACTGAAGTATCTTCCTTGTGAGGAAAGGCTACATGAACTGGGGCTGTTTAGATAAGAGGAGACTGTGAGGGAGTCTCATTAATACTTACAAATATCTAAGTGGTGGATACCAGGAGGTTAGGGCATCACTTTTTTTTTTTTTCTATTGTCTCTAGTGACAGGACGAGGGGTAATGGAAAGAAGCTGAAACACAAAAAGTTTAATTTAAACATAAGGAAAAACTATTTTACTGTGAGACTGATGTAGAACTGTCACAAGCTGCCCAGGAAGATTGTGAAATCTCCTTCTCTGGAGGTCTTCAAAACCTGCCTGGATGCGTTCTTGTGCAACTTGACCTAAGTGGACCTGCTTCTGTGCAGGAGGGAGTTGGACTAGATGATCTCTAGAGATCTATTCCAGCCCTTACCATTCTATGATTCTATGATTATACTTTGATGAAATTTATGTGAAGTCTTTTACCATCTCAGAGAAATAAAAACAATAGACACACATCAGTACACAGAAATGTTTATAAATTTGCTTTTGGCTCTCTACAGTTAATGAACAGCAGAGATTTTTCTCTGCCAAGAGAAAAATGACAGTCCTAGCCAGTTGCTAAAGTTGCCTCCCATATCTCATGATAAAATCCCATTTTCAAATACTAGTATGTTCATCGTATTTTAAATATTTAAGCTGAAATTTTCCATACCCTAACTGTCTCAAGCAAAATTAATATAGGAAAATTTCAAACAAAATCGTTTAGCTAAAGAAATTGTCTCTCAACTGTCTGAGCTTGGACTTTTTCTAACTACAAGAAATAAACTAGTTCTTTTGATTCCTGCAATGAAAGATTTATACAGTGATGTACTTTTCCTTGGAAATGTTCAAAAAGATCTTTACTTGGTGAAAATAAACATAATAATGGTTACACTAATAGGGAGGGGACACTTTACATACCTAAGGCTTTCACCTCACATGTGGATCCACAGGTCTTTGTAAGTAGTTGAAGGCTGGTACCATCAGTTCTTTGGAACTGGAGGGAATAGAATGCTTGATTATTTTTTGTTTATTCATTTTCAAAGTGAAGTAATAGGCATTGATCTACAGATATGATTGTATTCTGCCTGGCCACAAGGTAAAACAGTTTGATTTCAGTCTGACATGGACTGATGTATAACTTTGATGTATTTGCTAGAGATATTTCTAAGATAAATGCGTATTAAAAATAGTTATTTTTTTATTTTTGTATTAATTGACCTTTGCAACCCGATTATTCAAGATATGAGACCAGTAAATGTGGCTTTGTACTATTTTATCTTGCACCTCTAATAAAAATTTTAAAATCTCACTGGCATTACCCTGCTAGAAGAAATGAAAGTGAGAATCTTCCATACTATTAAAATGGGTCTTCTTTCATGTGTGTCTTCTACAAACATTCACAGCTCCTGTGATGGTGGTACCACTTAACCCTAATTTGAAACCTCATTAACCTCCTTCTTGATGCTTGTGAAATGAGATTTGTTAGATACTCTGCTCTTTAAATATTTCTCTTCTGTTAAGCTAAAATCAAAACAAAATAAAAGCAGAATTTAAAGAACTGGGAAACATCTCATCAGCAATGTGCTATTTGTGTTTTAGTAGTTTAAGCAGAGAATACAGACCTGCAGATTTGTTGCTAACTTGATCCACTGATATCACTGATATCAGTTCTTTGGCACTTTTGCTTCAGATATATGTCATTTCTTAGACTTTCTGTTCAAACTTACCATTAAAAGATAAACATGAAAAGAATTTATGAGAAATAACAAAGAATGACAGGATTTAGCTTTACTAATGTAATCCTCTGATAATAATGAATAATTTTCTCACATTCCAAGTAAGTGATTGCTCCCTGAAGTGAGTCATCCCCAGTACTTGTTTTATTCCTCAGTTTCCTTGCATTTCTGACTATAAGTTTAGAGTCCCACACCAAAGACTGCATGCACAGTAAGCTTTCTATAGGTTTGCAAGGAAGAGAAAAGGTAAAATATTAGTCTGGGCAAATGGATTTCTGAAGCTCCTTAGAGTTCTCTATAAAGAAAAGTATCACCTTTTACAATATAACATAAATGATATAAAACATTCTCCGAGATGCATAGCTAGTTGTGGTTGCATCGCATGTATTTGTTCAGATATTTTGGACACGAAGCTCTATCATTATCATGACCAGAAGAAAAGCCCTATTTTCTAGAGTGAGCTGACAAGATAAATTTTAAACTGGACTTTTCCTTTAAATCTACTAGTCTTTTTTTATTTAAATATTTTCCAAACGTGAAGCTCTCTTCAATGGACTCTGTTTCTTTCCATGAGCATGTTTCCTGGCTAAGTGATTAGGTAAGTCTCCCAATGTTCTTGTTAGAACAGGATTTTATTAAATGGCTCTGAAGAGAACTGAATAGCAGACAGACAGCTGCTAGATTTATGGACCTGCCAGATCAGGAATGCTCATTTTTCCTAGCGTTAATATATATTTGTGTGATAGCCTTCTGAAACACGACTGTAGCTTGTACCTCATGCCCTAGTCAAAGAGCTCATGATGGATGTACAGTCAAATACCCTTAATATTTCACAGATGCTGTGAACACCATTACAGTATACTGACTGCAGTGAAGGAGTTAATGATTAATTAAGTATGATTATATGAATTAAGTATCAGCAGGGTCTAGAGTAATTGATGTCAGGTGAATGGGAAACTCCCCAGGATAATGTCAGTGACGGAGTGGTGATTAGTGAGAATAAATGCTGGTGTGATCTTCATCTGATGAAGGCAGAGTTGAAACGTTTGTGGGAATGGGCTCAGCTGAGAATAATAAAAGCTTCTGTGTTCCCAACTGAGAAGAAAAGAGATTTTGAATCAAAATATGTAGATACAGGTAGATCCCTTTCTGTTTGTAAGAAGTGCAACAAAACATATGCTTTTAATACATATCTGTATTAAGCTTTTAAAAAGCAATTTTAAAAGTACATTGTGAACCTTATAATATCTAATTTTAAGCAATTTCAAGAAAGGAGGTCAATTGAGGTCCATTATTTTCCACAGTTCATTACAAATAACAACCATCTTCAAAGTGGAGGTGAAGACTTTGCTATGCTTCTATTTATTTCATTTCAAAAATAGGTTGCAAATATTTTGGTATATTTCTGGTAAACTTTCTTGAGGATTCCAGACAGAAAATACCTATAAGTTTTTTTTTTTTTTAATTTAGTTTTGGGTAACTATTGTTATGGATTCCTAATGAAATTGTATGGACATGTATAAAAGAGGCTTCTTCAAACTGCTCTAGATAGTTTTGATTCATTTTCCAAGGATTAAGGTTGTGCAAGAAAAGTCAATTAGTTTGTTACTTAACTTAGATGTGCTTAAAAATGTTCTTAATTGAGTAACCTGATTTACTAGTCTACAGAAACAAGTGTATATCTTGTGCAACTACTTTACTTTAAAATCTCTTACACTTCACAATACCTACAAGGGCCAATATAATGGTGCATACTTATTTACTGGAGGCAAATTCTATGAACTTTTGATGTAAATCTGGACCACGCTGGTTTTGTTGACATGCCAGACAAGTTTTGCACGAGTTTAACCATAGTCTGTGGATAGTACAGACTGAAGGTCATAAAGAAAGTTGACTTTGTTTTTGCAATTGTAGTGTTAGCATGACTGTTGAATGGTTGGCTGGCTCATCTGCACATACAGTACATGTTGGCACTACTTCTGCATTATATAGGAAGGTATCTTTAAATCTAAAACGTCAGACATAGTAAAACAATAGTGAATCTGTTCATGTAGCTACATCAGCAGAGATTGTTCTAAAAAGTACAGCTTAACTGCCTTATATAGGAACAGATTATTGCTGGCTATTATGCCTCTGGGTGGTGAAATAGGTGTGAAATATTCAATTATAATTATTTTCTCTTCAGACTGACATTATTAATATTTTATATTTATAGATAAAATGAATATAGATAAAAATGAGTTTAATTTAATTTTAAGTTAATAAGGAAATTCATGTATGGATTGTGCACAAATTTACAGATACACATACTTTGTAAAAGACCCAATAATAGATAGTGTTTGTTTCACCTTTAACGTATTGTTTACTTAGCTCTCCCATATAAAATAGAGATTTTGTCTGATTATTAATTAATTTTTAGTGGTTACATGTTTTTTAGTTAGCAAGTGATATAATTTAGTCAAATATACTCTATTACAAATCGAGTAATTCCACTTTAATTAGAGGTGTATGTATTCTGCAGTGATGCCAAAATTTGTCACTGAATTAGTTTCTTGTCTTGCTTTTGCAGTTCTTAAAAAGCTCATGAAACAGAGTGAGCAACAGTCTTCATTCCTTTACAGTGGGGAAATTTGAGGAAGAGGTTGCTCAGGGAATCTAATTCTTTGACGTGTTTTATTCAACAGATTGTTCATAGAGGTCAGCTGGAACTCCCCTTGACCTCCACAGAGCAACATTTAGGACAATAAAAAGCAGTTGGTGCATTGGAAAGCTAGAGAACCTGGTCTATAATTTAAAGTCAGGTCTTGTACTTTAAATCCCACATGTTAAAACAAGAAGCAATATTTGTTTTCCTGATTCTTTCTCTCTGACTGTGAACACGTAACTCTTATGAACTCAGCTTTCTGGATTCTGTGACTGCTCTGAGATTGGGGTCATTTGGCCAGAAATGCATCACTCCACAGCTGCACCACGAGTTTACCAGGCAACCCTCTACAGCAGTGTTTATTATACTTGTATTTGCAGCATGACTTTCTGAGTAATGCAGTTAGCTTTGCTGTTGGTGGATCAACATTTCTACTGAGTTTGTTAAAACTATTGTTATCTAATTTTCCTAGAAAAATAAGGGGGGAAAATGTTTGCTTTTGTGAAACTAAATCCCTGATTTTATACATGCTTGCAGAATGCTGGCAGTAAACTGTGGAAAATATGGGACAGTCCTTGGAAAAGAACAAGAGGTGATTGAAGGTGCAGCCATGCAGCTAATGCACTGAGTGGGCATTCCAACAGTCTGGATAAAAAAATTATTTATGTTGTGGCTATGTCTAAAATGGCCTGGGCACTTTCCAAATGCAAGAGAAAAAACAAACCTTGTACGCAAGAACTGGGGAGTAAGAATACAGATTAGACATATAGCAAGGGCTGTTTGAGGACGGATCAAGGACACCAGGTGATAAAGCTGAAGGCAGAAATAACTGAAAGTCTCAGAAAGTGGTTGGTTTGCTTAATGTTGATACTAGCAGTCATACTAATACTAGTACTATTACTACTATTCCATTTTCCTGTCTCTTTTACAAGTATCTTCACTGTTTACCTTGTCTGGAAACCCTGGCTCCACTATGAAGATCCTTTATGCTCTTCCTTTCACCAGGTAAATAACCTTTTCGATCAAAAGACAAAGTTATATTTCCCTGAGCTATCAATAGACAATAGTCTACAGTTTTGGGTGCCTGGGTAAGATGCAGATACACAATATTTATCAGTGAATAAATCTTGTACAGCAGAAATGTAGTCCATGATCTCAATCCTGATGTCTGGACTTAGTCTTCCAAATACGAGGGTAAACTGTTACCACAGTGTGATGTTGTGAGAAATCCGAAGTTCTATGTTTATTTTGCCTGGTGCCCTAGGGACTACAAAACAATACAACCTGCAATTGCTCATCAAAGTAAAAAAATTAAAATATAATTTGTGATAGGAGTTTGGAGAAACAAAAGCATCACATAGTAATTCGGTACACATGGTGAGCTATCTGCAAACTGAAATCTGTAAGAAATGTCATTGATGCTATTTCTAACCCCTTCGAAAATAGCCACAGAGATGCCAGGGATAGAGAGTCTGTTTAAATCCTAGAATTAAACTCCTGGTTTTCTTGAACCACTGCAAAGGTACTTTAAAAACAATCAGGGAATGTTTTACACAGACATACATTTTTAATTTTACTGTGTAGGCACATGATTCCAGGTAAGATTCACTGTTGGAGCTCCTGAGGAAGGCAATTCAGTGACAGAGCCCCAAGCCTGTAGCCTTTGGCTCTGCAGGGATGCTCATGGTCAGTCTGTGAGCATAGAGGAAGAGCCCTCTTGGGGGCAAAGACAGACAACACACTGAGTTGGGAGCTGCTTCTGAAGGCAAAGAAAAGATTTGGACTTGCCCCTTGGATTTAGGTATCTAACCTGCAGCCTGACAAAGGTCTGTCATTTCAGTTTCCTGGCTTCCAATGCTTCCCTGAGGACAGATGACCTGGTTTTAATAAGTGGAGATGTAGCCAAATCTATTCTTCAAAGCAGAGCCCTAAGGGCCTTTCAGACGTTTCCTTAGGTGCTAAAGGAGCTTCAGGCAGTTTAGAAGCTCTGACCATTAGTGAAGAGTTGCTTGCAGGTTTTGAGTGCCACAAGTTTGATTTTAATTTCCTAAATCCTGCCAATCTCAATCTTTTATATAGCTCTGGACCTCAATTTGCAATACAATTTCAGAATAATTCTGTGTTGGAATCACTTCTGCTTGAGGTTGCTTGCATTTATCTTTTGGATTTAAAGAGGAAGAAAGTGACAAAGGCTCCTATTGCAAACAAAACCACTGCTGGGTAGAATAAAGCACCAACCTGTAAGTTGAACAGGGCTGGAAGGCAGAAGCTTAACAAAAACACAGTTTAGATGAGATGTAAGGAGCTGGTGATGTTGGAAAGAAGGTGCTCTGCTTAGCAATAAAGCTGAAAGTTGTACTTCTGTAGGGTTTGTTTCTATCTGTGTGCATAAGTTTTAGGAGAAAACCAGAAAAGACTGTGCGATAAAACTAGAGTCTATATATTTAGCGTGTCAGATTTATTTCCTCAGACTTTTCTGAGACAGAGATAGCATGCATAAAATTGTTGAAGTTAATTTGCATGGCACAGATTAAAACCAAATATGAAGACAACATTATATGGCTTCATAGAGGAGAGTATGTGCTATGGTTTATTTATTGGATGTGACACCTGAAAGACTCATCTTTGTTCATCATAGGGCATGTTTCTGAGTTCATGCAACTCTTACCTAAATAAGAGAATTCTAAGTCAATTAGTTAAAGCTTTGTAGAGCAATATTAAGCAATGTCGCCTGAGTTGAAATCTGTTTTCAAAGTTATAAAATAGATTTTAAAACATCAATTAAAGACTTCTTTGCTGCTGTTCTTGCTCTGAGGTGAAGTGTTCACCTGGTATAAATGACATAGGAGAGGTCATTGACTATAATGAAAGAATGGGTATGTTAAAGCATTTCAGTTTTCTTTGGCAAATGCTATGGTAAGAGAAGAGCTTGATCCTACTTACCTGACCAAGTCTTACAGAGCCTTTATGGCTAAAAAGAATTCTGAGTGGATTGTTTTGAGTTTAAACCAATCTTCCTTGTTTTGGAGATGGTTTCATTATTTCTCCCAGATTCAGACCTCACATGGAGTGATTTCACAAGTTGTATAAGTGGAACAGTTGTATTTGCCAAAGCTGTCTAACTGGAGTGACTGAAGGTTGTTGTTTTGTGAATACCGAGTTCACAGTAATGAGAAGCAAAGGACAATGAAACTTTTCTGTTATCTATAGTGGCTGCATGAATTGCAGAGCTGCAGCTGTGAAACTGAGTGTTCAGTGCTTGCTTCTGAGAGATGGAGATTGGAGGTGTTTTGTTTAATTCAGAACATCTAGACTCCAGGTACTGCTCTCAGACTGTTTTAGAAAACCAGAATTTCATATGTCATAGAATCACAGAATGGCAGGAGCTGGAAGGAACCTTTACAGATCATCTATTCCAACTCCCCTGCTAAAGCAGATCTGTCTAGACTAGGTCACACAGGAGTGTGTCCAGATGGGTTTTGAAAACCTCCAGAGAAGGAGACTCCACATCCTCCCTGGGCAGCCTGTGCTACTCACCCTCACAGTGGAATAGCTTTTAATTATGCTTAAATTGAACTTTTTGTGTTCCAAATTCTTTCCATTACCCCTTGTCCTGTCACTAGATATAACAGAAAAAAAGTGATGCCTCAATCTCCTGCTGCTTAACTGAATACCGATGATACTGAACAAATCCCGTTGAAAATGTATGCTTTGGTCTAAGTATTGGTATAAAAAAAGGATAGAGTGGGGAAAAACTCCAAATGTTGCTTCTAACGACTTGTTTGATCCACCCATGGGAGCATAAAATAAGCAGCTTTCATCTATTCTAAGCTGAAACAGAAATTGGCAGCAGTGGGACAACACCAGAGTGGCACTTGTGTGTGCCTGTTTGCAGGTAGTCTGGATGAAGTGCAGTTCTAGCACAAGCATGCGATGATCAAGTCCCAGGTTAGTGTGTGCATCATGTTATGTACAGGAGCCTGCCATCTCTCTTGATGCTAACTCCCTTCACTTGTTCCTGTGATTGCAAGTTATATTCAGACATGCCTTTTCTGTGACTCATCAATCTGAATCCTAGTGGGATTTCTGGCTATGACCCTCACCATTTCAGTCCTGGCCTTCCCCCAGCCTTCTTAGAGGTGCTGGGAGCCCAAATGATGTTATGATATGCCATTTTGACACCAAAGGTCTATCTGAACAGAGGAGATGCCATTGTTTACTTACAACACATTAATTACCCTGAAAGCTATACCTGTGCAGATGCTATTATGTTGAGAGATTAGTATGTGAACACAGGAAGTCCAGACATAGAGTGGTTGTTGCTCAAGCCAGTAAAATGGTGATTCCTGCCAAATGATCTGTGGTTTCCTGCACAGACTTGCAACACACCAGTCACTCAAATGTGAAGGTTCTGTGCCCTTTTTTGCAGAAATGCTACTTTCTTTCGCTACTTGGAGAAAAGCATGCAAGAATGACAAGTGGGAAACGGTCTCAATATTTTAAGTCTTCATTGAACTAAAATGATTTTTAAATGTTGCTAATGTTGCCATGACCTGTCCAAAAGTATGTCATAAATCTTGTGTATTATTAAGGGATAATTAATTATTACCTCTGTAGCAAGAATATTAACAGTAAGTGATCTAACACATCATGTTTCTTTACTGAAGATTAGCTGCATTGTTAAATCTTTCGATCTGCATAAAAGACAAAAGAACTCAAAGTAGCAGAATATTACAGAATATGCTCTTGATCATGGGAACCTCCACCAGTAGGTTCTCTGTGTAGTCATCTCTCAGTGGCTGAACTGCCTGGTACATTTTACTATGTAGTTTTGAATATTAAAGGCTGCATTTAGGATAATGTTTTTCCTAGCTTATTTTGGTGTTTAAAGATTTCATTTGTCTAAAGAGATGTCTTGAAAGGGCATAGGCAAAATGGATGCCTAATTTTACTTGATTACTCAAATACATGTAATGTATTATAAGTACTCTTAAATATTTGTACTAGCATGAATTGAAGAAAAACATAAATCAAAATATTCAGTTCACTGCATTTCTGAAACCTAGGGTTATTATTTTTCTGAAATATTTTCCAGCTTTTGCAATAGGGTAACATATCCATGTGCATAGCTGCCTACATGTCATACACTGGCTTCCTTTCTGATGTGTGCTTCAGTACCAATATAACATGGTTCATTCTATAATAATATATATTTCCTTAAAAAAATGATTTGAGATAGTACAACACACAATTATGGCTTTCACTTCACTCATTGTTTTAAACTTCAGCCTATCAGTTATTTACAGAAGGGCTTTTCTGTGAGTATTCATAAAACAAGCCCAATGAGAGGGATTCAGTTCTAGAAGGGAAGAGGTCTACGGAGATAGTTATTAAATCAAGTTTACTTCAAAGCTGTAGATTTATGTGGTTCTTGTAGTACTTTAAAGAATCTTAAGAGTCTGTGGTGTAACAAACCCCAGTGGGTAAGAGCATTACTCCGAATACCTGCTGCAGTGATACCCTTGATATTGCAAGCAGCATGATGTGTGAATGTGTAACTACTGGGACAGTGTTTCTTGGGATTTGCCATTCTAAAGGGATAGTTAGGTATAAATAACTTAAGAAAGACTTAATTTTTTTTTTTTCATAAGGAGCTGCCTATCAATAAGGGTGAAGAAAGATCACTTTTTCCAGGCTCACGATCACAGCATCCCAGCAGGATGGAGGAAGGCAGGTGTTTAACAAATAGTCTAGATGAAAAGATTTTCAGAAGTAAACCTTTACATCTGATTAACAGGAGACATTCTCAGGTACAGATGTAAAATTTTTTGAATGATTTCCTGTGCCAATTTTATTAATTATATTATCAGCAACTTTCTTGTCAAAATACTTTGTGCCAGGATTCTGGTGGGATATGTAGTAAATTTTCTGTACCACTATATGAAACAGTATCTTTTTCTATGTCATACAGATAAGGTATGACACAAATTATAAAGTGTGAGAATTTGAAGCTTACTCTGCTCACTTCTTGAGTGTGCTCAAGGAACAAATACACAGCTGACAAGATAAATTTGCATTAGATAAAACAAACAATTTTTCTCTGAGTAAATCCATCACACACCTACGACTTTCTTTTACAAATTTCCATTGTCAATCTGTTGCTAAGGTAAGTACCTTCATGTACCTAATTTACAATTTTTTAGATATGTTTTTGTTTATATTAAATAGAAGATACTGGACAGAAAGACTGTACAACACCACTTCTTGTATTCATTTTTCCATTGGTACAAAGGGGTTGTAAGGCAAACAGAATGTTACTGTTGAAGCCGAAAAATGGCTTAGAAAGCTCAGTTTTGAACTCATCATTTAAATAGTTGCATAGACTGTAGATCGATAATAGAAGAAGATTTCAGACTTTTGCAAAAAATGTTTTCAAATAGACACATAGACTGTAGATCGATAAAGAAATTATGGCAAACCAACTTGAGTCAATTTTATGATGTCTTAAAGCTAGACTTGGAAAAGATTGAAAGATCAGTCTAGATATTGGATTTCAGAAGTGAAAACAAAGCATTCCGTCACCTGGAAAAGTATTTTGCTGAAAATAATTTTTTTCTGAATAGTTGTTGATATTTTGGTTTGCTGGAACATAGTTTCTCAAATATACAATGCCATAGTAACCAAATTTTGAAAAGTCCCTTTTTGCTAAAGGCCAAATGCTACTTAGCCTTGCACAGACCACTATTGTCATAGTCTTCTGTGGTTTTGCTGTCTACATAATGGGGAAGTCTAGAATGGCATTTTTAATAAGTTTTTAACAAACTGATTAATAGAATTGTCTTAGAAAGGAAAATTCTAATTTCATGGAAAAGACAACACACTATTAGCTTTTAAAAAACAGTAGTTTCTTTTGGAAACTGCAGCAAAGTTTTCTGAGGCAGAAAAGGAATTTTTTAATATAGTTTTGAAATTGTGTTACTTATCTTTGTCTTCTCTTTGAATGCATGAAATGGAATAGGCAATAGAGTCATCTCTCCCTAAATAATTGTCGATTTCTCCCCTCTTCCTGCCCTGCTTGGTTATCCCTTTTAATTCTTTTTTGGTCTATAGTTTTCAGAAGAAAGGAAAATAAAGACAGAAGTTAATGACAAAAAAAAGGAGAAGTCAGAAGAAAAAACACACAACATCAGACATTTCAATTAAGACTGAAACAAATTTTCAATCTGAAACAGATTTCAAGTTTTTTTTATTTCATTATTTTCTTGCTTCAGAAAATTTAAAAGAGAACATTCTGATAAACAGAAGTTTTCAGGAAAATGTTGTTCAGTGTTTTAAATCAATTCTAATGTTCAGTTAAGTTTATTTGTCTTGTATCTGTATCTTGAACAAAGTTACACAATAACTCTAGAAATTCCTGTTAGAAGACAGCTAGTGAAGCTTTGGTTAAGCTGAAGTCAATGACAGAATTTCCAGTTGCTTCAGCAAGGCCAGGATTTCTCACCTTATTGACACATTTAAAGAAGAGACCAAACTTTTAGCAATGAATATTCTCTGACTCCATATATTCAGTAGTTGTTCTCTCTTCAAGCTAAGGTTCATATTTAGCATATTTGGGGTCCTTTAATGGGAATATAATACGAGAATGCCAATAAAACCAAAAGATTTTGCAAGTCATTGTGGAGAAGTTGTCATGTCAGACAAAAGCATTTAATTCAACTCTAATAAAAACAGATATACAACCTTTTTATTTAATTAAAAATTAAAAAAAAAAAATAAAAATCACTTCCTTAGAAAATCTTTCAGAGTTTTCCTTGAAAGCCAAGGAGTACTTGTAAATGCAGTTCATAAAAAGAAAAATATCAGTTGTTATATTGGTGAGAACCAGCATGTAGCCAGGTTAGAGCTGAGTCCTTTTTGCCTATTGAAGAACTGATCACAGGGATGACAGCTGGAGTTTACTTGACTGTAAAATAAAGCAGCCCTATAGGTACCTTTTGTTGTATTCAAAATGCCAAATATAATCTTAATGCTATTTTTAATTGTATTTTTTTCCCCCTATAACCAAGGAAATGAAAAGACGGATAAGCAGAAGAGATCAACAGGCACCCCAGATTAGTTAAGACACGCTCTAAGGAAATGATCCATTTTTTTCACAAATCTCTATTTTAATCCTACATTGTTATTTAGCCAATGAAGAGAAAGACTGGGCATAATTTGCAGCTGTGTAATATAATAGTTTAAATGCACTCTGACAACCATATCTCTTTATGATACTTCATGTTGTCTATCAAATTCTGTGTAGTGGTCCTTAGTACAGGTAGCATTTACTTAATAACTGTAAAGCAGACTTTAAAATACTGAAACTTAGAACAAAAGAAGACAACAAAATCCCAGACCCTCTGACTGAATTTAGTAACTAAATAGAGGTATCTTCTACAGTTTTGGAAAATACAGTATCTTTGGATGTACCATGCAGACAGTTTTAATTGTAATCCTAGATGGCAAATATATTTGCCAGTATTTGTTGCCATACATTTTCTAGTCACAGGACTTACTGCAATGATTATTTGCTGATGAAATTTTGTTAGCAGTGTTCTTCTAAAATTGAAGAAGCTTGAGGCATCTTTCTCGTTGTTGAAATGAAATAGTCTTTAGATAATAACAAAGTATTGTAATAACCTTATTTTATGACAAGAAAGAAAGAGATATATGGTAAAAACGGACCTCAACTTCCTGGAAAATCACTATATGAACTCCCTAGTCTTTTTGAATGTATTCTATGTCTCAGAAGATTGTCATGGATTACAGATATTTTACCATAATTTCTGAAAAAGTCATTTATATTTGGATGTGTGTTGGGATTTCTTTGCAGGTATTCAGTAAAAGACTTTCCTGTGTATTTTATGCTGACTTGGGATGTTCATTTCTCTCTTGCAGGAAGGTTGCATAGGACATAACTAAAATTGGCAGCTGCCATTGTTTATGTTACCAAGTGTACTCATTTATACTTTTAGACATCAGGAAGTCAAAAATGCGCCTTGAAAGACTTGGATCTCAAAGAACATATAGAAGAAAATGAAGATTTTTGTTGAAATGCAGGATTACATCTTGGGTCAGCTCTTCTTGTCCATTAGCATGAGCTGATAAGTTACCCTGTTGCAGGATCTTAGTTATATAAATAGAGTCTCTTTATTTTTATCAGAACTGTTTCATAGATGTGAGTAGATGGTCATCTATGGATGTGCAACTGGGAATTATGTCCTACCTTGTTGCTCTGTCTCAAGATATAAAATAGAGTGGGAGTTCATGAGCTCCAGACAGAGACCAAGATCTTGCAGAACTATCTCTGTTAGGCACAGATGCTGACCAGAAAACCTCTGTCACAAGGTCCCTTAATGCAAGTACGTGGCTAGTAAGGAAAAAAAAATGTACTGAAGCCTTTCAGAAAGTGTCACATGTTTTATTGTTTGAATCTCCAACAAGGTACCCAGGTCAGTAGGCCTTTCCCACATTTGAGACCAAGCATACCTTGCTTATGGCATTCTTCTTCAAAATAAAAGCTTTGAATTTAAACTGTTTACTTTCAATAGAAGTGAAAAACATGTCAATTGGTTTGTTTCAAAAGCAGACCTGTCATTTCTACATCCATGATTATAGTTCAGTTTTTGAAATTCAGTCAGGAAATACACTATGTAAGAAGTGGACCTAAATGGTCACTTAAATGTTTGCTATCTGTAATAGCTGTTGGGGTTAGATGACTGTCATGAAAACCTCATGATTTTTGACTGAGCCTAACATGCACTCCTTTCATGAGCTGTGGATCATAAATATTTCACATTTCTTGACAGCTCACAGGCTCGTCTTTCTATTTGAAATGGATGCATTTTAACTCACTCAGAAGCCCCTCTTGGCAAATATTGATATAAACAGGATGTGAAATGCTACCTTGAAAATTATGTCAACTGGAGTACCCTGGAGTTTCTGGCCTTGTGCACCGGCAGGACAGTCTGTGTCATCCAACGAAAAGCCCCGTGATACATAATGACTCAGAGTCCTGTTAGATCTCCACAGTACTGCATCTTCTGAAGTTGGCACTTAGAGCCGAAGCAAACAGATGGTAGAAAATTCTGGGTTCATCTGGTATGTGGTGGCTAATCAGGCTGGCAGAAAGTGCCAGTCTGGCATAACCTCTTTTACCATCCTGATCAGTTTTTGGTTTAAGGCACAATCTATTTTGAAAACATAGTATTTCTGTAACTTTCCTCACCGGCTCCCATTTCTATTCAGTCCACTTACAGGATTCAGAAAAAAAAAGCCCAGAAATTGGCATTGTGGCCAAAGTTTGTTTTTGCCAGAGAAGAATGTCTTGAGCTGAAAACGTTTGGTTTAGGAGATCTTTTTTTTGCCCGCTATAACCAATTGACCATTATAACCATGTCTATCATAAGTGTAGTGTGCACTATATAATTTAAAAGCAGTGGTAAGTACAGCAAATGCCAACTGTTGAGGCTGGGTGGGAAACCTGAGATATTTTGTTAACCAAATGTGTCCTAAAATAGTCTTAATTTTTTGAGAAACTATCAATCTCTGCATTCTTGGCTAAGGGCTGTTGTCGAAATTTTAAAATGGTTTATTCATCCTGAAATGTACTCTTTGCCAAGGAAAGAAAGGGATTTTTTTTGTTCTTTAAAAATATCAGATGCTTTATGTACTAAGCAGAACCTTGGCATCTCTGAGCTGGAGGAAGAAAAGATAAAATGGTAGGGGAACAGACCTGATTAATTTCAGGAGGAAAGTGTAAGTTACAAAAATTGGAAATTCAAAAGTGTTTTGCATCCTAGGTATAGAGAAAAAAATATATAATACTTAGCTTTCTCATCACAGTTAAATTGTCTGGGAATTTGTGGGCCTCAGTAAAAATTCCCATGTTGTTAATTTATTAAGACTTGTAACATAAAGAATAATTAATGGAATAGATATTCATTCACAATACAGTATATTTTACCATTTTAAATTACAATGATCTTTAAAAAAATGGAAATTAACTTGGCTTAAGATAAATCTACATGAACTTGCCCTAGTTTTTGATTCTTGAAATAGAAATGAAATTAGTTGCAAGTAGAGTTCACCTGGGCAGAATGAGATTTATTTTTCCTTCTATGAAGCAAAGCATTTTCATTTCACATATCAAATTTTCCATTAAAAACAAAACCAGAGATATGGCATGCCAGGTTTGCACACCATTCATAAAATCAGCAGGTGATACAGTCTATCTTGTGGGCAGTAATCCAGTGGCTAGAGAACCTGCCCAAGAAGTGGAGAAACAGGGCTCTCCTTTGCAAGTGGAGAATCCATGTTGCTACTTCCAAGAAATATCCATCAGAAAGAATGATTTTATTTGTTTTTTTAGTTTTTAATTCCCTTTTAAAACAGTGATAGAACTTTTGTTTTACTGAACACTCTCCCACCTTTTTATAAGAGCTTAAATCATTGAGAGCTTAAATATTGACTGTCATCCTGAGAGTCTTAGTCCCTTGAATTCCCCTGGACTTTGTTGGACTTCATGGACTTCATGTGCCATTGTGAGTGTTATTTGGGAAGTGTTGCAGGTGTGTCCCCATCTGAGGCAGCAGGACTGAGGTAGGGCAGAGGCAAGGGAGCAACTTGCACAAACTTAACAGCTTTTATGACATAGGCAGGCACCTACATGTACCAAGCAATTGTGGAACAGAAGAGTAAGCCTCAGGCAGAATCTCTCCTTGGGTGGTAGCCTGCGAATTTGGCAGTGAGGAACTGTGAGCTAGCTTGTAAGAGACCTCTGCTGTTCAGCGGCTGTTAACCAATCCTTATGTAAACTCTTCCTGAAAACTCACTTCTACCATACTGAGACAAAAAGAATAGCATCTTTTCTGATCCACCAGTAAACTGCACATGATTTTTTTCCTGTTTTGCTGCAGTTACTTGTTTCTGATAAAGTAAAAAGGATTACAGGCCATTTAGTACTGGAGACTTATATTTTTCTCTTGTTTTTAAAGTCTCTACTGTGAATGGAACAAGACTCCTCTTCTTGCTAAAAAAATGCAGTTTCTTGATGAGAGGTGTTATGCAAGTTACTGTAATTACTTGGTCTGAGCACCCCAGGGAGCATTTCTGAACCACAGTACTGGTTCTTGCAGGCAGGATAAAGTCAAACTTGCTCAGCAGTGAAGCTTCAGAACTGTGAATTCTGCCCTCATACTGACTAAAATATGCAAAAAACATTGCAGTAAGCTCCAGCCTGTCTCAGTCCACTGAGATATAAACTAACTCATCTGTTGAAAGTTCATGACAAATGAGAAGCAGCCAGTTCCACCTTGGCCTTTAGAGTTGAGGAGAAGTAAGCCTGTCTTTGTCCAGTGATAAACGAGATGCTTATTCCAAGATTTTGCTCTGCCAGTGAATTATAGTTGGAACTGTTGGGAAAGGAAAAATTGTGGTTGGAAAAAGGAGTGTATTGTACATGAGTGACACAATGTTTGTGCATGTATGTGGGTGTTCTGAGAAGATCCTTAAAAGAATAAGGATGAAGAATGCCTAAATATTGCCAAGATGTCAAGTGTTTATCTTTTCAGATATATAGTAGTATCGACAGCCCTTCTTACTGGATGGGTCCTACAGTAAGCAAAGAAAAGGAAAAAGATGGATGGAATCTTGACAAGCATAATATGAGTTTTCTGAGAATTACAATCAATAATTTACATATGTACATAATTTCTTGCTCCATCAAAGGAGAAGTTATTCTAGTTCATGACGTGAGAGAAAATGTTGCAATGGAAGAATTTGTTAGAAACAAGTTGTGTATTAATTTGTATTAAGTTTGTATTAATCTCTAGCTGGGGTTAACTTGATCAGACAGGTCAACTCCCTTTCTAAAATCATCAGAGGTTTTCAAGTTGTTGTAGTGCATTTTTGTCAGAGTTTCAGTTCTTTAGCAGCCCTGAGATTTGTCTTGCCATTCATCTTCTGCCCTTCACTTTTGCCATGTACAGCCACTTACAAAATGCCTGTCTTCAGCAGGAGCAATCAGCTTTATTGTGGTTTTACCTTTCTGCTTTACAAATTACAGATTTTGTATTCTTTTTCAGAGACTATATTTTGCACCTCTCAAGAGCTGCACAGCCTTATATCTATTCTCTTAACTCTGAGGTGAAACAACTGAATTTCCCACTCCAGAATCCAAAATGTCTAAGCCCACTTGGCCTTTCTCTCTTGTGCACCATTTGGATCTCTCTGCAGACCTCAGAGAGTGTCTGCTTCACTTTCAATCCCAATATTTTGATTAATTATTAACTAGAATGCCTCTACATGGTCTAACAGACATGGAATAGAGCTGTAGTTCAATACTTGTCACTCCCAAATATCCTCATGAGATGAATCTTGGGCTCTCCTAAACAATCCTCTGTCCTGAAAGCAGAAACTATGGTATGGAGAGTCTGTACATCCATACAGATAGATTTGTGAACATTCAGGAGTGGTGATTGGGAAATATTTTAAATTTCATATGACTAGTAACGTTTATAATTTATAAAGTGAGCACTAGTGATGCCTTGTCCCCTCAGTATGCTGGACAGAAGTCATCTTAGCTTCTGCACGAGAGGAGGTTTGTATATGTACATAGACACAGATCCCGATATGAAAGTTTCTGCTTCCTGTATTATTTCATGACACTGTACAGATGGTCTTCTAGATTATAAAGGAAATGCCTTTAGCAAGCTGTGCTCTTCTCTGTGATTGATGCCATGAGGTATAAGCTTAGACTTTCTTCAAAACCTTTCCTTTTCAAATCTAGTGGGTTTTTTTTGTCTGCTAACAGAATGGTGTAACATATAATACTTCTAAATAACTAGGGAATATTTGTAATTTATTTAGATATTCACCTTTGAAATTTATAATTTGTAAATATTTGTTTAGCAGTGACTTGAAAGGAACATTATGAGACCATTAAGCATTCTGTGTTCAGCAGTGTCTAGTAGCTATTTTATAGCAAAAAATGATACGAAGTCCTCTTCTATCTTCTCCACCTCAGCATCCCACAATATCTTCTTCCTACCTAACAAAATCTATTTTCAACCAGTTTATTCTCTTTTTTGAACTAAATTTCTGAGAAGAGTGAAGCATCTTTCCTGAGCAAGAGATGGAGAACTGACTGCTTCGTGTCTTGGATTTTCGTTTATATATTTAACTCTTACCATTTTTTCAGTTTCCAAAATGTTAAATATAGCATTCTTCATCTTTTTCTTCATAACAATTTTCAGGTTTGAATGACACATTAGTCATCATCTAACTAGAAACAATATTGAAAACCCTCAATGAAGCAGACACATAAAGGGTCAAAATAATCAGATTATGCTAGTTTTAGAGTTGATTGTTAGTATAAAGTTGTAACTTTTAGACTAGAAGAAAAAAAACAAAACATTTTTCCCTTTATAAAATTGAAAAGAAGCATACTCAAATAGCAAATTAGAGTCTTTTAGAAATTTGCACAACAAATCACCCGGTTCCCTATATGTCATATTGGCAGTTAAAAAAATAAGCCTGGAACGTAGTAGTTGACAATCAATGTCCATGATTGTGGTAGTTTGACCCTGGCTAGATGCCAGGCACCCACCACGCCACTTGATCACCCACCTCCTCAGCAAGCCAGAGAAGGGAAGAAAATAAGACAAATGTCTCGTGGGTTAAGATAAAAGCAGTTTAATATAAAGATAGAAAAGCCGCGCGCGCGCAAGAAGCAAAGCAAAGCAGATAAAGCTGTTACTCTCTACTTCCCATCAGCAGCGATGTCCGGCCACCTCCCGAGAAGTAGGGCTTCAATACGCGTGACGGTTGCTTTTGGAAGGCCCAGAATGAATCTTGCCTCCCCCTCCTGCTCCTCTCCCCCAGTTTATATTACTGAGCTGACGTCATATGGTATGGAATATCTCCTTGGTCAGCCTGGGTCAGCTGTCCCAGCCATGGTCCCTCCCAGGATCGTGCCCACCCACCGCTGTTGGTGAAGGTGGGGGAAGGAATGCTGGAGGGACAGCCTTGATGTTATGCAAGTGGTAGTCATAATATTGATATCAACAACAAGCACAGCACTGCAAGAGCTACTGTGGAAAATCACTGCCATCCCAGACCCACTACAATGATTTTCCTTATGAAGATCCTACCACTTCACTAACTCAACATGTTCCTCTATAGGAAGGTCCAAGAAATGGAACTTTTTTGTCTACTTCATAGCTTCTTCCATTGAACTATGTGGAGATTTTAATGTGCAAGACAGTCCAGTTTTATAAACTCTATCTTGCATTTGTTGACTGCTACTTGAATGTTGTTACAGGCAGGATGTGAGTAGAACTGCATCTGAGACACAGAGTAAAGAATATTTTTATTTTTAAATTGCAGATGGCAAAATTATTTCTTCTCAGTTAACTGAGTGATCCAAATTCCATGCATTCTTTCCAGGTGAACTCTTCAATAAGGACTTATTTGGAAATAGGAATATATTTTGGATTTGTATTGATCTTTTATTTCAGAGATGGTTAAATGGGGAGATTTTTATATCTGATCAAAGGCTTTTTTTAAGCTATTGAAGTTAATGGTGATCTTGATATTGATTTCTTAGAATGCTGGATATCTTTTCAAAATAATTCTGTGCTAAAGTGGGGCAATCTATTTTTATATAAAAATGAGATTCATGGTCAGGCCGGTCTCAACATATGTTGTTGAAGACTATGCAGGGCTTCAACAATCAATGCAAAATAATAAAAAATTAAAAGGGAGAAGCATTCTGTCAATAGCACTCCTGTAACAAGGGGAATACTTGTTTTATATTGATTAGCTGCTGTTAAATAATGCATTATGGCTTTGCAACCATGTAGGTTCTTGCAGGGTTGTTTATTGCAAGCAGTGGCAGTACAGAAATGCTCTTAGTGGGTAAGGAAATCAATACTGTATCTGTAAACACACTTGCAAATGCAATCCCATGGCTCACTTTCCAATCTGCAGCTGCCCATTAAATCAAAATAGTGTGATATAAGACTGGTTGTTAAATTTTGTATTTCTCTTTCAGCATCTTTCTGGACAGCAGTAAGTTGGTGAGGCACTTAAATTAGAACCCCATCCATGAGTAACTTGTCTGATATAATTCTACTTTTATATTGACTATAAAAGAGTACAAATTAAGTAAACCATTTCCAACATGCCACATTTCCATATGAGGACAGAGTTTTAGCAGCTTCCATTTGTTTGGACATCAAAAGCTTCTGAGAATAATTTATTTATAAAGCTACCATATAATCTTGTTTAAAAATTGGGCATCCTCCATTTAGTTTAGAAATCCTCTCCAAGGAGTTAGTTACTCAACTCTCATTGAATTGGGATCCTAAACCAGTGACACCTCTCTGGAAATCTTTGAAGGAGATTGCTTAGCCTGGCTAAGGAAAATACGTCTGTTTTTTGACAATGTGAGGGTGCCAACTAGAGAGTCGGGGAAAGCAGTTAAAAGAAAAGTAGAGACCAGTGAAACATAAATATTTCTGAGGCACTTAGTGTCATATCATGTATTAATGTCATTTGGTATAACATACTCCTGGTTGCAAAGTAGGGAACAATTCCACTGTCTGGCCTTGTCTTCTGCAGACATCCTCTTGTTATGCTAAAGGCAATACTCCAAAAGGAATGAGTGAAGCTGAGATTTCTTTTTAGGGTGTGATTGTTCTTTTCTTTATCATTCATCACAAGCTGAGGTCCTTTCAAATATCATCGCCTAGTCCCTCCAAGACAGACTCTCTGAATTTGGAGAACTGTGATGATTTTTTCCATCATAACTTTGATTACCTTTAATGGGGTATGGCTGGCCCACTGAAAGATACAAATTGGTCTTGGTGTGGCTTTGTGCATATTAAACTGAAAACAAAGTAAGTATTGTTCCAGATGATCAACACTCACAGTTCCCCTTAATATTACCAGAAATAGATTAACATTTGTAGCACCAGACACCAATAAGTAATGATAAATAATAAATAATATAACGTTAAACATATTTCAAACAGAATCACAGAATCGCAGAATGACAGGGGTTGGAATGGACAGACTGACTGGCCTGTAGTTTCTAGGGTCATCTTTCTTGCATTTCTTGAAGTCAGGAGTGACACTGGCTTTCTCCAAGTCATCAGGCACCTCTCCAGACCTCCACAATAATTTAAAACTGATGGAGAGTAGCTTACAATAACATCAGCCAGTTCCCTCAGCATTCTTGGGTGCATCCAGTCAGGTCACATAGATTTATGGATGTTTAACTTGCCCAACAGGTCTCTAACCTGATCCTCATCTACCAAGGGAAAGTCTTCCATTCTTGAAACTATTCTACTGTCCTTCAGAGACTGGGCCAGCCTTGGCTGTAACGATTGAGGCAAAGAAGGCATTCAGTAGTTCTGCTTTCTCTGCATCCTCTGTGACCAAAACACCCTCCTTGTTCATCAACAGGTTCATATTCTCCCTAATCTTCCTTTTGCTACTGATGTGTTTGAAAAATGGTGTATTTCAGACAAGCTACATTAGAATGAAGTTTGGTTTATTTTCATGGTTTGATTCAGTGAAAATATATCTGCACAGTTTTAGATTATGTTCATTATTGTACAATGCCTTCTCTGGAAACAAAGAGTGGGATTTATCTGAATAGATTTTAGCCACCTAAAAGGTGTATAGACAAGACTGATAGTCTGACTTTTCTTTATAGTTCATGGAGTGATACAGTCTTCTGCAAGAGATTGAGCTAGCTATATAATACAGGTGGAACGTCTAAATTTATACTTTTCTTTGTATTTGACTTTCTTCATTTGCTCTATATGGAATTTTGGCAGCTAACCTATGTCAGATGACACATTTTACAATATTAAGCTGAGAGCATACAATCATATGAAAAAATATTGATCAGCAAAGATTTGAAGAGAGCTGGAGATGGTTGATTTAGAGTTAAAAATCAATGCCGTGCAATAATTAGTAACAGTTAGAGACACAAACTAATTCTGAACAGTGCTGGTTGGGCTCATTTGGAATTCTTTCAAAAGGGAAAAATTATTTTTGATATTAACTATTATTTCAGAGCCAAGTTTTAGTTAAAGAGAGACGCAAGTAATTTTACAATTACTCTAATAATACTGCTTAAGAGGAAACTGCCTGGCTATTTAATAGAGAATGTTTCACAGAAAACTAGTGACCTGGAACTGTAGTGCAGAATACTGTACTGAGGGCTATTATTTTTCAGTGCTTATATCCAGGTTTATTGGCAATCACTGATTTTGTTCCTTAATTTCTAATGGGGTCCATATGAGAGACACAGAAGAAATCAGGGAAACTGTGACATTTAGAGTTCTGAGAACACAGTGAATTTTAGAGTTCTGAGATTTGTCTGAAATCTCTTTCGGACAAGGTATAGTAGGAAGATTTGGCCCCAAGCCTGGTGGAACAGCATCCAGAAAAACATCTCAGTGGCTCTAAGCCATGGACAGAGCAAGGGAATAATATCCATCTAGCTTGTGACCACACAGACATGCTCTATATTTTCTTCTCTCCCTGAGGAATTTTTCTAGACAAGGTCACCCTGTATACAAATGGGTAGCCAGCAGACTATGGCTGAGTGGACAGGCAGTTTTAGACATTTGTAAAGCGCTTTCATGAATGCATTTTCTACTTCAAACATGTCTGATCTATCTTCCTTTAAACCCAGTAATATATGTAATTACCATGGTGCACTTTGTCAGGACCTGGCATATTCATGTTCCTGAAGAAATTTGTTTAACTCTTCTTTGGCTATTGCCATAGCACACTGCAGAATACAGAACCTTTGAAAAATGGGTAAGATTTTAAGCTGCAGTGTCATCAACGTGGTGAATATAAGAGTAAATTAAAATAAAGAGAAACAATATCTCCCTAAGACTGATTTTAGCTTTTCTCTGGTGTGGAAACTATAAATAGGGATGAGATCTCACCCATTTCTGGGCTGCATTCTATCCAAAGGCAAATGGAATGAGTTGAGGAGAGGGACAACATGTAGCACTGAATATATAGAGTCTGTGAAGTTATTTTCCCATAACCCTTCACAAAGATCAATGTATATAATTTAATTCACACTTTCAGGGGTTTTGCAACTAGTAAATGCAGAAATTAAAAATGTTGCATTACAACACTAATAATACCTTTGTTTAAACTTCACCGTGAGTGATATATTTTAAAAAGTCTATCTATATTAAGGTTTCTTATTTTGCTAACCCTTTGCCATTAAAATACAAGTTACTAGTATGACTTACTGCAATTCAGTGGGCTGATTTGAGAGTTGGAGAGAGAAAGGTCTCTTAAGGGTCAACAAAGGCAAATGCAGAATCCTGTATCTGGAGAGCAACAACACCATGCGCTAGTACAGGCTGAGGGTGACCTGCTGGAGAGCAACTCTGCAGAGAGAGACCTGGGAGTCCTGGTTGATAATAAACTAATCATGAGCCAGTAATGTGCCCTCATGGCTAAGAAGGCAAATGTCTTTGATGAGTGTGTCCAGCAGGTCAAGGGAGGTTCTGCTCCCCCTCTATGTTGCCCTGTTGAGACCTCATCTGGAGTACTATGTCCAGTTCTGGGCTCCCCAGCTCAAGAGAGAACTTCTGTAGAGAGTCCATTGCAGGGCCACCAAGATGATCAGGGGACTGGAACATCTTTCATAAGAGGAAAGGCTGCGGGACCTGGGGCTGTTCAGACTGGAAAACAGGAGACTGAGGTGGGATCTCATTAATACTTACAAGCATTTAAAAGATACATGTCAAGAGGATGAGGTAGCACTTTTTAATGCAGTGTTCTGTAATAGGACGAGCAGTAATGGATGTAAGTTGGAACACATTTAAAAGTTCCATTTAAACACAAGGAAAAGCTATTTTACTGTTCAGGATGAGGAGCCCTGGCACAGGCTGCCCAGGGAAGGTGTGAAGTCTCCCACTCTGGAGGTCTTGAAAAGTCGCCTGGATGTGTTTCTATGTGGCCTGATCTAGGTGGACCTGCTTGCACAGGGAGTTGGACTAGATGATCTCTGGAGGTTACTTCCAACCCCTGCCATTCTGTGATCCTGTGATCCCTTTCCTTGATCCTGCAGAGAATTTTTGATAGCTTTTTACAGAGAGCAAATAATGGAATTTCAAATAAGGTAAAGAAAATAAGCTAAGTCTTTCATGAAAGCATTCTATATGAGAAGTGCACAGTGCAAATTTCTCAACTCATGGGTACAGAACTGAAGTGAATTATTCATTTCCAACACAGCCTTCAAATCAAAACATTTCAGCATTCCTTACTTAATAACATCAGTGGATCGTGTGAACCAGAACGTTATGTTACAATAACCCTCATGATTTTCAGGCAGAAGGATCCTTGAATAATATTTCAGTCTCTGCTTTTCCCTGGAAACTTCCTTACTTTCAACAGTCCTCTATTTGCCAATAGTGACCTAAATCTAAAATTATTTGCTACATCTGAACAGGGAAAAAAAAAAAAACTCCTAAGAAAATGGGTGGCCTGTACTAGCAAAGAGTGGTATAGAGCTGAGATCTATGTACTGACTGGTGCGCTAACAGGGCTTGCAGTCTTTGTGAAGTCCCACTGGCCAGCCAGAATGCGACCTTTTATCAAGAGGAGCTACCTTAGCTGCGTAAAATGGTTGTGATGTTTTGTCAGCTAACTGGATTCCTTTTTATATATTTCAAGAATTGCCAGAGCTGTACTTTGTCATTAGTTTGAAAGCATAACTTTTCAGGGTGGGAATTGGCCTTGAACTTTTACAGCACAATGTGATTCTTCCAGAAAGAAGCTTTAATGTAGAGGATACTAATTTTTAAATGTCCCTACTATACATACACTTACAGATCATTTCAGGGGAAAGGAAGGAGGAGAATTTCTTGCTGTAGTTTGCAGGACACATTTTTTAGATTTAAGAACTGCTCAGATATTCAGTCAACATCATCCTCTGAAGGCACTTAGGTTTTGGCAGGTACATTTATCCATGGAACAACGCACAAAAAGAAACTCTGATGGTTTGGAAGGGGTCAGTGGAGGTCTGAAGGTTAACTTATGCCAAAGATCCTGAGGGAAATTATTCTTAATGAAAACTGACACATATATGCCCCTGACAGCTTTAGAAAAAACAAACATATATTTCATCTGAATCTCAAAAAGCTCAAATATTTAAGCTGTGCAACAAACTCTGAACAAATTTTTCACTGAATAGTGTTAGCTGCCAAGGAAAAATTAATTCACACACTTTTTATTCCTACTGCTCTGGTACCCAGAGGAATTGTTTTACATTTATGTGACCTCATGCAATACCTTTTTTTTTTTTGAAACCATTACATTTAATACATTTTCATAAGGGACAATTTGGAGTGTTGCCCGGTCATTTTATAAAATGAGGCAAGAACAGAACCTTTAACGCAACATGTGTATATACTACCCCCACATTGTATATTAATACAAGAGCAGATATTCTTTAGAATCAAATAAAATCTGCATCTACCTAATGAACTCCAAATGGCATTTCTTGCACACTGAAATTTCCCACTTAAGTCTGTGGGCTTTTTGCTTGTGTAAAATAAGCTTGATAAATGTAACTATTGGTGCATTTTTATACTTATGTATGGCATTTTCTACTGCTGAAATAGTTACTGTAACATCAGGAACAATATGGAGCTTTCCAGAAGTTAGATAAAGAGGTTTTGGGTGTATGCATCCACTGAACATGAACTGGCACTGTTCTTACAAGTTTTTTAATGAGAAGACTGTGTCTCATAACTAAGGTGGGTCTTTGTTATAATAACAGATAAGCTAAAATAGGAAGAAGCTTGAGAATGAGTGTTGGTTATATGTCTTTCAGTAGGTAGCTATGACAGAATTGACTTGCTAATTAAAAGAGGTGGAATGCTTCAAGGATGTTACAATTCAGGCCAGACTTTAAAATTCAGATAGCTTTTCAAGATGCCTATCATATTGCCCAATGTGCCATTTACAGATCTCAGACACTTTAAACAAAGCATCCTGCTGATAAAGCCTATAGTAGTCAGAAGGTATATTTTCGTAAGGTGAGAACTGTTGAGTGTGATGTCTGGTAGGAGTTATGCTGGTTTGTACCAGCTGAGATTCTGCCTGTAATCACTGCAATGATATCAGTGACTGACCACAGCATCTTAAATGGCTGAGAGCTGCACAGTGTTCATCTCAGCCTGAGTTAAAAGGGATGCCCAGAGAGCTATTCTAATATCAGAAGTCAGTTTTGCTGCCCTCCTAACAAGTTTATTTTCTCAGTAGGCTTATCTTTAGAAGGGTTTGAGAAAAGCAGAATTACTGTCTGTAACAGAATCACCATTGGAATCTGAGAGTTTAAAAGCTTTCTGTGTCTGATTAGAGGAGATAAGACACTTTTTCACTACATGAGTAAAGGACTACTGGAGTAACTTAACAAGACTGAACATTTTATTTAAAAGTGGTTTTAGTTAAAGCAAGATTTGAGTTGTGGAAGCAAAAAATACTGGAAAAGCAGACTAACAAATTTCAAAGGTAAAATATAAATGCAACTGGAAACCAGAAAATTCTGTTTCCCCTTTCCCTTTTGCTTTCCCTTTCCTGTCTCCTTCCCTCTCTCTGTAATTGTTAAGATCATTATTAAAGATGTGGCAAAAGAAGGAAAGAAAATTACAAAAGTAGGAAACAAATGACTGAGAGAAAGAGAGAAGACAAAAAAGGAGACAGAACAGACAAAAATTGGCCATAAATTGTCACTTCACAACTCCTTTTCTTGGAGGTAACCTCAGGTCATCTTAGGGAGATTTGCACTCTTTTCCTGAAAATGAGTTGTATCTCACAGCAACGTTGCCAAGACATGTATTGACACAATTCATTTTACATACAATAGTACTGTAGTGTACATGACCTATAACGGATCTCTCTTATACTAATTCCAGATGGTACAGAATAAATTTATTTAAAAAAAACCCCTACTATTTCTTGGAATTTCACACACTGGATTTCCTGTTAAAAACATCTGGAAATATGTATATATATGTATGTAAATTGTTTACTGAATAAGAGATTGCTAAACTAATGTTATTAATCCAAATATGTTTGACTTTTTATTTGATATCATCCTCAAACTCCCTTTATATTCTACACACAACTGTCAGTAATTCCAGTCCATTAACAATTTAGGACTTCTTCATCTGCTCAAAGCATGATGAAATTTGTGACAAGATGACACTGTTTCCTGTTCAACAGTCTCTCCTAATAGTGTGAACATGCACTGAACTTTCTGTGGTAATCTTCACAACTTTCTTATCACCTGTGCAACCAATACTTATTCCTTTTATTTGGTAGGTGGGTACACAGCCAAATTTCAGCTTGACCTAAAGCTATAGTTTTCAGTTAGTATGCAGTTGTGATAGCCCTCCCCAAGAGATGGTGAAAGTGTTGGTAAATGATCTCTGTTGTAAGCATTTTGAGGTTTGAATTACTTCATTCTAGTGGTGGCTTGATGCAAACTAGAGGATTTTTTAAAAACAATTTTTGAGGAATCATAGAGTATATGCGTGATTAATTTATGATGGTATTTCAGCTTTCTTGCAGACATAACTGTCTTCTTTTAAAATATGAAATTGGAAGATGCTGTTTGCCATTGGAATTAACTTCTTAAAGCTTTTTAAAGTAAATTGACTTTAAAAGTATTTTCATCTTTAGTCATAGAAAACAAGGCTGGAAGTTGGTCTGACCACCCTGCTTCCAGGAGACAAGATTGACTGCACCTCTACTATTCCTGACAGCTGTTTAGTAAACCAGTCTTTAACAATATTAGCGATGAGATCCCACAAATGTCTGAAGTGCTACTGAGGAATTTCTAGTTTTAAGTATTTGTATAGTTCAGAGAATTACATATCAACAAACTCTTCTCTCAAAAAATTTAATTCAAATCTTGAGATGAAAAATATTACATCTGTTGCTGCCACCATTAAAATATTTTCGAAAGCAAGCTGCAATATTATTTTTGTTAGGCTTTACATCACCTTGATATAAGGAAAAAACACCAAGTTCCTGCTGAACAACAGCTCCAAGAACACATTGCCTACTCTTATGTGCAAGCTACAAAACAGCTTATGAAATTTACTCTGTCACATTGCTCTGAATGATTATTTTCTGTTTTGTAGTTGCAGGGACCACAAGTTTCTTTAGATTTGTAAGTAAAACTATCCAGCTGCTATTCATTGGTACCTAGATATGTTCATCTTCAACTAAACAGACTTTCGCTTCCCTGGTACTAGTGAAGAAAGTTAATTCAATTAGTAAGCTTCTGGTGAATTTAGGGAAAGCCCCCGTGCACTTAAATTGAACATCTAAACAAACATATGTCTGTATTAGCTGAATTATACTTCTTATAAAAGATGAATCCTATCTTTCCAAAGGTGACAGAAAATTTTATTCTAATACATAGAAGGAAGTTGTGTTTTCCTACATTATTATAGCATGAGCAGCTGTGAATTATCTATACAACCTTAAGCTGTGAAATTACAGTAAATACAGATGAGAAAAGAAAGAAAAGTCTTCCAAGAAGCTGAATAATAGTGGGAACAATCAAATCTGTTTAATATTCCACACCTTCCCTGAAATTTCATCTACCATCTTTTCCACAACAAAAGTTTGTATGTCCTAATTTTCAAGACTTCTAATCTATGATAGCTACAGGCTAGGATTCCAGGTCTTCATTTAGCTGGAAATGAGAGTTAATCTGCCCTTAAACATTTACTTTAGCTTTCCAGATAGAATATCAAACTATTTCTGATATTGTTTGTTTGTTTGTTTGTTTCTGGAAAGACAAAAGACACAATTTTTCCATCTAACTCCACTGAAAACTTTTGGTATAAAAACCCTGTGTACAACCAGACACATAACCAATGCCCCATTCATTGAAGCTGTAATCACCTTTGAATCCCAAACCAACAAACATATCCTTTTGGGTTTCTTCCATTCTCTGATTTTGTGTTTTTCCTGCATTTGCTGTTTAAATCATTCCTGACTATTTAAAGCATAACAGCATATAAAAAGCAGAGAAAGTCGGTGATATGATTGGAGTATTCTGGAACTATATGAGATACACTGAAAAACACTGAAATATTTTTGTTTATAAGAAATAGCTGTGATGGAGAGGTATGAAAGTTATACACTGTATCACTAATCATTCTGCTAGTAGCTTCTGTTCAGAAGTGGGATTGAGGTTACTACTTTTTTTCATAAAACACCTATGTCTATAAAAAGAGAAGATATGATTATGAGACAGTGTAGTGCAGCAGCTGTACCTTTTAAATCATGGACAGGTACAGAAGATATGATACCATGAATTCTCTTTTTGTATCTGTCAGCTTTCTATTTCATGCTACACTATGAGCTATGGGTCTGACCAGTATAGAAAAGTCACAGAAATAGTAACTAGCAGCCAAGTCAGATGCTAACTCGAGTGAAAGTGCGAGTTGACTAGCAAAGGCTGAACATGTTAGCAAGAGAGCTAGTGCCCAACAACACCGTGAGAATATCAATGAGAAACATTTAACATTTAGACAGATGTTAAAGGATTAATATTAAAGGGAAGACTCAATTAGTAACAGTTCTTTGTAGAATAAGTTAGTACACATGAATGGATGGATGGAGAAGGAGAAAACAATTCACCTTAAGGTGTCAATTTCATATGTTTTTGAAGAAATATAGTTTTTACACATTTTAAGCGTGGAACTGTGTAACAGTCTAAATAAATAGAGAAATTTAAAAATGGATTAACAGAATAAATGCCACTTGAACAACTTCAGGCATGACATTATCAAGGTAAAATAAGATTTAACCTTAGAAGTTCCTTATGTATTTTCTTTGGCATTGCAAAAAATATGAGAAAAAAAATAATGAAACTTACACATGTATTTGTAGACAATAGAATGAGTCTTGTTTAAAAACACCTCTCTTGAAGAAACTATACTTTTATAACTGCCTAGCCCAGAAGAAGATTAACATCTATCCACAAAAATAAGCTTTGTTTCTTATGCTCAGTTAAAGTGATAGCTCTTAATGTCACTAATACCAGTCACTTCACAATGAACAGGCAACGTCAACTGTTTCATTCACAGTAGGCACCATGTACTTGGATTTTGTCACCTGGGCAACAGTGCACATATTTCTGTTTCCAAGGGTACTTCAGAAAGTAGTTTCTGCTGCTGTTATAAAGGACTTCCTATCAGACTTCCCCCTGTTTCTGTGTTCCACCAACTCATGCTGGTTCCAGTAATTCGCATTCTTGTATTTTAAGCATTATTTGACTCAACTTGAAGCCTTTTTTTTATGAGGTGTAAATCAGTGAATTCTGTGCTACCTCACTTTAAAGCTGGAACAAGGAACTACAGAGCTAGGTCTACTGTCTTTTGAAAATTTTGGTGAGAAGATCATGCTGGGGTATTGTCTGTTATGAAAAGTCCTGGACAAGCTGTCAGAAATGAAAACAATATACTGTGGTGGAAAGAAGCTTCTATAAAATAATGCTGTACAGTTAAAACTGTCCAGTTCAAATAAATGTTTCTGATGGTACTTCTTAACTATCTCAAAGCAGTTATTTTGCATACAGAGGATGACTGTAACTCTTAGTATTTAGCATTCATGTTCTGATAACACCATAAAGCCATGTTGAAGATGTTTTAGGAGCTATTTAAGCAATCGCTCTGAATATTCAGACTCTCAGAGAAAACTGCAGAGACATTCTCATTCTTCATTACATTTAAGAGAATATTTCCATAAGTGTTTATTATTCAGAAGAAACTTACAGAGTTTGATGGTGAACTTTTTGTCTTGACATAAATTTGCACCCTACTGCAAGGTACATTCAGTGTCTCCTAACCAGATACTGAATTAAGACTTGCAGGGTTTGTCAGCTCTGCACTCTTTGTGGCTGCTGCATGCAGCTAATTCCTCATGGGAAAAGAAGCAGGCCATCAGTTTGTTTACCATCCAGTAAAGATACTTGGCAGATTCCTCGCACAAAATGAGCTGCTCTCTTGTCAGGAAGATGTTTGATCCTTTCACAAGCTCTGCCATCTGTTGAATAAATATAGGCATGTGAAAGTTCAAAGTATTACTGAGCGTAATAACAGGCAGTGGAACAGTGCATAGTATTGACTGGTGGAATTAAGACACATACAATCTCCAATTATGCCAGAGTTACAATGCTGTTAGGAAGAAGGAAAACCATTTAAAAAAAGTCACTCCTCAAATTTCGTTAAAGAAAAAAATATAAAAATCAATATTTTCTGTTGGTTAACACATGGATTTTTATGTTTAGCCACCAGTTTAGCTCTGCCCAAAAAAAATCATTCACAGTCTCTTTAATGTACTACAGCATTCTGCACTGACTTAAAAAAAAAAATCCTTAAAATTGCAAAGGTAAAGAGATATCAAATTACAATGAAGAAGGTAGCAATTTTCAGTTTGTATTTTAGTCCTAGACAGACTATTAAATGTCCTGCATGAATTGTTCAGCACTGATTCATGGATTTGTTTTTATTTCCATTTCACTGAAGAGAGAACCTCCATCCCCCTATATTATTCTCATCATAAGCAAAATCTTCTCCTTGCAAGTGCTTGCAAATATTCAAGTAGATTTTTTTAATGCCAATGTAAAATTATTCTTTGCTATTACCAACAGTAAGTAGACCACACAGCTTCGAGCATAAATGTTGCATAGGTACGTCAGTGTTTAACAGATCTTACAAAGGAATTTTCAAAATACCCTTGTAAGATAATGTTATTATATTATCAACCTTTACTGGGATAGAAAGTGATCATAACTTTGAAGTGCTGATTCAACAAACCATCTGAACAGTTGATTTCTGTGCTGTAAACTGAGAACATGCTTTTGAGATTTGCCATGCTGGCACTGAATCTGTCACAATTAAGCTATTATAAAATGTTTTGTTATTGTATTACAAGTAGTAATATAATAAAGTGAGATAGTACTAAAATGAATATCTATTATACCTGTCTCATAATGAATTATCTGTGATTTTCATTGAGTTGGTGTTTTGTGGTTTGCAGGAATACTCATAGTCTCAGGACAATATTGCTTAAGAGACACAATGATACTATAGTCACAGCCCTGGGAAAGATTACAGTCTCTGTTGTCTGATTAAGTCTTGGTCAGAGCAAATGGAGATCTGTTTCTTTCCCCCAGAGGTGTGCTTTAAGGAGTAACTGCAATAGTGCACATGTATGCCCTCATGATAAACAGATAGGAGCTACAACTTCTGGAGCTTTATCAGTTATTTACTGATAGATGAGGATTAGCAGATAATAGAAATACTGATACATTCTAACAAGAAGAAAGACCTTACTACAGAATAAATCCAGAAGTGATTGCTTTTAATTTAATACAAATTTATAAACTGTACCAGAAATCATTATAAGTCATCTGAGTTTTGTCAATACTCAAAGTACCACTCACAAGGAGTTTGTGATCCCAAGTTTAACATTAAATAACTTTGACTAGTCACTCCTCACAAAACATTGTTTCTCCACTTGTAGAGATGAACTGAGACATTACTTCTGTAAAATGCCTTAAGATCTGGAGCTAAAAAGCACTTTTTAAAAGATGAGCAACTATCGTGTTACTGACTGAAAATACTAACCTGCTCATTTTCTGCTAATGCATGTGAAGTTCTCAAACTTCAGAGCTAAGCAGTTCAGTTCATCCACCACTAATGTCAGTCAAACTTCAAAACTAAATATAAAAGATAAGATTTTTGCTGCTCAAATGTCACCAGAGTTTTAGGGTGATGCCTATATTTTTGATTCAAGCATCAAGTGTTGATAGTCGTTGGTTTTTAAAAGCATTTGGTTGGGTAGGATTTTTTTCTTTTTCCTGGAAAAAAAATAATGGTCCCTAAAGCAAATTTTATTCCTTTGTGACCAGACTCCATTATTTTTCTCTTGGATAAATTTTACCTGGTCATGTTGATATTCTTGCTGTAAAATCTTGCATGCTGTCAATACTTAAAAAAAAGGAGATAAAGAACAGGGAAAACGAGATTTAATGTGAAGTGAAAATTGATGTAATATTAAGCCATGTTATTGCTTTCTGTGTCAATGTTGTTTTTTTTTTTTCTAGCTCATGCAGTTGTCAAGACAGATGGCTATCCTTATACTTCTATATTCCAGATTGTTCAAAATGGCTTCCTGGTTTGAGACTATTATTTTGAATCCGTATTTCATTATACCAAATATTTCCATATATAATTCACTTAGGCAGTTATACTGGCCCCAGGGAAATGTCGAGTGAACAGTCACTGTGACTGGGTTTGAATGAATAATCAAATGCTAATTTAAAAATGTGAGCCCACCAGATAGCAACTGAACTTTGCTCACCATAAAATAGGTTGGGTCAAAGGCCTCCATAAAAAATGTGTTCCTATGCCATAATTAGAACACATTAAAATTTGACTGTAATTTTACACAGTTAATACAAGTAAGTCTCCTAAACTTCCCTCCTTTAAATTTCACCATTTGATTTGTATTCATAGGGATTGAGGTTGGTGTACAAGTCACTGGGTTTCCTTCTCCTTTTAACTATAGCAGTGTGGAAGGGGAAGGGTAGTATCACCCTTCACTTTCCTCATTTCTTCAAGATTTGTGAGTTGATAATACAAAATTAGTATCTTAAAATTCAGGTTATACAGGGAGGATGGAATCTACCAATTCCTAAGGGAATTTCTGACTAAAATATTAATGATGGCTAGCTGCTGCCTAATTTGTAATTGTCACTGATAGACTACTTGGATTTTTTCACTGTGCTTTTTTTTCAAAAAAAAAAAAAGAAAGCTATGTGTATACACTGACTTACAGCCAGATTATTGGTTCATATATGTAGGCTTGTGCTTCTCACATTAACTGCATTATTTCAGATCTGTGGCCAAGCTAGTAAGTCATACTGTCTCACAGGCTTGGGTACTCGAGCATGACAGTATGGCTACTGTCTTCACATCTCCTGAGCATCCCATTCCAACAACAAGAACAAAACATTCCCTCATATCAACAAAAAGCACCCTCTAGCAAGCATGACATGAAGGAGGTGTGTGTTGTAGTTACCCTTATCTCATTCCACTGCATCCCTCAGACTGTGGCTAGGGATACCAATCCTCCAAGTGCTGAAGTGGTGACTATTGAAATATTGTGGCTTAGTACTGGTAGAAGAAAGCATTGGAATAGCAAAACATGAGATCAAAACTTTTAAAAAATGATTTTAAAGAAGCAAGAAAGGGAACAAATCTTTCTCTGAAGGGAAATTCAATAATAAACAAAATGAAGCACAAAGGAATTTGCTTCATGTGCCAGCTACAGGCCTCAGACATGAATTGGAAAAGAACAGGTGAGTACAGGCTGGGGAGGAGTTTGGAGGAGAGGCTTTAGTTTCAGGCATGCCAGACTCTGTTTCTCTGTAAGCTCTTTCAGAGGCAGAATGGGAGAGGTACAGGAATGGTGAAGGTAGCTCTACAACCTATAGGGTCAGTTGTAGTGACTTGCCGTTGAAGAAGTTAAAAGAATACTTGTTTCTCAGTAGCTCTTATTTATCCTTGCCATATGTTACCAAGATTGTATTTTCTTGAACTATCCAACTAGCAGCAAAACAAGCATCTGAAAGCACAGGAGCTATTGGGAGGAAGGAGCTTGGCATTGCTAAGCTCTGCTCTTTTTCTTAGCTCACTGGGTTCTGAACTGCTGAGCCATTCTGCCCTCTGCAGAGACATCTTCAGCAACTACAGGCAAGGCACAGTTCAATAATTACTTTATAGAAGAAGACAACTAAGAGGAACGCTGAACTTCAGTAACAGAAATCTGGAAATGGACTTTCAGCTCCTTGGAAGGAATTCAGTTGTGCTTGGTCAATGCAAAGCATCGAGAAAATCACTTCACTGTTCCTTAGTCATAAATGAGGCAGAGTTCTCAAAAATATTGTCCTACACCACACTTAGTCTTAGATTGAAAGGGAGACTTTTTCTGGTAAATTATTTAAAAAAAGACAATTATGTCAATATTTTACGTCTTGGTAGCTAGATGCAAAAAGACAAGTTTCATTCCCAAACATCCAGGTCATGAATGAATAGTACTTCTGTTTCCATATAATTTCCATATAATAACAAATCATCCTCAGGTCAGAATGGGGAAAAAGTCAGTGGTCCAAACATATCTTGAAACTTATAATCACGTTCAACATAGAACATCTACTACACAGATTCAGTCAGTGGCTCCTTGTGATGCTTGTGTGAGTCGTTTTTCTTCATAAGGAGAGTTAAACTGGATACAGCAGCCAAGCAGGTAATCCAATGATCTGCAAGAGGTATTTTTATTATTCACAAAACTCAGGGAATACAAAATTAAAACCAAGATACATCTATTTTTGACAATCTGTAATTCTGGCATCATATTACAATAATGTAATCTATTTTACAAGAGTAACATTTCAATCCACTAAAAGTGTACATTTCTACTGTACAAAATTATTTGCTCCTCACTCCAAGGGATTAATATATTTCCTTTTAAGGTAGTCCATTACCTTTTAGTAGAAAGCATGACCACATCCAGATTTTCTTTTCCATGTGCTCTAGACTTTGTGTTTTCCCTCTGTAGTATACCTAACAAAAGTCCTCACTACTCTGAGGTAAGGATACCCTTAACATAGGGTTCCTTATACTCTATCTACATTTTTCTCAACTCAGATTTCACCAATTTGCTCCTTAAACTACATGTTAGGGGTTGGAAGGCACATTTAGAGATCATCTAGCCCATTCCCCCTGCAGAAGCAACTCCACCTAGATCAAGTCACACAGGAACATGTCCAAGTGGGTCTTGAAGACCTCCCTGCAGATAGTTGTAGACGCTTGTCATTAGTCACCTTTTGATCAAGTTACATTGGAGTCATTCTAGTGAATTTAGAGTGCCCATATATGTTCTGATTTCTCAACGTGCTTCTGTCTGCTAATCTGTTCAGAATCATACATAACTTTTTTGCTAGCAATTTTTAGCCATCTGTAGTCTTCTTTCATTTTCTGTAAAAGCATGCTAAACAGCTCATGGCTAACTCTTCTCTTTAAATCACCAAAGGGCCACTCATTTGACTGTCTGGTAGAGGGTGGTCATTTGTTTTGGTTTATTGTTAATCAAAACTAGGTTAGTTTGCACTGTCCTAGTATGATGGGGTTGTTGAAAAGGGATGTAAAGTCAGTTAGTGGAAGGAATATTCTTTTTTGAGAACTAATATTCTCTTCATCTTAATCAGACAGCCGCTAAAGTCTCCATTTGTTGCAGGTCAGCTTATCCCAGCTGTCTGCCTGCTCCCTGTGTGAAATGTGGAGATGTCATTAATTTTAATTTACGTATGGATTTTCAGAGTCTATAGTCAGTGATTAAACCTTATTATAATAATTTTTAATTATAATTTTAAGCAAGCATTTTATTAATTCAAGACACATCTGGAACTCTTGGTAGTGAGATGTGACTTGAAATTTCCTGATAATAAGGAAGATGCATGACAATATTATTTGATCTACCCCAGCAGAACAACACAGAACATATCTTAGATATTAAGCATATAATGCCAACTATTACAATATGATTTCTGCCTTTCCATTTTTGAATTGCCTTTTAGCTTTGAGGATATTGCACTTAAGGGATATTCCAGAAAGTATTTGCATTGTTAGTGGTAAAATATTCAACTTTTTCTATCTCTATTTTTTACACTGAAATGTGGGATGATGTAATATGAATGGAGGTCAAGAAAATAACAACTCTTTAGGTCCTTCAGGAGAGGGTGAATTCACACAATGAAAGAAAGTTCCTTACATTTTTTATGATAGATTAGTTTGTTATCTAAGATAATAATTTTGAATATTTTTGCTAGTCAGACCAATATTTTTCCATCCTATATCTTGCTAGAAGATAATTCAAGGGTAGCAGAGTTCTCTAAAAACACAGAGACAACAGTTTCTTACTGTTGAAATTTCTAAAACATAAAAAACTTGTAGTTCTTTCAATTTTGAGCTTCATTTTTCTCATCTGTATATTACTATGTATTGTATATTACTGTGTATTGCACTGCATAGGACAGTAGGTGTGAGACAATATTTATAAGCAATGTTGTGATCCTCATATAACAGTAGGAGTAATTGCTCTTGTATACAACAGCAGTCTAGAATGACTGATGAATTAATGTCTTTTTAACCACTTCTCCAGCCAGGTGAATTACCAGTGTTTTGTGTTTCTAGGTCAGAAAATGAGGGAATAATTTAAACTTCCTGTGCTTTTAGAAAAAAAAGTGGAAATCAAAGTTTTCAAAGTGTAATGCCACCTGAGTGACAGGTTTTTTCTTCCGAACTAAATGAAACTTATGGTATGTTGCTTAAGATCCAATTACAACATGTGGTTACGTGTTAACACCTATTTACATACAAACCATATGAAGCTTAACCTAGTTTCTTCTCTGGGACAAAGGACAAATTATATAAAGGACACTGTTGTGTAACAAATACATTGTGTTCTCTAAAAGCTGCCAGTCTCCCATACAGGCTTCACAGCTGAGAAGAATGTAATGCAATACTTTCTCTGGAAGAGTAATGGCACTAAGCTTCCTTGATCTTTCTAATTTTCAGATGCTTATGATTTTCAAATAAAATCACAGATATAAAATGGGTACAGGATCATGAGTCATGTGTAGACACACTCTCCAAATTTTAGTATATGTTACAGATATATAAACAGTTTTCTCTGGATGTTTTATGTTTGGCCAAAATATGTTTGCTTTCAGCTCTAGCTAAGGCAAGTATGTCTGCCTGTAAAAAGAAATAAAGAGAGTGAGAGACAAATGTTTAGTTTATTATCTGAGGGAAAAGTTTGCAGGCCTGAAATCCAGAGTCTTGAAAACTAAAATGTACATAGAATAGAAACTTTAATCTGATATTTTTATAAATTCCATATTTTAAAATCACAATTTGGGGACCTATCTTTACCTGTAGTGGCTTAGGAGCTTAACTTGAGTATGGGATTTGTAAAGTCATGATAGGATACTATAGAATGAACAGAACAAACACTCTTGATTTTTTTGTAGCTGAATAACACGGAGCAAACATTAAGTAACCTGTCTAGTAACAGACAAAGATGTCTGAAAGTTAACTCCAGTATACAGCTGTTTGGGTCTGAACCAGCATTAAGACACTCTGATATTTCGTGAAAATCCTTCCCAATTACATTATACATTATACAGTAGGGAGATTAGTATCCCAAACTGATCAAGTGCCTGAGCAAGGTACTTCCTGGGTGTAGGTAACAGAAATGTTGAAAAGAGGTCTTGTAGCCTCTATGGAGCCTAAATAATCTATTGTGGGGGGACAAGAAAGTTCTGCCATATGTTTGCAATCCTATTAAATATATCAGAATCTTTCTTTAACAAAATGATCGACCTATACTTTTCTCCTTTAGAAAAATGTCACTTGAATTTCAATAGTTGGAAATATTTTCAGTCCAAATTCCCTCTGAGTTTCTTTGGCAATAAAACGCATGAAGGAATTTTCACAGATGATGAAATCCGTACATCTGCAATTTAAAATTATTACACAGTTAAGAGACCTGCTAAAATGGTTACTTACTGGTGGTTTGGTGAAATATTGAGGAATATGCCCCATTTTCTGCAGAAAAGAAAGAGCCTAATTCTAAGACATACAGAGATGAGTGGCAACTGAAGTATTTGTTTACTCCTTGTGCAGTCCTCTTTCTCTTTTCACCATGTTTTCTAAACCACATTAATTTCCTCAGAGGTTACAATGATTTTAATAATGTATTTTCCATTACTTGTACATTCTTTTCATGAGTCTATGTATGTGTTGACTTATAGTAAGGATGGATCTCAGAGAATTTGTTGGAATTCTATGCCACTGTTGCTGTTCCTTGTGTTCTGGGAAATTACTGATTGCTTTGTACCACATTTCTTCCATATAATGTTCAAATGCTGAAAAAAGGAATGTTCCCTGCACCTGTATTACACCTTTCCTATGCATTTCTTCTTCCAGAGAATAGTTGTTCTAAAAGAAATGTTAATGTTTGACTTCTGCACTGGTGGGAGGCTTTTCTGTGCTACAGTATCCCTTCCTCATTGCCTCCTTCATTGAATCCTTTCTGGTCAGATGTAAAAGTTCTGAAATGAAATGTTAATAAAAAATTCAGTCAGATTTTCTCTAATTATAAATATCTTGCTCAGCCCAGGAGAGATAAAACTTATCTTAAGTAGCTGGAATTAGGGATTTTTTTTTTTTTTTGTGAAAATACCCCATGGTAATGGGATAATAACTGTGCCCACAATACCCACAGCAATCTCCGTCTGTTGCCAGGCTGACACTCCTGGGCTTCTGGTACTTTCTTTCCATTGTGTCCAGATTAGACAGGTATTTTGACTGTATTTTCATATGAAATTGAACTAAATTTGTTTTTATTCCCTTTATTTTCCATTATTCACATACTGTTATTCTTCTACCCATCAGTAGATCTTAAAGACCAAACATCTTCTCTTATTAACAATAGACCTAGTAATTAATTAATATAGAACACTGACAGGCATCATTACACAACAAATGAGTTCACATTTTAATCCCTTAACACGTCATTTATCTTACTCATTTACAAATCCACATTTCACAACCCAAGTTAAACATTCTTTTATCAGTGAGTTATTTCTTTGAGAATTAACTTTTTGGTTATTCACTAAAACAGATACCTGACATTTAATAAGCCCTGCATATCCTTATCAACATCCATATCAGGTCTGATGATATAGCCTTTTGCTAGGATAAAGGGCTCTACTCTTGCCAGGCTGCATTTAAGATGGGAAATTTAGTCCATTAATCAAACATTTGTAATAGCAGCACTGACAGTTCCAGAGCAGACAGAAGATAAACATCCTACTTACTCCCTGAACTATTTGAGAACATGGACAGGTCAGTGAAATGAGGTCCCTGTTTTTTTTTTTCCTCTTTTGTTGCATTTCTTCCATTTTCCACCACCTTTGAATAGTTATTGCAAATAATGCACAAAAACTGTTCCAGATCTTGTAACTGGAATGATTGAGACAAGTAGGAACTCGAGGAATTCAAGGTCAAGCCTAAGGCAAAGACTAAAGCAGAAGCTTTGGTTTTCATTTACATTTTAGCTCCACCTCAACTGAATCAGGCAGAGCAACCAAGGCAATCAGCTACTTTACAGAACTAATGGTCAGAAAGAATCTGGCTTATGCTGCTGTTAGGGCAACTTTTTCCACGCTTTATTCAACAGAGAATATATTTGTGGAGAGAAGCCAATCCATTGCTTACTTTTAAGAATGGAAGAAGAAAAAGATTTTTTTATTCCAAGTGTGACATTAATACTTTATATTATGGGAACTGAAAGATATAATGAAGCATATATTACATGGCACTGTGGTTTGTAGTTTGGTTCTGAAATTTCCCAGTCTTGTCTAGCGCACACTGCTGTTACCCACCACTGCATAAAAATGCAAAAGCTTGAGAACTGTGGGTGAAATTTTTGCTGCCTGAGACCCTCACAGATAAAAATTTCAGTCTCTGCTCTGGAGTTCAGTACAAAAAGGTAATTGGTTCTTTCCCTGTATCCTACACACACTCCGCTTCTGTTACATACTGGCTTCATGCATTCTTTCCTAATATTCCCTCATAAATAGATACTCACATACCTGCAAAATTTAACTGAGGAGAGTATGATATTCATAGTAATTTCCTTTATGCCTTGTCCTCTTTATTGTCTTACCAGAATTACCAGTCCTGCCGAAGACAAGTTCTGACCTGGTCTTAATTTAGATTAGACTATCAGAAATGGCCA
This sequence comes from Urocolius indicus, assembly GCA_013401255.1. NCBI lineage: Eukaryota > Metazoa > Chordata > Aves > Coliiformes > Coliidae > Urocolius > Urocolius indicus. The sequence goes on from WBNH01007467.1 coordinate 105,331, forward strand.
GGACTCCTTGTTGCAGTCAGAAGTAATCGAGGGCAGTACTAAAGCTATGTACCATTACCGTCAACCAGACTTTGTGTCTGAGCTTAAGTCAGGCCACAGGAAAATAGACCAATAGACTTGTGGTTCTTCGTTCTGAGTAGATTTGTGATATCAAAATTTTGATTATATTTTTGCAAAGATATTTGGTTTGGAGAAGCTTCCAGTAATTCCCATTAAGAAAGAGCTCCGAGGAAATAAATAGGCCACTGGAACTTGAGATATTTTAAAAGCAATTCACCATGACCAGACGTATTATTTTTACTATTAATTGCATCTTCCATCATTCCAAGAACATGCAATAAAAAATTGTCAGCACTGTGCACAAATAGTTCATAGCAATAATATAGTAGAGATATGACTTCAAATTAATTCTATGTAATTTCCTTATTTTCTTATTTAAAGGATGCCAGACAATGGTTATTAGTTAATTCTAAAGAGTGGATCCAAGATTTCTTGGTGTTCATTCTTAATATTGGTGGATACAGGGATGCTAAAAGCAAGCTAATAGTGAACAGAGTCATTTAAAAGCTAATACTGACATGGCCCAGCATCAGCACCTGCTGGGCTCTAATGCAGTCCATGGATGAAAGCCTCTTTAATCTTACAATTCTAATGAGAAATACTTTGAAAGGATAAATTACAGAGTAGATATTAAGCTAGGTTTAAATCTTCAGTTCCAGGAAAGATTCAGAATACCTCCACAGGGTCTTAGAAATAAAAAAATGCATAGAGCAAAGTGATTTTAAATTACAAATGTTCTTTCAGAATCAAAAAAAGAGATTGCCAAAACAATATTTGAGACAAAACCATTAGCATAGAGATGGATAAATTGCCACTTCAGAGAATACATTGTTCTTTATTCTTTCTTTTTACCATCAGTAGCAGGCATTGTTGCATTCACTCGCTATTTGCTTTGCCAGAGAGTCACTGGATAGACATTTGCAGTTCTATTTCTGACCACTTCCTGGTCAATCTTCATGTATGTACTGAAATGATAATAAGGTTTTATAGTCTATGTAATCTTAGTCTCTCAGAATCATTCTCACATATAGATTTCTAAGTATACTTGGTTTAATTTAGGAATGAACCACTTATTCTCACACACTGCATAACTTTCCTGTACATAATTCCATGTACATCTCTACGGAACCTAATATGATGTGCTTGACTAAAATGTACATTCTGAAAGGAATCCAATCAAAGTGCAAGATCTCACAGCTTTTCCAAGTAAGTTGTTTCATTAATTAAGTGATCTGTTGGTTGGGAAAGTGTGCTTCATTTCCACTTTTAATTTCTCAGGCTTCTCACCTTCTGCCCTTGCTAAGCATGGTGATACAAAGGTAAAACTAAAAGTAATAACTCTTAAAGATAGAATCAGCCCTGCCAGACAGAGTGAAAATAGGAATCTTGACTGGAGAAGAATTTGCGAGGAATAGTGATTATTAGTCAGACTGAGAACATTATTTAACTTTTTTTGCTTTTAACTCTTGAAGAGAATTCCTTTCCTTTAAAACAATAGCAAGTATTTCTGAGTCTTTCATGTAAATAATGCAACAAATGCCCTCATTTAATTCTGTATCTAGGACTGTAAGCAAACTGAAAGATTACTGTACATATTGTTTTCTCTGGAGTATGTGGCAGTTTTAAATGTATCCTTTCACAAGACAATAAACAACTGTTTCATATAATGATCTATGGATAAAGAAATTATAATGTATTATTTTACCACTCTTACATTTGATTAATCTAAGCAGCCTTGTTACACTAGATTAGGTAAAGAATTGAGACAGAAGTGGAGAAAAGTGATCAACTAGTACAACATAGATATGATACAGTGGCAATACTTCTAAAATTCCTGATCGAGGCTTTAATATCCTCTGCTCTTTTAACAGACAAAGTTAATGCACAGTTCTAGCACAACTGTGATCAAAAGTAGCACAACTGTCTGTATGACCAATATGATCATTGTTTAGTGTAATATTTTTTCAATTGGATTGTGAACCGAGACCTCATTCAAGTAATAAAACACGTTCTTGGGAGGGGTGATGAAGCATGTACTTTTGTTTGCAAACTCCTGAGTTATACAGTATCTATCTATGAAAGTAATGATTGGTTGTCTTTTATAGAGAGCACTTGACTGCCACCTTCTTCAGTGTTTGCTTTGCAAAGACATGCAATACATGACCTAAAGATACAAGGAGGAAGTTAAATTAATAACATTTTTAAATGGTTTCTGATTTTTATTTCTCAAACAAAAAAAAAATTAAATTGCTTGTTCTTTGAACTTCCATCAATTGTCAATGTTTTTCTTAGAGTTTTCCAGGACAGTCAAAAAGGAAACGGGACCAGAACAATGGGTAATGTAAGCATTCATCACCACTATCGTGCATGCTGATAAGGAAAAGCCAAGTAACTGTTCTTTCTCATCTTTTTAATTTTATGTTTATTGCCTCCTGAAGCAATTTACTCCATTTACCACAGAAAATTAGATATTTTGATCTGTAAATTTTCTCTTGTTCTCATCTTATTATCCCATCTGCTTATTCTTTGTCCTGTACAGAAGAAGCAAATGCATTTTTAACTGCTAACAATTTTCTATTAGTTATTTTGTATCTTTATGTCAAAATTTTTCCCAAAATAGGTGGCAAAGGAAATTTTCTTACACGAAAGATAGTATAGCTGCTTCCCACAGACAGCATCTCTTAAGTTCAAAAGATCTTTCATGAGTGAAATGATACAATATTTTGACAACTGCTTGTTTTAACTGAACCACAATATAGTAGTCATAATTTTTAATGAGTTTTGACATCTGATAATAGCCCTAGATGCCATAAATTTTTTATTTACAAGGTCAGATATAATTTCCATTTGTTATAATTTCAGATATCACTTGGGGGCTCAGAAAGTGGATATGCAGCACAACCTGGCCTCTGCAATGCCACCCAGGCACTCGTGTTGAAATTCAACTGGTGAAGAATAGAAAAACATCTCCGCACATCATGGAAAGGCCTTAGCCTATGAGATGGGCTCAGACCATACTTAACTTCCCCGGAAAACCTCATCTTCACTTTATATGTGCATATAAAGAATAAAGGATATGCATGCAAAAATGATGATGCTCCAAGTCATACTCTGCTATTGAAGATATTGATATAATAATTGCTAAGTTTGCTTGGAGCCCCTCATCTTCTTCACATTGACCTACATTTCACTCCATGGTTAAAAAAAGAAAACAAAACAAACCCAGCCCCACCCCTTTTCACAGGGATCTATCTAAAGTAATGGTAGACCAGGATAAAGTCTCCCACATTGTTAAGAATCATTAATTGTTAGTCTTCTACCTGACACAAAGCTTGTGCTAAGACTTTCCCAGACATACTTGACTCTTGTCAGGGCATGGCACAGGCCACATACTGTTTGCAAAACATAGTATAGGTGAAGGTGAGAGAAAAGTCTTTATCTGTACAGATGTGAGCAGTACAATCTTATTTTGAGTGAGGGAATAAACTTCATCTGCATGAAGGTCCTTGCATGAAGACCTGAGCTTGCAGTGCTCACACTGCACATCGGCCATATATACCTTGAAATTAGATGTCTTTGTCTTCTGTTAGTGTGGTGCCCTCTTGAGATAATAAGTCCTGTTGAAAAGCTGTAAGAGAAATAGAAAATAGTCCTCAAATAGATAACCTTAGGCTTTTAAAATGCAACTTTCCATACCTCGAATGTGTGATATAGCAATGAGGCAAAAAACAGGCTAAGCAAAGAGAATGTGAAGGAACCAGCCCCACCTCATTCTTTGGCTACAGAATGAGCAATACTTGAACCAAAATAAACAAATTGTGCTTGCCTCATCTTGCTGTGATACAGATTGTACTATGCAAATTATCTTTAGGCCCACACACAGATACACTGGAAGAATACAGGAATTATTATCTAGCGCAATCTAACTCACTGTTATTGAATCAGGTTAAAACTTTCACAAGTTTTAAAGAGTTTCTCAACTGTGAAGTTATGTTGGAATATAAATTGATATCTGATGATCTGTGATCTGTGCAGAACATCAAGCAAGCCCAGCATGCTTACAACATTTTGTTTAATATATTTTATAACCTTCTGATAAAAAGCATTGTTACTTTTACTCAGATTTTCTATTTCACTTCCAAATTTGCTTTTGAAGAGCTTTGCATTTTTAAGGTTATGTGTACAAGAAAGTTAGAAGCCTAGGGAGTTCTTGAATCTGTATATTTCATCCTACTAACTAATAGTATAATCTGTGAATTACCTCCAATATCTTAGTTTTAAATAATTAGTTTAGTCATGGGGAGTTTACTTCCTTGTAGACCCACTGAGACATTTTAAGCTTCCTGTGAAAATTCACATTCTAATAATTCTCTGTGAACTCATTGGGGCACATTTGGTCTTCGTTAACTCTGACTATGAATTTTGCACCACTGTATTGTCTAATATCCATACATCCTTGTAAACATGGATTTTGGTGCTCACAAGGGAGCAGGTGCAGCTAGGCAGGGAGTGGTAAGGTGGGTGGAAGGTTTTGCCTCATCTTTCCCCACATGATACAAAGCCTACATGGCATGTTAGAAATTATGTAATTGTGGGGGTGTGTAATTTGCTGCAGTTTTACTCCATCATCACTAAACTAATACTTAGGTGCCCAAATGACCATTTAGGCTCCTAGATTCAGTAGAGTGATCCAAAAAACCTCACCTAATCTGTTTAGATGCCTGAGATGGCAAAGCTACTATTTTACGTCGCATCCTAAATTACTACATTCCAGACTGAAGGAAGCAGCAGAGGAAGTGTACCTCAGTGCTGTGCAGCACCTTAGAGATATACCTCAGAGGTAATGCCAACTCCTTTATGTCCAAGTCACAAACTAGGACACCTAAAATTAGAAATGGATGAATTGTCTTTCTCTCTCATGATCATAACTTCCTTATCTGGCACCCATTCTCTAACAGAAAAATTGAGACATTTTTATCTCACATTTGGCTTACATATATTCCTTCTCTAAGTTTCATTCCAGTGCATAAATGAACTTCATGTAATTTCTGCAGATCTTTCTACATCTGGAGCACAAGGAGCTAAATGGCTTATTTCTGGGTTTAGCTTAGTGTGAAAAGTATTGCAAACCATTTATCCCACCCCTAGGTAATCATAATAAAATAAATACTCTTTTGTGAGGAAAAAATACCAGTAACTACATGCAGAAACCAAAATACACAGAGCTCAAATGAAAACATAGCTCTGAACTGATCTGCAGTTAATAGACATGATGGAAAGATAATGATGTAGGAAAGGAATGTTTCTTTGTAGAAGTAGATTTGATGCAATAAGTTCAATAACATAAAATTAAGACATGGCTCCAGTTGGAGAAGAAAGAAGAAAGTTATATTAAAGATAAAATTAGTATGTAGAGACTACTGAAAGGCACTAAGTTTCTGCAGGAAGATTTTTTTCATAGGACAAGAAAGAAAAATGGATCTGTAGCAGTGACAAGCATGTATTCTTATGTTTAACTGTAGTAATCTTTTTGCTTTTATTTGATACTGAAGGGTAATGGAATATTTCATCACGTATATACATGCACCACATATGTATATGCACCCAACAATGTATATATATGCAGACATGAGTACATGTAAATGTTTGTGTATATATAAAACACATAAACATAATGTGCTTTCTCTCCAGCATAATTTTTTAGAATTTAGAAGCATTTCTATACATATTCTACCTTCTAAACATATATCATCATTTTTGCTTTTAAAAATTTGGTTAGAAATAATTAATTGGAATTTTTTTTTTTCCAGATTAATTGTTGGTTTGTTTCTGGTCAGTAATTCCATGAAATTTGTTTCAGTCCTCATTTGTATCTTTACTTACTTTTACACAGTTACACACACTCCATGTATATATTTCAGCAACAGTAATTAGTTGATCCAAAATGTTCATTTGTTAAACTAAGAGGAATTCCTGTTGAGCAAGGACAGACTTCAGCTTTAAGACAAACTAAAAATCTAAGCTAGCTTTGCACAGCAGAGGAAATGAAGATATACTGAAATAGAGGGCAATGTCTCTGAAGCTAGGAGTACCTAACTGGATATAATCTGAGTACATGTCTCAGATTGGCTATGTGTAGATTTGGATACAAAGAACTGAAAGAGAAGGATAAGGAAAGTTTGAAATATCTTCTACAGATGCACATCAAGCCTAAAAGACAGGCCAAAGCACAGTGGGATTGACTCTGTATAACTAAGATGTAACGTTATGAGAGTTATGGGAGGTATTGCACACTCTGATGGTACCATTTTCTCTCTGTAAAAGATACCCTGCTAGGAATCACTTTCTACTGAAAACAATATGAGGATGTGTATATCAATTATGCCAGGTAAGAAAGCAAAAAGGGTCTTAAATAATGTTATTCCTGTCATTATAAACCCTTTTTCACTCTCCAGGAGTGGCTGACTGAGTCATATAAACACACCTTTGGTGAACGAATAAATAAATATTCTCAGGAATTATTTCCCTTTCATTGTATTTTGAAATAATTTGGATCTACTACAGCTAGATTTCCTACATTGAAGAAGTCAGCTCTTGAGTAATCATAATGAAAACGTTAAAAAACAGAAAAAAAAAGAAATATTGTCTAGAATACCAGAGTTTTAGCTAACTCCTTTAGTCAAGTCTTTGGACTGTGCCATGTGTAGACATATGTAGACTGAGAGAAAAGGCTTTTGACGAAAGCACACAATTATTACTATCACACTGACTTGAAGATGCATTTAGGAATTATATACAGTTTATAAGTAGGCAGAGGTGGAACACTGAACAAATTCTACATTTGATGTGATTCAGTGGCACTAGGTCAGCTGCAGATTTCCGTGCAGTGCTCATGGAGTCACATTGTCACTAGATGTAGAGGTACTTGTTCTACAGCTGTGCTTACAGGGTGGACTTCTGTGCAAATCATCACATATGATGCAGATTGTCCTTCTGTAGCACGTAGCATGAGATTTCTAAGCAATACTGTCACATGAACACTGTGAGTGACACAACCAACCTTTTTGTTGACATTATGTTCATAGATAATGCTGCCTAAATTTAGCAGCGATCTGGAAAAACTACCCTCCCATGTAGTATCCCAAATGGAACCATTCATATTAATAAACATTCCATTTGCATGAATGAATGATCCAGAGTATGGCTTTATATAACTAAAAAAAAATTTAATAAATGGCTATTTTATCAAAGTGTTATGATAAAAAAACCCAGAAAACTTATTTTAACCACAATATCTTACCTATGATGGGTTCATTTTGTTGGGTAGTAAAAAGTTAATCTGTGACTGGTAAGGAAAAGTTAAACCTTTGACTAGATCAGTTAGCAAATATTTAAATGAAATCAATACTTTTTGTTTTCTTTTTTTTTTTTTTCAGGAGAAAAGATTTGTTTTTCAAAAGACAAAGACTTCCTATGCTGTACTATTTTGTATCTAGTGGAATGCTCACATTGTTTGTTTTCTTATAGTTCATTGTTAGGAGAAACATTGTTTGTACTTTCACTGCAGTAACTGGAATGTCTTGTTCTTCAGTAAGATCTCCTCAGGACTGTTTGCTTGGCAACCTCTTGGGCTTTTTAGCTAATGCACAAGTAAGATAAGAATAATCAACTTAAAATATTTATATTGGACATTTCCAATAGTTAGTTCCAATTTATAATTTTGCAAGGGGCTGGAAAAGACAGTGCACTGTGTACTGAAGTGTGTGTCTTGAAAGTCTTTTAATTATTCTTGTGCCTATTCATAATGTGATACTGAAAACCCTTAAGACCGTAATGGCATACCCCAAAAGGAAGGCTGACTTGTGGATGTCTAAGTGCTATTACCAAAATCGCATCAATGGGAACAGAGAAATGCTGACAGCTCAGCTACTCAGTGCAGCACAGCCTTTGCTATTTCTGTATTATTTTCTTCCTGTGAAGGTTTAGATAGATTTGATTTTCCTCAATAAGCACTTTAAATGAGTTCAGTATCAGCAGAGTTCACAAGAAGCACATTCGAATTTTCAAACTGCTTAGACTAAAGTGACCAAAAGTTCCCTATTTTAAGAGTTCCTTATTAAAGAATAGATCACACAACAGAGACATCACGGTAATTCTCGAACATCCTCTGTGTCAAGAAATCAGCTTGTAACAGAAATGCAACTAGATCAAACAGTGAACAACAGTGAGTACTTGACACCTAGGTCTCTTTCGAAATAGGTCAATATTTTCAGGATTCCATACAAGATGTGAAATATTTGAGCTCTTCAACATTTGTACTGCTACATACAAGACATTTTCTCAAGGTGAAATGCTATCACTAAAGGAAGGAATTAAATTATTAAATAAATAGCAAGTGGACATACATTAATAGACAGTTCATTAACTTATTTTGTTGTTGAAAGTCTTTGGACAATTTAACCTGGGCACATATCCTACTCCCACCCAGAAAGAGACTGTATACAAGTCTACAGTGGAATAATTTTGCATCTTTTCTGAGGGTGATGCTTCTTGATATCCTCATTCATTTTGACTGTGAGTGGGCTGAGAGTGCTCAACCATTCTTGAGTTATTTTTCCATAATTCTCATTACCAATTTTGCACAGTTTGGCACAAGATGAAATGAATGTGTGGTAGTGCTTCAGCAGAAATAGATATCTCATTAATTTACCCAGAAATGGTGTTTGCTTGCATTAAACAAAAAACCTTCTGTGCATTCATTAATATATTCATCATTTTTTAAATGAGTGATTTCAAGGCTACTATCTGACAGCCAGCTATTTTTATCCTCTGTGAAATTAAATTTATTCTTGTATGCAGCATCTCTGCTTTTATTGCCTTACAATATGCAATACATGGCCCAATCAACTGAGAGTCAATTTGTCTGTATTCCTTTGAAAGCTGCCTGATATCCCATTCCTCCCAAATTATAACGACCAACACAGTATGTTCACTTCCAGCTTGTGCCTTCAAACAAGAGACAAATTGGCTCATCACAGTAACTGACATATGAAGCATTTATACTATTCTGATTGAATTCTGGCTTGAATATCTCAACTTGTAGTGGGATAGATTGTATTTTGTAAGGAAGGTGTTGGTTACACTTTTGTGTATCAGCATGCCCTTTAGTACATTAGTGCTGCTCCTCTGCAGAAGTTTAAATTTCGATTCCTATTTCATTACAGATTTCTTCTCAAGCCTCTTTCTGAGAATCATCTATTATTCTAGTTGTTTCTCTCTGCTCCCATACACTTGATTTAAAAAATTGCTCCATTTTAATATTTCCTTTTTTTGTTGTCCTCAGGAGAATTAAGTTGAGTAAAGGCAGTGAAACCTCCTTTCTATAACCATTTCAACAGATGAAGTTTTGACATAACAGATTGACTGATTAAATCTTACCAACTTCTATCAATTAGATGATCAAATCTGGCACATATAAGGGCCAGGAAGGAAGCCAGAACGAATTATGATATATAAGTAATAATAAGATAAAGATGTATATATATTAATTTTAAAATTCTAAAAGACCAGAACAGAAGAAAATAAGTATCTATTGTAAGGCTGGTGGTTGTTGATACAATTTGACTGAGAAAAAAAAAAAAACACTGGACACACAATTCAACATTCCCTCAACCAATGACAGTGATTACTTCTGTTTTGAAAGGAAGGGAAAATGTCATGAAATTTAAGGATCAAAGCTGATTTTAAAGTGGCATCTCTTCATAAGACTTCTTCAAAGAAAATTCTCTAGTCTGAAACAAATTTCTGTCTCTTGTACTGACATAGATCCTCTAACCATGAGAAAGGCTGTTTAACAGGCTTCTGACAAAGTAAGGTCAAACTTGGACAGAGACTAAGAGAAAATGGTATTTAGATCTCTTTTTATCTTTTAAAATGAGAATTGTTTTATTTTGTCAGAGGATGTATAGATGATAATGAAATCATATACTGTCATGGTTTGACATTAAGATGTTTCTGGTAATGGGGAAGGGGCTGTAAAGATGGTTCCTGTAAGAAGTTGCTCAAAATACTCCTCAGCTCTGAGCCAGACTCACTTCTGTGGCTGAGCCAATTAGATGCCTTCACGATCACTTTTTAAGAAGAAACCAGAAGAGGAGGGTTCTTCTTGTTCCTTTTTCTTCTGGCCTTCCTTTCTTGTAGGCAGTACAATAAACTTTCCTACTTTCCTCTCTAAGTCGAATACTGGACTCTGTTTTGCCCAGAACCATAATTGACAGTGAGCCCTCCTTGCCCTTGTCTCAATCCACAAAATCTTTGGTTATCTTTTTTCCTCCCATCTCACTGGGGCCTCTGCCATCCTAATGAGGGTGGGGGTGAATGGGCGGCACCAAGTATGGGACTGTCGTTGGCACTTCATTGCTGGCTGGGCAAAATCACAAAATACATTGACCCAAATTTACCTATTAATGTCTAAAAACATGTAGAAATCTAGAGCAGAAAGCCTGATTTTCAGAAAATCCAACTGACCAACCAGTGAAGCAAATATTTTGTTTTCAGGGCCAAAATTTTATCTGCCATACTGTTTATGAATACACTGTTGTCTTTGCTCAAATCACTGTGGGAGATTCCTTCTCCATGTCACAAGCTGTGATGCAGAACATATGAGACATAACCCAGTCATCCACAAATTCTTAAATTAAAAGCCGTGTCTAGCTCTGCTCTCTATACAGGAGGCTCAGTCTGTTTTCATACACAATTTTCTTACTCGGATGCCAAATCTGTGTCCTAGTTCTATTCCCTTATGATTGAGGTGGAATGGAAACTCCAACTACTCAGTTCCAAAGTAGTTATAAAGTAACCCCTGAAAGCCCTCTTAACTTATATCTACCCCTAAGTAGTGAAATTATATTTCAGCTACTTTCTGGAGACATGGACAGTTGTGCAAGAAATACAGTTGTGTAAAGTTTGTTCCTGTTTGAGTCTGAAACTCTACAAAATAGATCTACTCTCAAAGCTTAAATTCCAGTACTAAAATAAGTGAGCTAAAACAGGATCCAGTGTATTAATATTAACATGAGAACTCTAGGCATTCTGTATTGTATCCATATTCCCAGAGGTGCAGACTGTAATCTTGGCATAACTGACAGCTTAATAAAGTCCCTCCTTCCCATTTGTTTCAAATAGCTCAGAAAGAAGAAAAATGGTAGATGTATTTAAGGACAAACTTACGTAACTGATTAACTCAATTAACTCAAAAATTGCTAAAACTCAGTGATATCCCATTTGAGAAAATTTCTTCCCATTGAAGAAATCAATGAAAAAATTTTGAGCCTATATCCATTCAAAACAAAAGCAAAAATGAGGGTATTTTCAGGAATCCAGCATGCTTGAGTGGAGAGGGATAGGTACTGCTTCAGAAAATAGCAGAGATATAATGCAGTGGGAAAGGCAGGACAAAAAACTGTACTTGCTTCTTTCATACATCCTACAGTACAAAAAATTAGCTTGCAGCTTGTATTTAAAGATATACGTGTATTTAGCTGTAGAATGTGTTTCCTTAGATTGATAATATCCATGTTGACGATATCAGAAGAATTAAGTTAAAGTTATGTGTTTTTTAACATTGTCATGGGTACTTGAAACTCACAGATGTGTATAAAGCAGAAATAGTAATGTCAGTCTTTTGCCATTACTTTTCCTGATGGATTACTCATTTACATATTCCACTGCTAAATTTATCTCTTAAGATAGTTTTATGCGGTGTCTTTAAATTTGGCCTAAGTCATCTATTTCAGTTCTGTTTTAATTTGTCCCTTAGGACCAATCTAAGAGATATCTAGTAAGTATCCACTAAGTATTGAAGCTTTTATTAAGAACACTTTGCTCCTTGCACTTGTCCACAGAATTAGACTAAATTATCTAGATTTGGTCAAAGTAAAAAAGATCCAGAATAAAAAGCTGTTCTCTAGATCATCTAAGTAATATTTTCAACTCCCTTGATGTTCAGCATGGCTTCATCTTTTCCTAAAATTTTTCTAGAGGAGTCTGTTTTCAAACCACCCTGAAATGTCCCTGACTGTATTTTTGAAATACTAAAAGCAATGCAGGGCTAATATAAACATTGTCTTATCTAAGATTGTTGAAGATGTATGTGATTTCCTGAGCATATCCTGAGCTTGTGTCTGTTCACTTACCAGCTGATAAGTAATATGGCATTTTTGAAAGTAAAATATCAGCATTTAAATAGATCTCTTTAAAACACAAATACTAAGATATAGTCAAGATTTTTTTTCTCCAATATCTCACTTTTATCTGCATCAAAAGCAATCCTGCTTGAGTGGAAAATTAGAATAAAAAGAAAATGCACACACAGAAGAGGAATAATGCATTGAAAGAGCTTAAATATATGCTGATGGGCTAAATGACCAGCAATGAAAGATGTAGTAACTTTACAAAGTCCTATGTAAATATTCAAAATAGAGAGGAAATATTTAGCAGAATAAGAGAGGTTATGGCATGGATGAATAGCGGAAAAATAAGAAAAGGATGTATGGAACAAAATACTAGGAGGAACTTCCTGCCCATCAGGTCCGTGCAAGTGTTTGATTTTTACTATTTTTACAATGAGTGTTCCATTAAGGTCAAGAGAATATAACATATTTGACTTTATGTACTATATTTACCATTCAGTATTTTGTGATGATTCCCCAGCAAAGCTGTAGAAGAGAGGAAGCATAGTTGGATAACTGTATGTGAAAAAATTTAAGTAAGTCAAATATATTGTACAGATTTATTTCTACCAGAAGGCTTCAGCTCTGTTTGCCTCTGGATTGCTAACATAATGCAAAGATTTTCATGCTTACAGGCTGTCCAGTTAGGCAGATTATTCAGAGGTGTATTATTAGTCTTTTCCTATACAGCTGACTGGTGTAGACAGATCTGTACACAGACCTTAGAGTGAACATTTCCATGAAAGAGGTTTTTAATATTAAGGCTGCAAATTCCTATAGAGTAATAAGTATGTAATGAAATAAAGGTCCTGGCCTCTAGCATGAGGTGAATACAATCATCATTTTTTCTTCAAACATTAGTAAATACAGATTAACACATAGTGAGCTGCTGCTATTTGTGAAGGCATATATTACAAGCATGTTTACCTTTTTGGAATCAGTATCTTGCTTGTCAGAAGCCTCTGTGAGATGAAGCTCTGCAAAGGCAGCTGTGGGTTTTTTTAAAATTCAACATGTTGGGATAAGTTTAGGAATACTAAAATGGAAATCAGAGTCTTATCTTTGTAAAGAGGTTAATTGGGAAGCTGATATCAGCCTCTTTTCTAAATCATATGTCAAATACCTAGTTAGCCTCTCTGCACAGGTAAAAAACCTGTTTCTGTCTTGAAGACCCCTGAAACATTTCTGTGATTTCACGTTGAGATGGAGAAAGTTATAATATAAAAATTATATAAAAAATTATGTTCAAATGTAATGTATATTATTGGTTGAACATGATAGTACATATACCACATAGCAAAATATCCCTAATAAATATACTGGAAGAGTAAATTAAATAAGCATAGAAACTCACTAATATAGATAAGCACATGACAACTGGATTTTATTTTATGTTACTCTGAAAGTTATAAATATTTCTATTCAGAAATTTTTCAATTTATCAGTTATATTTAGCATTTTTTAATGTTTATTAATTTATTATTTCACTGTTACGTGACACATTTGATAAACACACAGGATGATAAGTTGCCTACTTGGGAGAGTATGCAATAAACATCAGACTCCTTTTAAAAAGGAATTTTATTGCAAAGGAGAGGAGAAAGCACAGTTAGAGTGATCTCAGCATTCACGTGATCTAACTGGACAAATCAAGCCGAGATATTCTGGGGTAAAAGCACTGAAGAGCCATAAGGAAAGAATCTGAGACCTCATATATGTAGAATGTGGCTCAGTGACTCAATGACAAAAAGCCTTTTAGGGAAAAAAAAAGTCAGGCAAAACATATACTTTTATATTTCTTATGCAGAAACCTTGCGAAAAGGAGTTTAGAAGAGTAACTGAGAGAAACAGATCACTTAGTGCAAATAATAAATTCAGCTGAGGAGAAACACTGATTGTTAGAATATGATTGACACTGGCTCAGGAGACAGATGTCCTCCTGCCCTCCCAGCTGGAAAGTCTGGCTGGGTGGAGCTCCTTTAGAAAACTGGCTGCTGCTATTGTACAGCTAAAAGAAGAATGGACACACAGAGGTAAATTTTCAAAGCAGAGTGTTTATTAACTACCCATTGACAAATATAGGCAATTGTCAGTGAGCTCTCTGCACATCTCTTTGAAAACCCACCTGGATTTTCTGAGATGATATTTTACCATTTATGCCAGAAAAGGTGGCTTGCAAGTTAGAGATGGGCCTTTCTTGACAATGGATTAAATGGGTGATCTCAGGAACCCTGTGCCTTTTTAAAAAGCCATGTGAGGTCTCCCATATTACAATTCACATTCAATTTAGTTTTTTTTTTTCTCTTGTCACAAGAGTAAAGATTTTTTTCTTATGTCATCACACATGACATGGGTAGTGAAAGCCTTCAGAAGCTAGAACTGACAGTTTCCAGCATGGCCTCTGTCTAATTCTGTAGTTTTTCATTATTGTCATTTATGTGAGGGCAAAAGGGGGAAAATGATTAAGAATACTTCACCTGGCAATCCTTGAACCCTCACCATTGTGAGCTGCGAACATGCATAGCCTCACTGTTATTGTGCTTTACCCACATATATTTGCAATGGATAGACCAACACTCTAAGCATGTCTTCATTATAGCTGTGGCTTGCTTTACAAAGTGCTGGAGCATATATGAGCTAATTATAAATTAAGTAAGTGAGAAGTTTTAGATCCCAAGAAAAAATTCTGTGAAGTAAAAGTCACACAAAAGAAACGGATGAATTAAAACTTTCAAATCATTCCATTAACATGCATTTGGACACATTGCTGTCTGAACAAAATTGATATTATTTGATGTGGTTTTTTAACTTCTTTTTTTTTCCTAGTTACTGGAAATCTCTCTATGATGTACAAGTAATTATAAAACACAGTGTAGCAAAACAACAGATGTCAAGAAGTGAAGGTGACTACCAGTTAAAATCATACACTACACTCTCACACGCAGTGGAAGCAACTCACTTGCCTCTAGGTGAATTCTTCTTGTTCTCAGTACCACAAGAAGAAAAAATAATGAAGTATAAGTTTTTACAACATCTACCAGTTTTAAGTGATTTGATCACTTACATTTCGGTTGTGGTTTTGAGAGGTATGTGTTAATTCTGCTGATGAGGTTTCTAGTGGCATGAGTGTGCCACTTGAACTTTTATACTTGTGAGATTAAATTATTCTGGAAATATCTTGGTATAAAATGCTTTTTTCCATTTATAACATGTGGAACTGAGCCAATATGAGATAATGGGTGAGATGTGACTAAGAAAAAAGACTGGACATGTTGTGAAAATACAGTAATAAGAATTCCAATGTGGATAGAGACTGACTAACATTGTGTAGTGTGTCAAGTGGACATCTACGATTCTATTACAATGCCCACAAATGTTCAGAAATATTTTTGTAGCACTCTGAGATGAAAATCAAATATCAAAACACTAGTCTAAAAAGAAATAGTAATATTTTTTGAATGCAATATAATTCAGCTTTGATTTTAATATAAAACGCTAAATTATTATGTAGTGACATTCTGCCAGCAAAAGCTTTTGTTTTATTGAAATTCGACATTCATTTCTATCCTTTGTCACTCTTGTATTATAAACGTTTCACTACTTTTTTTTTAATTCCATAAATTCTCTTTATAGATAAATTTCTTGAAATTCTATGAATCCAATGTGTAGAAAAATTGAGATCATTATGGGAAGAGCAACAAAAAACCTATACGAAAGTGATTTTGGAACAGCTGAGTTATATCTAACGTGAGAGTAAAGTTTGCTTAACTTTACTTATTTACAAACTTTTTTAGGAAAGGAAGAAATTACATTTTTTTCATA
This sequence comes from Urocolius indicus, assembly GCA_013401255.1. Lineage (NCBI taxonomy): Eukaryota > Metazoa > Chordata > Aves > Coliiformes > Coliidae > Urocolius > Urocolius indicus. The sequence continues at coordinate 121,443 of WBNH01007467.1, forward strand.
TTTAAAAGTTTAGTCTGGAAAAAATATCATCTTTGGTAAGAATATTTGAACAATGAATCCTAATCCTTGAGTTCAAAAGTTTAAATTGCTTGCAGTACTATGCAGGTGCACAAAGAATGCCAATTACAGCTTTGTTCTAAGCCAAACAAAACCTATAATTCACCAAATTGATATTCTAGACAGTTTTGAGAACATAGCACAGAAATACTGGAAACACAAATAAGAAATTGTCTTTTGAAACAAATTTCTGATTTCAGTGAAGTCATTCAATGTCACATGATAATTAGCTGGACCTTGTTAGCAATATGAAAGATGGTTTTGAGGTAGAAAGAACCCTGTTCAGTGAAGGATCTTAAAAAAAAGATTAAACATCCTATAATGATGTTGAAGGACAAGACTGTTTTTTTCAGTTTCAGAGCTGAAAATGCACCATGTATATTGTTTCTTAAAAGATTTGAAATCTTAAAAGACACTCATGGGATTGTAGTCACAGAGCTACTGAAGAAACTGTATGTATATGATATGTATATGACAAATTTCTTTTTGATGTACTTTTGCCATCTGTAATGTGAATATGAGAACTACAAAGAAAGAAAGCTTGGTTTGCCATGTTATATTTTTTTAAACAATATGATTAGTTTGGGAATTGAACATAACTAGACCATCTTAATTATATCTTTGCCACTTTTTGTCTCATAAAACTGCTTCCAACAGCCTCTCTTTACAAGTTTAAATTTCTTTTACAGAAGCTAAAAGACAATCATTAGGTAGCTCCCAAGTCTACATTGTTTTCTCCCCAGTTCCTCTGTGGAAACAGCTTAGCTGCATAATTTGACATAGTCTGAACGTCAGTGCAAACATCCCACAAATACTGAGTGATTGTTTAACCTAAAAAATGCAGAGTGTACTTTGAAAACTTTATTAACAATCTTTCACTCTCAAGTATTTTTATAAACTGTTTCACAGTGAAAATGAGATGGTCCCTTAAATTGAGAAATGATTAATTACATAAACTATGTGACAGAAATGTTTACCGTTATAAAAGAAAAACATTTACAGAGTGATTTCAGTAGTTTATAGTAAGGAAAGATAATTAATAGTTTGTTGTTATTCTATGATTTTTCAGTGAGATAATCCATAGCTGGTGGTGTGGGGAATAGCTTCTATTTCTCAGTTCACCAAACACAAGAAACCTCCACTGAGTGGTTTATCTTAATAGCAGACATCTGTCTGTTTTTCATTATTCACATGGTAAAAAGGAAAGATATTTGTGCTGCTTAGGAGAGTTTTAATGTAGCATATAGTCGTAACGTAAAAGCAGATACAGCAGTGAGGCTTTTCACCACTCTTATCTTGCACTTAATGTACACAGTGGAAAATCCTCCAGAGTCATGGTAAGAGTTATTGTGAAGAAGCTTTTTGTAGAAAACAGCACTGAAAGCCTCAGAGAGTAGCAATATCCTGGGAAGGGAAGGATCCCAGCAAGCAGTGTGTTCCGTGGTCCTAATACATTTGCTGACACAGTATCTCCCAGGCAGCCATGAGTGAGAAGCCAGATGTCCATACCTCTGTACTGAGGAGCAAATGCCTGAACATAGGCTGTTACCGATGTTCAAAGTAACAGTAAAATTGAAGTCCATGGCCTTTTCACTCAATTTATGAGAGTGTCTGGCTTGACTACCTTTTCAGAAGAGGTACTCATTCCTCACCAAAACGGAAAGGGGAAAATAGCTTTTGCTGAAAAAAAATAATGATTTCGTCAATATGTGTCTCAACACTTCTCCTTGCTGGTCAGGATAAGCAGGGTAGTAGTTACAGGTTGACTCCCTTCTTCCATATTTCTTCTCTCCAAAAGTCATCATGTAGTATGACGTTATGTGGCTCTTGATCTCTTGAGATGAGAGGAATCATTGCTACCTCATCTAATGTCTTCATTATCCCCTGTCCTGGCAGTGGCTGCATGATTTCAGGTTAAATAAATGGAATTAGCTAAAATCTCTTTGAAGACTAGCTTGTGAATTACAATGAAGAACGTAATGAAAGCATCTGTCTATGGGTCCAAGTGCACTACAAAACCGTGTCTATTAGTTTAAAGCAATGAGCAAAAATTCTGGGATGCCAGAGAGAGCACACAGAACAGTACAAAAAAAATCAGTGGCCTGCTTTCAACTAGATGACTGCAGTGCTAGTAACATTTTGCATACAGAAATCAATATTGAAATAGAGGTCAGAAATGACCACCAAAACCAATTAAAGGTGAAAAGCTTTGTGTAGGAGGAATTATTGAAAACACTGGAACTTATTGGAAAGGTGAAAAATCAAAGGAGGTCAGATAAAGATGACTAATATAATGAATTACATTAAGAAAATAAATCAGGAGCTCTCATTTAGTCTCTACAATAAAATAATTTTCAAGGAAGAACAAGGGCCATTCAGTGAAAGACAACAGATCTAAAGCCTATTCAAGAAAATACATTTTCTTTATTACCTTGTGTGAACCATTGTAGCAAAACATTACTGAGACCAAGGACTTAGCGGGATTCCAAGAGGTAGATCTTGTATGGGAACATCTACAGTAACACTAGCTAGGGAGGCTCATTTTTGAAGGAATGTAAGCCTTTCACAGTTCAAGACTTAAATAAAGCCACAGGAAGAAACTTTTTCCTTTGTGATGACAATTATTTAATTGAAAGATCTTCTACAGTTTCTTCCAATGGATTCTGTGTTGCTCATTATGGTCTGACATGGGGTGGTACTCTCATGTTTCTACAGAACAAATTTGCCATGGAGCTAGCTGTTCACTGAGAGATCAGGCCAATGTGTCTTAAGAAGTTATCACCTCTCAGATGGGAGTTACTGACCTTCAGGTTACAATCAGTAACTAAACTTTGTGAGCTCTTATTCCAGCACAAAATGTGTTTTAAGAGAACCAATTTTCATGTTACATTTCAGCAAACCTAGGGACAGGGCTAGTCTCCCTTGCAAGTTACTTCACTCAGATGAGTGTCAGCAACTTTCCCACACTGACTGAGAAGTGCAAAGCTATTTGACCCTCCTCTTCTCCTTTCAAAAGTACTTTTTTCTCCAGTGGTTTATCAGGCTAAAAGTAATGAATCCTAACTCTGAATAATTCTGACTTAAAAAATCAAATGTAGACTTTTTTCAATATATATATATATGCTCACAGATATGTATGTAGCTACGTATCTGCAACCCTGTACCCATATATTTTTGTGCATATGTGTGCATGTGCATCTTTTTAAAAATTAAGTCTGTCTCAGAGGAAGAAATTTCTTTTGCAAAATCAGCAGTGTCAAGAAACAATGACAAGTGACAACTATATAGCCTATTTATTATGTGGTTTATTTTGAATTACTATTTTTTTTTTCTTTCTGTAAGGTAAGTTACTACAAGCTGGCTGAGATAGGAAAACTGGGCTTTTTGGAGTAACAGAATAATAATAAACATCCTTTTTTCTTTTTTAAAAAATCTACACATAATTACCCACAGAGTTGGTACAACCAATAATACTAAAAATATGACACACTTACCAAGCCATAAATTCATGGAAGGAGACTCCTTGTTTTGATCTCATTTTGGGTTCAGGCCCCTATTTCCTAGGTAAAAGAAATTCAATGAGACTTAAAAAAATGTCTATATGCACTCATGTCTCTCTTCTAACAATGCAAGGACATATTGAAGGATGATTACAATTCTCAGGAGCAGAGAGTAAAAAAAGATGTTGTGTGTTCTCTCTGCTCAGGGACCAGGGCCAGCTGCCCTATGCCCTGGTCTGACTGGCTCCTTGCCACCCTGCATGACATGTGCCTGGGAAGCAACTGCAGCTTCTGGTCATGACCTCACAAGTCTGCTCTTCCCCGCTCAGGCAGAGCCTTGTGTATCAGGTATGGTCTGCATTGCTGTTTCTTGAGTTTTAGGGGATTTATTTATTTATTTATTTGTTTTTATTTTTTTTTACGTGTTCAGTGCATTCAGTTTGGTCTTTCTCCATACTATTATAAGCGATAGCTTTGTGAATCTTATCAACACCTATATATACCTGAAGGCTGGTGTCAGGAGAATGGAGTGAGTCTTTTTTCTGTAGTACACAGTGACAGGACAAGGGGTAACAGACACAAGCTGGAATACAGAAAGCTTCACTTGAAGATGAACAGAAACTTCTTTACAGTAGGAGTGAGGGAGCCCTGGAAGAGTCTGCCCAGAGAGGTTGTGGAGTCTCCTTCTCTGGATGTTTCCAAAACCCACCTGGATGCGTTATTGTGTAGCCTGATTGAGGTGAATCTGCTTTGTCAGAGAGGCTGGAGTAGACGAACTTTAGAGGCACCTTCCAACCACCACAATTCTGAGATTCTGTGAATCCATGTACTGGTTTTTTAAAATCTCCATTTTCTACTTTCTCTGTACCCACATCCCTCTCTTTTCTCTCAAAGCCAAAAAAACAACAACAACAAAAAATCAGGCCAAGTTCTTTCCTCGCCTTTCATTTGAGTTTCATCAATGTCAAGAGTGCAGCATAGGGAATAGTAAACATGCAGTTTGCATGAATTTACCTGTTTACAGGCAGCATATCATAACAGATACCCAACAAGATAGTGTTGTTCATTACCTTCTGCATTAGCACCCTAAAACCTGATTCTTAATGGCCAGGGGCTACTTTCTAAAAACATCTTTGGGCATGAGAGTTCAGCAGGTTGGGTCATTGCAGAGTCATGCTGTATATTTCTGGAGTGAAACAAAAGATGAAAAGTAGAACAGATTTGAACTATGGAAGTTACTGATCTTGCTTCCCATTAAATCCAGGAGAAGCAAGATTACAACCTAAGAAAAAAAAAAAAAAAAGAAAAAGAAATAAGGAAAAGCATTACAACAACTCTGGGTACTTTATCAGAATGTGAGTTGATAAGGACTGAGGGCATTCTCAGATGATTTATGTTCTGGAGAGATTCAGGGTTTCTCAGGTGTAGGAATGTTAAGATTGTTGTGTTAGGATTGAATTTGGACTCTTCCTGTGGCCAGTCTTGAAGGAAAAAAGATATATATAAATCTACAAGTGTTCATACCCTTCGATAGACTGGAAAATAGATATTTTTTACTAAATTTTAATATCTATTTTACCTACTAACAGTATCCATATTTTTTACCAGTTTGTAGCCCAGAACATAAAGTTTACAGGCTTTTCCCTTTGCTTACTTCTTTTAAGAATTCTGCATACTTATTTTTCAGACAAAGACCACACCAGTGAAATGCATGGGGATACAGTGTGATCCAAGTTCATCATGACAAAGGATGCATCAGTTTGAAGCATTAACCCAGCAGTGCTTTGGAGGCAGTGAATAATTACTTTAACCTGGCAGTGTACAATATAAACTTAACCACAGAGACGGCTAGTGTTATCATCTATGTTTTTGTACTGCAGTAAGGACACTAGGTTATCATGATTACAGCAGCAGGAGAGTTTGTAGAATGAGCTCATGTATAAATAGTTGCTCAAAAACACTGTGAACATTTACGAGGCCTATTATTTATCATTAATTATTTAACTACAGGTCCCTATGTGGCCAGTGACATCCTGCTGATTTACTACTTATCAGGAATAAATTACCACTTACAACTTGGAGTTTTCATGATTTTCCTTTTGTCATAATAAATAAACTTAACTAATAAGACTGTTTCCTTCTCCCTATTAAACTCACTGCTGCCAAGAGTCTTTTTGGCTAGTGACCTAGTATGAGACAAAATATAGGATAAGTGAAAAGTTGTGTATTTTTATGAAGGCTTGGATTGTTTGCAGTAGATCTGAGAACTCAGCAAGGGATCAGTATTTGCTTACATTTACAGCATATTTGTACAGGACTAGATTTTTAAAACTGCTCAGCCACAATTAAAACCAGATTTTTTTTCTGAGGAACAGTTTCAAAAGTGCCAGCTAACTGAAGTTATTTTAGTACCTAAATGAGGAACAATAGCTAAATCCTTATTACGGCACCACTCTGATCCCTAAAATCCCAGCTCAGCTGCTGTCTAACCCTTTAGATACCCTGTGTTGCTGTCAGCAAGTGAGTAAAGATGCCTGTATTTCTACCAGGGACCACATATAGAAGTATAACCTAATACTTTGAGACAGCTTTCAGCCGTTCTTCATGAATCAGCCTCAGCAGGATTCGAAACACAGCCATCAGTGCATCTTTTGGGAGATTCTTGTCAAGGAAGTTATAACCTGATGGACAAACAATACAGTGCTATGTCTCAGAAAACTGGCACCCAGAGATATGCAGATCATTTGCCCAGTTGCACAGGTGTGCCTGCATGTGTAGGCATAGCAATTTGGTTTATCCCAAAGCCCAGAAGCTGGTATGCTCTGCAGCCATGAAGACGAGTCTGTTTTCCTTAATTTGGCCTGGATACTTCAGTACTCAAGGCAGGGCTGAACCCTCTGAGGATTTGCATCCTACCCTGTTAACAACACCTGTACTGCAGACTTGCTGCTGTGGCTGTTAACATGCACATGGCTGCAAATGTCTAATGTAGGAGGATGTTTGAACCACCAAAAACCCACCTAAATCTGTGATCTTTTTCAGATAGGTTCACCTGATATGACTATGACCACCTATGACTGGCTCTGTGATACACAAATTTTATAAAAAGGCAATTTTTTTTTCTGTAGAACATAAGAATATGTTTTATGTGATCCAAATATTAGTTTAAAAATGTGGTAGAATCTACATTTTTTTTCCTTTTTTATATATTTAAAAATGCATATACACAGCATATGTATACAAGTTACATATATTTTCACATGTACATGCATTATATATTTTTAGCTTATTTATACAACCAGACACAGGCGTTTACATATAAAATGAGGTGGTATATGATTCTATGCCATTCTGGTCCCTCAGATTTCAGTGTGTTTTTAGGCATAACTGAAATAAATTTTGTATATTATTCCAGATTTTCATGTATGTCTTCACCATTCCTATGTCAACTACTTCCTAATATGATGAAATATTCAAAAATCTTAGGTCAGGATCTCATATCCGTAAATTTCTCATATTATTTGGGACTTCAGAAATCAAGGAATAAAAAAGATGTTACATTTTAATACTAATATTCACATATAAATTTTAAAAGGTGTTCTTTTTACCTTAAAAGATATTGTTAATAATAAATCAAATATTCCCCAGCTGACTCAGTGGCATGTAACAGCACAAAGGCATGAAATACCAGCTCTGAAAACATTTTTGACTACATGTTTTGGATCATTCACAGGATAATTGGAAGTTATGTTGTTCAGAACACTTCTATTTTTTTTTTTCATTTGTGGAGGGTGTTTTTATTTCTAATTAAATTATATACCTCTAGAAGGAACTGGCAAGATTTAGGTAATTGCACTTAAAATGTTATGCTTGGGACTAAATTTGTGTATAAAATTGTGTGCTGTTTCGAAGCTTCATTAAAAACGTGCCCATAACGTGTTACCAGGCTTGTATCTAAAAATGTAGTGAACATCTCAAAGGAAAAAATATGTCATCCCACTGTACTGGAAGATAAGACTACTACAAGCAGCCTTTAATATAGCATTTGTGATAATTCTGTTGGTGAATTGAAACTATTTTCTTGCTGTTGATCAGAAAGTTTTGTGCTCCCACCCTTTCTTCTGCAAATTCAAAATGCATATGCAGCTTCAAGGAAGTGTAACATGATAAATGCGAATTTAGTCACTTCTAAATGAAGGGGTTTTAGTGTTTTCTGTACTGACTTCTTTTTACCTGTGAAGACACACACAGTCCATCCCTGTAGAATTTCTCCTCCCACCACAGTCAAATTGATGTGAAAGGTCTTGCCAGTGGGTTATTTAAATCCTGATATTCTGTTCTTGCTTGTCAAGAATGCTGGGTATAAATCTCTTGACACTTATCTTTCTACACTGCCCACTAACATTTTCTACTCCTTCTGTGTGTCCTCATGACATTTCCTGGAGAGCTTAAACTGAAAGTACTAATTATTAATTTAGGGCTAGATTCTGGCTCCTACAGCCAGAGGCATGCTGGAGGGAATGCAAAGGGACTGTGATTTGTTATATGCATGTTCCTTACCACTGAGATCCTCACACATCCACTCCTTGACTCATATGACGTAAGAACCCATGATTCTTTTTAATCAAACCTGTCCACATAAGTTATGAGTTCAGATTACAAATGAAAAAACAGTCTGTTAAAATTTGAAATTAATTTTTTTTCAAACATAAGTTAAGTACATTTGTTCAGTTTGAACAATGAATTTCATTAATCATTGGTGCTTTTTTCACATCACTGAGGGGATTTAGCTCTAGGAAAGAAATGTTTCATCATCTTGAAGGCCAGTATGGCTCAGTGTTATTATGTCAGTATAACAGGTTAACTGAGGCATAAAGGTGAAGTGACTTGCCTAAGGTCATGCAATAGATCAGCAGCAGAGCTGTGAATCAAGTACAGGGTCATTTAAATCCTTGCAAAATGCCTTATTCCATAAGATTTTCTTTCTCTGTCTTGTCAAGTATAAATAGTTCAGACTTTCTTTGCAGGCAGAAAACCCTCTACTATTTCTCTTAACATATTCCCAAGATGAAATAGGCTCACTAAGCTGACTAACAGGAAAACTTTCAGGCCAAACAGAAAGAGACTGTTTTGTTCAAAGCCCTCCTTGAATTTCCTGCAACTTCAGCATGAACAGACTCCAACATTTTTCCAATTCTCCTTACTTGTTAGGCAGCAAATTCTTATTTCCCTTGTCTTCAAATGTCTTCCTCCAGCAGTGTCCCTTCCTTCTTTTCTACTGTAACATTTTCTCCTTCCATTGGCAAGCTTTCCTATAATTGTTTCTTATCAACTTTCTCATCCACAGCGCTATGTATGTTATGGCAAATTGGAGGTTCTGGTTGTGCAAAGCATATCAATTGTGAGAAAATAAACCCCAAAACACACAAAGAAGCCCTCTGGCTTTTACCATCTCCACCTTTATGTTTCTCTCTAGAGCATCCTCTGAGAGGTGCCCACTTGAATTTTTTGAGAGAGCAAATATAGAGTGAAGAATCTATGGCTGAGTGCTGTAAATTTTGTAACAGCAAAAATGTCAAGTGTTTATAGAGTTGTATATATTTCACTGTTTTCTCTTTTCTCCCTGAATAACACTTACTGATTTTTTTTTTAAAGATAAAAATAATAGTATTCGAAAGGTTATAATTCAGTGAGACATGAGGGGAAGTGGTTTTGCTCAAAAATAGATGCCATAAAGTGGAATGATATGTGAATATGTCAGCTTTATCAGAAAATGCATCCTCACATAGCAGAGAGGTGAAATACCCAGGAGCCTGTTCTAATCCAAAACCATCACTATGAATTAATGGCATTGTTGATATTGTGGTGTGTTTTTTATTCACTAGGAAAGAAAGTTGTATAAACAAAGCCTCAGAGAGGTCAAATAAATATAAAATGGGTACCAGAGAGGTCCACTCTTCTCTCAACCCCCTTTTCCTCATGTGAGGCCAGGCTGATGGGTTAGGGGCACCTGAAAATGCTAGGCTTCACTGGAGCAGTTTTGATGAGGAAGACTTGGTTACTTGAACAGAAAGTATGTGTCTTGATTGGAGGGATGTGTGTTTTGTGTGTGTATATATACATATATATACAGAGAGAGAGAGAGAGAGAATACTTGCAAAGAACAGGAAGATTTTTTTCAGGTGCTTAATACATCACAGAAATAACAAATTGAAGAAATTACTTACATGAGTAAGCTTTTACATACTTGGCAAACTGCAAAGTTTTTTACTCCCAAGCAACCAAAGAGTGAAGTTTATATTGCTCCTTTTGGTAACATTACAAAGTTGTCTTTCATTATCCTTCTTGCAGCCTCGGCCTTACACAATTATTGTCAATGAAGCACTGTATGAAGCACAATGAAACTGTAACTTTTTGTTCTATGTGTTTGGTTTGTATCAAAAGCTGCTAATAATAGAGGAGGTTTAGAAATGTCCAAACCTGTTGAATAGGTTACAGGAAAAAATCCCTTTCAGTGGACAAAGAGAAAGTAATTGGACCACTCTATAGGTACTTTAAGAGCCTTAGCCTTGGCTGAAACATAGATGCCATCACTGGGAAGGTACTCTAGATATGGATACAACCACATCAACTTTTACAAGCCCCATAAAAAAATATGCTGCTGTACAAAAAGTGCTTCCATTATTTGGCATTTCAAAATAAGTTTTATTTTTCCTAAGTTATATCAGTCAAGCCAATGATTCAGATATCAACTTATTTTAATGTCTGTAGGGCTCCTGCTCGTAGACATTCTAATGTTTAATGTTCATTCTTGTTGCTTAATCACTGAGGAAATTCCCTTTAGAGGGAGAGGCAAAAAACCTGTTAGATCATTTTTTTTGGCATAACCTTCAGCACTCTGAGAATCATTTCCAAAGCTACTAGTTGATGGAGACGGGTATTCTGATATGATATACTCAATTCAACCCGCAATTTAAAAATGCTTACTCATTGGCCAGATTATCATTAAATCTTGTACAGGATGTACAGGGTAAAACTGAATTTTCAGGGGCCATAATGAGTAAAAAATTTTGAGGAAACTAGTGTTTTGAAACTTCAGGCAGAATTAGAAAAACATATCATTTACCAAAAATTATGAAAAAAGTTCAGAATATCAAATACTTCACAGCTTCTCACAAAATCACCAAATATTTTAAGCCAATTAAATTGCCTCAAAATTAAGTGAACTATCTTTTCCGACCAAAAAAACACCCTTACTAAAATGAAAACCTTTGTTGATCTAAGACAGGTGTTAATTTTTTTATCAATTTAACCACCAAAGGAAAAATAACAATGTATTCTCATGGTTTTAAAACTTCCTGTTTTTACATTGGTCTCCAATGTTCAGTAGAATAGCCCTTTGCCTCATGTGAGATACCTTGTATCACAACAAAGACATTAAAAAAAATACTCTCAGAATTCATGCTTTAGTTCCATTCCTAACCGTATAGTTCACCAAGACGTGGAGACAAGACACTATTTGTACCAGAACTGCAATTTCTTATGCAGAGGGAGTGACAAGTCTCTATGTCTGAAATCCCAGATGATTTGTCTGGAGCTATGACTAAGCTTAAACATGAGGAAAGTAGAAAAAAGTTTAAATTGCAGGTTTGGGGATTTTTTTAGTTTTTGTTTTTGTTTTTTTTTTTTTTTTCCCCAGTGGAATAACTGTAATAGAAATAGCACTTGGGGAAATGGTCTAGTGGTTGATAGGGCTGGGACAAAGGCTAGACTCGATGATCTTATAGATCTCTTCCAGATGAAACGATTCTACGATTCTAAAGAGCAAGTCAGCTGTAATGAAGTAATAGTCTGGAACTTCCAAATGGAAGGTAGAATAGGGTATAGTCCTTTTCTGTGCCTTGAAGCTTGAGAGTATTTTTATCTTGCTAAAGCATGAGACTCTTAGTTGTGCCTACACATCATGACTAAACCATGATGTTCAAAGTTGTTCTGAAAATATGTTAAATATTATACCCTCTGTATTTTTCTATAAATAATTGATCAAGTTGTAAAAAAGAAATGCTGTATGAACCAGTGGAAAAAATAAAAGACAAGAAACTACAAGCAAGGAGTTTAGACTGAAGTCTGCATGGCTACAATTTATGAAATAAAGTTAATAATAAGTAAGAACACGTTGTTGATTGACTGGCCTCCCTCGATCTGAATAATATTCTGTTTATACCAGACACTATTGTTCTTGAGGAATGGGAAGAGTGCCTTTCTGCAGTCAGTGTGAAAAACAGAACATGTCAAATAACTACAGTAATGATACAAAAAGCTAGAGATGCAATGTAAAATTTAATATTAAATCAAATTCTAAAGTGCTTCTTGGCCTGGCCCACTAATGATTTCTGCAACAGTAAAATTTGGCTGCAATTGTGCAATGTAATACTGGTGAGAAAACAAAAAGGTTATTACCATGCTCCCTTAAAAGACAAATCCTAAAGCTGGACAACCAAGCCATAGCTATTTATTTCCCTAACCAGTAGAGAAACACAAAAGGATAGACATCTCCCTGCCTTGAGCCTATGATTATGAAAAGGAGAGAGATAAATTTACGTAAATGGTTTCACCTGGCAAATGTCCCAAAAGAGGAGGGCCCAGAAAACATTTCTCCTTGTCTGCATCTTGGCACACGGTTTGCTGGCTTTCATTTTGTACCATGGAGATTATAACTCTTCATTTTAGTGGAGGCCACAAGGCAACTCTGCAGATAAAAACAAACAAATGCCAACCTCATCCTCTTCATGTGCCCCACAAGGAGAACACAAATTAGTAATCAGAGGAATGAGTTAAAGATCCCCAAGGTCCTTCTGACCTCTCTATTCCCCTTCTCTGGCCTCTCTTGTGTTTCAGACAGCTAGAGTCCAAGTTTTCTCCCCACCCTCATCCACTCACTTTCTAAACACAAAAAAAAAGTGCCCAAAATAGTACTGCTATATTTCCTCGCAAAGACAATGACTCTATAAAACGGACTTAAAAATATACAAAGCTTGCCTGCTACTGATCATTCTTTTTGCCTTTTCTAAACCTATCCATGTGCGCATCAAGACATACATGGGGTTTTTCTGGATGACGGGGCGATCTCAAATGACTAAATTTTCAGGAAAAGCTTAGTAGCTTCAGGCAGAAATTATCTACAGCTGTACTCCCTCCATCACCTCTGGTCTGCTTTGCCTGCAATGATTGTGTTAATGTTACAGTAAATCTAGACAATTGATGTAAGTAATCAGAAAAAAAATGTTTGGCTGTTTTTTTCCTAATAAAATTGAGTAAATTAATGTTTGTGCTTTAATGAAACATTTAAAGTTATAGATGTCTTGGAGATCTTGTTGCTGGAGCAGATGCTGTCTAAAGACAGTTTATCTTAGACTGTCAACAGTCTGGTTTTTGCCTTAAAGATTCTATCATTTTGAATGAAAATGCTTGCCTATTATCTTACAGATACATCCTCTTGAGCCTGGAAGTGCTTGTCACCTCCCAGTAATATACTAATATACTTTTTTATCTATACTTACTTCAACAGTATATGACATAACTGAAACACACGGAGTTGATATTTGAGAGTGGTTTTGGAGGGGCATGTGAACCTACAGTGAAATATTGTAGCAGCTAAATACAGTGTGCCAAAAATAATATAATTTTGTGTAGTAAAGAGGTGAGAGTTAACAATGGTCAAGTTACTATTAGAGCCAGATATGTTGTGGATTATATTACAATAAAATTAATATGGAAAAGGCAGAAGATTTTTTTGTCTTTCTTTCTTTACCAGAGATGAAAAGAACTATTTTCACAACTTAGCAAACACTAGGTCATTCATATTTTCATGTAAAAAAAAAATAAAGCTGGATGCTTCCCTAACATTGCCTTCTATCAAAGAAAGAGAACTGGGTCTAGTAGAGGTTAATGTTGTACAACAATCTTGATATAATGATCCTTTCTGGCCTTAAAAGTCCTTGAATTTATCATCTACTGTACTTTTTTCTCCTATTTAATACCCTAACAAACTAGAAATTCTCATTATTTAGTGAAAAAGGAGAAAGCCTGAAGAAAATGTGCTCTTTCGACATGAAATTAATATACAGGTTTATTTCTGCAGCTTCTGTATAATTCTTTTTCAATTACAGTTCTGAGACAAAATGCTCTCTTCTCTAATTTCTAGAACATTTAGCCTAGAGATACTGCGTCAGTTTCTCTCACGCAGAATTGAGAAGAAAATCAGTTTCACAGTGCAAGCAATTGTACCAGCCACTAAGCTAGAGAAATAAAAGAGAATCCATTCTCCCAGTTTTTATGAGTGAACAATGACCAGCCATATTAACTCTTGGTGAATCTAGGCGAAGTCAAAATCATTTCTTCAACTCCAACAAGATCATGCTTACTTGTTCACAAACACCATGCTTTTTTTTTTTTTTCCTATCTGCATGTAATTATATAGGCATTTGCTTAGATATCTAACTGTCCTCATCTACAGAAAACCTGTGCTTGTTTTAGCATGGTAGTCTCCATTCTGCCACAGTCTACAAGTTAGATCTTAAAACTGTTTCTATTAAATAGGTGAACTGAGCAGTGGGACACCGTCACAGGCTGTCCAGGGAAGTTACGGAATCTCCTGCTCTGAAGGTTTTAAAAACCTATCTGTACACATTCCTGTGCAATCTGGTCTAGGTGGATTTGCTTTAGCAGGACAGTTGGACTAGATTATCTCTAGAGGTCCCTTACAACCCCTACTATTAAGTGATTCCGTGATTCTTCTGAAGAAGCAGGATTACCTTCTCAATGAAAGGAAAGGGGCTACTCAACTTCCTCTCAGAAGTAGGATTTTGATGAGTAATTGTGTTTGGGGCCATGGATGAATGCTCTTCACAGAATAATAATGACAAGATACCTACTACCTCATGAAAAATTAGGTTTATAGGCCAAGTTGTGACCGTTTCAGTAAAACTCCAGCCTAGTGTATGTCAGAAAAAAGGATAGATCTCAGCAGAATTTCTGTACCTTAACTGCATTTCATGAAATTAATTGATGAATAACTTCTAAGTGACCAATTAGCCAGTTTGTTAAAAGAAAATTTTTACCAGTAGAAAATGTATAATGTCAAAATTTCTATAGGCAATTTAAGTGAAATTCTTTACTACCATGCAGTAATACACAAATCAGTGTCCTTGCAAAGAGTCAAACTCTTCCATTCAAAGAAGGTGTGCAACAACACAGGGTCTCCCACCGGACAGTGCAAAGGTCTTCTTATGCTGCAATCAATAGCATTCCAACTGGAGCACAGCAAGAAAAGTCAACTTGTTACTGCTTATGAGTCCTGATCATGAGCTATCAGGAAATGCAGATAGTCATGATAGAACATGATTTGCTATTCTGTGGTATTTATCACAGAATGAATATATTTTTATAACACTGTTCTTTGACATATTGCTCTACTCAAATGCCTGTAGAAAAAGAAAATAGACTGTCTTGTAAATGTTGGTCAGTCTTTCCTCTGTGAAACCAGATGAAGCTGTTTGAATGTGGATTGCTTGCAGCGCCTAATCCTGAACATGGATATTCTCCATCTTCAGTTCACAGTTGGACAGCAAAGCAATGGTTACATTTTGAGGAAAAAGCTTTTAAGGATGGAAATTTATCTCAGCACAGAGAGGACCAGTTAGAACCCCATAGATTTTCAAACAAAGAAAGCATTTTACTTCCATTTTCCAGATTTGCTTATGTATTCCTTCTTAAAATTAACTTGTTCTGGTAAGCAGTTTCTTGTTTGAGAGCAAGATTTGCTCTGTTTCTAGGGTTACCAGAAGAATATTTTAAAAAAATGGAAATAAGAAGTAGCAACCAGCAGACCACGCCAGTACTCAAATGTTTCCAGGTCTGTTTTGCAATACAGAACCCAAGGGTTTTTGATAGGGTCTAAATTTGGCAAAATCAGCTTTCCCATCCCTCCCTAGTTTTATTTTTCTGTTCTGTAACTATTTTTGCTCCAAGTTTCCATCTGTCTCTGGATATAGAGAAAAGATCTACAGATAAGAGTCTGGGAATAGGTTAAAAAAGTAAAACTTCTTGCAAAAATTGAATGTTGTTATTCGGAAATCAATACAAAGAACATAACAGTGGAAATGTATATCAGCATAAATGAGGACTAAAAAAAATCCCTTAATTTATGTTTATGAATTTGTGTTTATGAAAACATGTTACCTAGTTCACAGACAAAACGAGTGTCTATAGTCTCTTCTACCTTTCTTTAGTGCAAGTGAAGATTTGCTGCCATGAGTAACTTCAGTAGGAAATGGGCCACTTTAAAACTTAGCTGCTTAAGTCACAGGTGTAGGCTTGCCTGTTCCTTGTGACAACAATGGAAAGCAGCAAGAGGGAGTTCAGTGCACACAAGTATTTAAATCAGGTACCTAACTAATGCCTAATTTTAACTGCTGTGTTGCTATTTTGGGAGGCATTCACCTGTTTTCCATTATCTTAAAGGAAAACTGAGGATCTGAATCTCTTTATTAAGGTTCACTTTTTTCACTGGATTAGTACTTCTTACAGTACTGAAGCATCTATGCTACTACGGAGGAATTGCTGATTTGTTGTATTTGTTTTATGCCGAGATTGTACTTTTGAAAATAACATCATGATTGGCACTGGCATTATAAAAATCCACCAGGTCTCATGAAATGATAAAAAAGATGATGAAAATTGTTGTGGATGGACACTTGCATAATATTTATTTGTCCAGCAAGAGTATACTTTAGCTTATATTGCACTTCATATAAAATATACAGAAGTGTCTCCAAGACCTTAGATCCTTCAGCGTGGTTCTAAATATGAATACAAATGCTATCTTTTTGTTTCATTGAATTGATACATTCTGCATTCAAAACATAATGAATAGTTTTCAGAATAAAATTAGGGAAGTATTTTGCCTCTTCTTAGCTGTATGCTAATACTATCCTTTCTACATTGTTTCTACCACTGTTTGGAAATATGAATTGGAAGAAGTAAATGTATTTTTTGTGTGAATTTGATTTACTACTTGAAAGTTTTTAAACTTCAAAAGAAATGTTATCAACAACTTTTAGTGTTATATAAAATTAAAAATAGTTTCAACTGATGATGTAGATTTATTTTAAGAATTCTGCTGACATTATGACTTCTTTAAGAATCTTAGGCTTTTTTTTTCCCCATTGGAAGATATAGAGGAAATCTACCACTCTCAATATCTCTATAGGATTCTTACTTGACTGGAGTCAGGTCTCCAGCTGCTGTGAGATTTAATAACACCCTGATGATGATGTCATCAAATAACAAAGCCTTCTGGACAGCTGAAACAATTTTTACACTAATGCTGTAATTAGATACATAGAATTGTCTTAGTACAGAAAGTTACTTCAGGCTCAGACAAAATACAATGTACTACTTACTAGCCAAAGGTCAAAGAATTTGATTCCAAATCTGCCAGTCTATTCTTTAGAGGAATTGTCTGAGAACTCTACATCCTGGATAGTTTGACTGAAGAGTTCATATGGAAAGACAGAACTATAGTGTACAACTGGAATTATTTTTCTCACTTTGCCACCATAGGCCAGTTTTTCAGTTTTTTTCTCCTAGTTGGAAATGTTTGCCTTAGTTTGGTATACATTTAATACAATATAAGATACTGTTTTCTTTTTCTGAAGACAGATATAAATATTTCACAATAAAGAGCATGCAGACATAGGCTTGTGACCAGAAAGATAGAAATCACATCTACATATCTGAGTTGATGATAGTATTTTGATATCCAAGCTACCTCACTCTCTATGCTTCATATCAACTGAATACAGGATGAAGCCCTTGCGAGTAGATCATGCTTCTCAAAGAGTTCCATTTGGCCAATTTGGTGCATTACTTGTTGAATTATAGGTGGTTCTTCAAGTACCTTTGATGAAAGTGTATTGACTCAGACTGTTTAAAGGTGCCATTGGTAATGTGAATATTTTCAAGACCAAAGTGGCATTACATAGCACTGTTATTGACAAAAAAATATTTTGGCACACAGATAAAAGATTGAAACAGAAGTTCTTGAAGGATTTGAAAAACTGATGCTTTAAAATTTAGCAAAATGGATTTGTTTTTTTTTTTTTTTAGGGACAACATCTATAAGTGATGATAAAAGACTGGTATCTAAACCTGTTCTAAATTCAGAAGAACAGAGCTGTCTATGATGTTTGAGTTTTTAACTGCTGCACTAATCAGAAAGGAAGTTATTCAAGCTTTTTATGCACTGTAGTATTTTTACTTTGTCAATAGCTACTTGAATGAATGTGAAATGAGTTGAAGTGATTTGGCTGGCATTCAGTAATGCATAGGAAATACTTATGATGCAGTCAAGAAGAATGAAATCAAAATTAATCCAAGTAAAATAAATACCCATCTTCCTAAGTGGCAGAAAATGGAATAGAATAGTGAAGAAAAATAAGAGTGCAGGAGATTGTTTGGGCCCTTGAACTAGATAGTTAATTTCTTTGTATAAGGTACTCAGGCTGCCAAATCAAGACTAAAATTTAGAAGCATTTTAAAATTGATTTTTGTTTTTCTCTGTATACAGAAAAAAACAACTCCCATCCTAATTAAAAATCAATATTCTGGAGGACAGAGAACAGGGATATGGAAGTGAAAGTGGCTAGTTTCTCAGAAAATGAATCAAAGAATATCATCAAGACAGGCAATTAATTAAATTTAGAATGCAGTTAGGTACATTTCTGAAGGACTGCACTGAGCAACAAAGCAAAAAGACAATGTTAAGTATATGAACCACAGAAAACTTTTTGACAGATATCCTTTCTTCTACATTGCATAAAACCTGCTGAATTTGTGACATTATTCCTAACATGAAGTTCAACATTTGGAGTTTGAGGAGATTCATCAAGTCTCCATGAACTCCCCATCAACCTCTTAAACCCATTTCCAAATTTTATCCCATCATTTAGATCATGACAGATTCCTGAACAAACCCTTCCTTATTTGTGCATCCCAGTGCCAGAGAAAATGCTTCTGAGAGACTGACTGACTGGGAGGAGATGGTGGCCCTGGATGTTAAAGGAAGAGTTTGTATATAGATATGAAATTGGACATCCTGGATGGAAAACTGTGCCATAAAATCTGAATATCATGGTTTGATATCTAACAGCTGCATGATATGCCAGCAGTTTTTTCCTCTCCCAAGCTACCAGCTGTCCAACTAAAAATGGAAATGATTTGTGTTCCCCAAAGATTAACTGATTGATAGGCATGCAGGAAAGAGTGGTAAGGCCCACTGTGACTGTAGTGCCTCTAAAGCAACGGGAAGGAAAGTGATGAGATCAGAGGGATACTTCCTCTGCTGAGATTAGGGAGATTTCTCTTACCTAAAAGGTTGTGCTGTGCATGCCCAGGCATGGAAAAAGAGCTGGGCTGTGATTTTTATTGAAATTAAAGAAGAAACTATTACCTTAAAGAGTATATATTTTTCTTATTTGTAAGCCAGAGATACATGGAATAGTGGATTATGGATGTTCACCATATAGCAAACAATGTAATATCTCTTTGTCACAGTGTATGTGTATATTACTCTCAGGAAGGTAAAAATATAAACCCACTGGAGTCTCTGATTTCCCTAGGTAATAAAGTTATTCGGAGAATATTAGTTGACAGCTACACCCACCTGCAGTCATCAATTCTGCAAGGGTTGTTACAAAAGTTTAAAATGCCAGTATTCATCTCTTTCTCTCCCCTAAGTCTTCATTATAATGCATCTCACTATTTTTTAGAAACTTTCAGTCTACTTTTTGGCAGATGTGACAGGCGGCTGTAACATTGATACCATCAGTACTGTTCATTCTAAATCTTTTTCTTACAATGATTCTTAAACGATTATTAATTAACAGAAATAGGAAAGGTGCAGTCAATTTATTTAATGTAGTTACTTAAAAAGAAGTTCCAAGCTGCTATCAGATAAAATTTGGCTTGTACAACTGCAATTCAACAAATTTTAATGAAAATCTTGTCTTTTTTTTAATATATATATAAATGTTGGGTGTTAAATTCTCTTTCATTAACCAAAATATTTTAGGGCACATAGAAGGGAAGCTTGAATAAATCTTACACAGCTTAGCAAAATATAAAGACACTCTGTAAATGTACGGTTTACATTTTTCAAAGCTCAATGTTAGGCAGGGGAAGAGCAAGGAGGGAAGAAAGGCTTTGAATTCTCGTAAGGACTGGGTTGTCTTTTCCTTGCATTTGTTTACCTATTAGTAGTTATTAATACAATTTTAAACTATGATTTATAAAATCTACTCATGAAATGTTACTTACCATATGCACAAATATGCCACAAGTTAATTAAATCACATGCATAATTTTAAGTAATTGAGCTCAGTACATCTGGAGAGTTCAGTGAGACTAGTAATGAAATCCTTAGCATAGTATTTAATTACCTCCTTGTGCTATACAACAGAAAAAAATGGCCTTACAAAGTGATCTAAAGGTCAGGAGATTCAGCCTGCATTAGATCAAAGTCAGTGGCAAGCAGATCAAGAAGTATAGCTGAAATATGGACATAGTTTTTTGAAATGAATGCTTCAGCTAATCTTGTATGTTAGGGCTAAAAGACTTGTTCAGAAATTTAAGGTTTCAGTGTAAGTTTAATGGTCAAAAATAAGCTAACACATTTTAAAATTGAAAAAAAACCCATCCGTTGATTATATTAAGAGAATATATGAGCAGTAGAAAATATTTTCTTAAATTCTGAATTTCGCCCCAGTGCTAAATGAGGATTATCTCAAGTTTAAGAAAAATATTGAGTGGTTCTGCCTTCTGCAGGGACAGCAGTTTCCAAGATTCTAGGCCGTTTGCAGAGCACTGCATTAGTGAATCCTATTGGATCAGAGACTGTTATCTTCCCAAGTACTGGAACTTTTCTGTTCTGTGTAAGTTAAGCTGTAAATTTCTCAGTATCATTGAGGAAGCAATGGCTTTGCTGAAGACATTACTTTATGAATTACTCTTTATCTAACGGAGATTCTGCATAATATTACAAACTGGAGGATAATATCTTTCTCACCAAGGAAATATCTTCTGTAGCATGACTCATATTCTACTCATTACCTCCTTTCTATCATGATCTTTGTTTTGCTTATTCTACACTTCAGCCTGTTAAACTCCAGTACAGCAAGAGTAGGTAGAAGGGTTGAAAGATGATCCTCATAGAAAAGTTCTGAATAACAATAATCATTTTTATACTTCAATGTTATAATCAGACAAGATGAATGAAATAAATTTCTCTCTCTCCAATGTAATTCAGCAAACTTATATAAATTCTGTAAAATTCTGTAACTAAAATTGGACTTATATTGTCCACAGGGGAAGAGAACAAAGGCATTTATATATTGATTTATCTCTGCTGGTGCCTTTAACTATCAATATCAGTTGTATGGCAGAAGTAGAACAAAATCATGGACATAAATTACAAGAGTTTTATTTTTTTCTGTAAAAAAAGCATGAGAAATTAAGTCAGATGAACATGTACAGTAGATATTGGAAAAGTAAGAAAATATAATTTTTCAATCGATTAATTCTGAAAAATGAAATGCAAGGCAAGTGAGAAGTGGAAGATAGTAAAGCGGAAATCATAGATTCACAAGTGGGAAGAGAGGTAGCTTTGCTTCCTTCTCTAAATTTTTAGGTGTGAAAATACTGCTGAATTGATTCATTAAAATACATCAGAATTTTTCCTGGTAGCTTATTTCTACTTTTATGAAATCAAAGTTTCTAAAATTACCAGTGTCACCAGTTTCTTTTAACTGCTTGCTATAATTACATGTGTGAGTTTGTGTGGAATGAACATGTGTACATGCATGTACGTGGATTTTGCATTGCTATATTGTGTACATTGATATAACTGTACTGCAATTAGCAGAGCTAAGCTGGCTTAGAACATAGTCCATACATACTTTGTACAATTATGATGTCTGTAATAATACAGTCTGCTTTAGGCATGTTTTAGCTTAGTAAAACAAGCTACGAAAATAAATGCAAAAGTATACCGCCATTGCAAGCTTGGAACTACTGAAGGATTGTTCTGTTACTTGGATCATAAATATCTCCTATATACTTACCTAATCCCTTTGGACTGATGCAGTACGGCAAAATAAAAGAATCATTTTTAATTTGGTCTAAAAACCTTAAATACCATGAAAAAAACCCACATTAATGTTGAATTTTCTGTTTTCAGAGTTGACAAGTGAATTCTGTAATTTAAGTTGTACATTTGTTTCTTAGAAACTGCTTTATTGCCTTTGGAAGTAATTTGGAAGTGTTGGGTGCATAATAGTTAATAAATCATATGAGGAAAGAAGAACAGCATCTTTGTTCTTTAACAAACACGGTAGAGGCTATAAAATGCCTGCATTTTTTAAAGGAAAAAAAAAAAAAAGGAAAAGAAAACACCAGAAAAATAATTACAGATTCAGGATCTGATAGTGTCAAACTGCAGTGAGGTTAAAGAGGTGAAAAATTATC
Source organism: Urocolius indicus (assembly GCA_013401255.1). Taxonomy (NCBI): domain Eukaryota; kingdom Metazoa; phylum Chordata; class Aves; order Coliiformes; family Coliidae; genus Urocolius; species Urocolius indicus. The sequence goes on from WBNH01007467.1 coordinate 143,582, forward strand.
CAAATATAACTGCCATAAACTGTTGATTTCAGAAACAGACCAGGGCCATATTCTCAACAGTCTACTTTCCATTTAACTCTTATCTTGACGTTATGTTATGTCATTGATGAAATACAGCAGCCCATGCAACAGTCATAAGGAAAGAAACATTTTAATTGTAAGTAAATGCAAGTATGTTAAAGCTAATCTCTAAAGAGCAAATATTTACTAAGAGTTTATGATCAGAGATAGACTTGTAGAATAAACTAAGTGTACAGTATCTGCTTGTCTACATATGTATTTGATTTTTTTTATTTGAAAAACATTAGACTACCGAATGCAAGCACAGGTCTGGCTCAATGCAAACCTTCTTTACTCTCCAGTCTTGCAGTGTTAAGGATCATATGCATAAAAAATTGTATTCTTGTAAGAGAAACATTTCTAAAAGAGCCTTCAGGATTTGAAGACTTTATGGGTCTTTGTAACATTTAAAATAAACTACATACATTGAGCTTTATTTCAATAGATGGGATCTGTGGTTTCCTGTGTCTATGAAGATGGTTATATGAATTTCATACTACTTAAAGAACTATAGGGTTCTTTTGGTCATTCAAATCAGAAAGTAATAAGAAAATAATCTGCTTTTCAAGATTGTTAAAAATTATATGACAAAATTATTAGCATTTTGAAGATAGATTTTCAATACCATGTATCATACCCCAGATGTTATACAGTACCTAATTTCAGAAAAGATGGAGTATAAAAGCAGGCACAAAGAGGATTAAGTTGTAAATTTTAAAAAGCTGGACTTAACTGTCTTGAACAATTATACACATAACACAAATTAGATTGACAGGAATTTATCTTTCTGCATTTAAAACATTTGGAATAGAAGCTCTTCAGACAGCTGAAACTACATTTATTCTTAATAACCATCACATAGGATAATCAAATGTTTTGGAAAAGAAAATCACTTTTACAGACCTTACTGATTTACAGGATAATATTGACAATGTGCTATTAGAGGAATCAGCCTGGGAATTTAAGAACACAATGGTAACTCCTGTGATGTAATTCAATTCTTTATCAGAATACTACAGGTAAATTATTCTTCAAGGATGGAAATTGAACAACTAAAAAGTTACAGTTATCTCTTTGAAAAACAAACTAAATCCTTATCAAGCTGCTATAATTAAGACTGTCATCAGACTGAAATCTTTATAATGTAATTTGACATTTGAGGGATGGATGACTCAAGTTCCTATTATTGTATTGTTAGAGAGATAACCAAAATGGTAAATGAAAACCAGATATTTTAGATACTTGGTATTTGATGTAAGCAAAACACCCTGTCCTAAAACTTGGAAATGTAAAATTGTGTGGCCTCACTGACCTCAGTAAGAGACTCGGAATAACATTATATTGTCTCTTTTGTTTGATCCCAATACCTAAAGAAAATCATAGGTGAGAATAAGTAAGTTTGAGAAGAAAAAAAATGCTTTTATGTTTTCTTTGCTCCACCAGTATCTATACCATTGCTAATTTTTATTTCTATTGGACTGAGATTTTCCCTAAATCTAAAAAAAGCAAAAATTCAGCTACAATGAGTAAAGAATAGTAAGTCCAACACCTTTTAACATTCATCCACTCTCAGTATAAAAAAATTAGTTACTAATTCACAACCAGAAACCAGAAATTTTAAAACTAATACTCTTCCAAAGGAACAGCTTCCCTGAGTGACTTTCCCTCTCCCTCAGATAGGTTATATGATTACTATGCTGAATTCTGCTCCTTTTGCTCAAAAGAATAGAAGACCTTTTAACTCCAACCTTCCCTGACAATGCCAAATCCACTCCCTGGAACAGATCAGTGAGACAGAAGAATGTCTCAAGTTCTACTCCTCCACCATAACAGCGGTTGTGCATGGTGCAGCTCCAGCTACTTCTCAAATACAGTCTCCAATACAGAAATTGGTGCTAACAATCAAGCCCATCATCACTGCATGATCCAGTGAACAGCAGTGTCCAGAGACTTTGTTAGAACACATGAGAAATCTATAGCACAGAGACAATGCTAAACACTTAATCTACAAGTCCATTTTGAAAACAAACTGATGTTTGAGATCCATGTCTTTCAACCATGAACAATCATATTTAAAACGCCAACATTGTAACTTGTTGTCTCCAATATTTTGCATATATCTTTCATGTGTGTCTTATCAGATTACCTGTTTCTAGTGTTGAAAAAGAAGGTAATAACCACCTTATGTTTGTTAAGAGACAGAGGGAAGACAAATACTCTTATGGTAATGCTGTTGCTATGAATAAAATGTCATCTAGATGCCATTATGCAAGACTCCAGGATCTACTCATAACCCGGAAAGTGGTTTTAGGATAAAGAGATAAAAAATGAACATGTCTGGATCTCAGGACCTATGGTTTTGCTGTGGGGCAATATTTTCATGATGTTCTCACAGTCAGTCAACAAATTGTATTATTACACAATATGTTGTTATCATAATTGAAGAGATGTCTTTTGTTACACAATCTGTTGACTATCCTGACTCAACGCCTGTGAGCGAGAGAGTTAATTTTTCATGTTGGCTTCTTCCATAGTGAATTACTGCAAACAAGAAAGGGCTGGTGAGATTTGTGCTTCTTCCTGAATTACTACAAGCTCAGAAGTAACCTAAAAATCCTGTCTGTTCTACATTCCTAGGTAATGTTCCCTTTCCCTCTCTTTCAAATTGCTGCTGCCTCCAGGAAAATGCCTGAGCAACCGGCTTGTCTTGCTGGTCTCCTGGCAAGAACAAATGCTAAACACACGTTGGTGACTTTGGAAGTTTTCCGTAAACTTTGTTGCTTCTAGGTCTTATTCTACTGCATTGTTAGTCACTTCAGACACTTCAGGTCAAGGCAATGAATCAGGATAACTGACTCTGAGCTGGAGAGTCCTGCTGGCTAGTTGCCGTCGTGTGATTAACCAAAGGCACTGCCAGCACAGAGGCACCAGGCAGTCTACTGGTTTTGCAGACTAAGGGTGGCAGTGGTTGTAGCACGGAATCAGTCATCCTTCTCTGTCAAGTGGTGTCACTTAAACCACACAAACTCCCAAATGATGAAAACCAGACTGCGCTGTTTGAAGGCATGTTGCATTTGTTACTACTCTTTATCTCCACCTGCTGGATTATATTCCAAACATTCTCAAATCCAACCTCTTTCTCAGAACATTAAAGTACAAAAGCTGTAGACATGATAAACAAATACAAGCAATGGTTATAACAATGGTTTAACCAGACATGCATAGAAATGTGTAGATATGGGTAAAAATAATTTCAAATCATTAAAAAGTTGCAGTTTGACACTTTCTGAACCACCAACTCTTTAACTTCATAGAATTTTTTAATTCTATGTTTATATTTTCCTGTTACAAAGTAAGAGAACATTATTAAGGTTATCTTCAGAGCTGAAAACATACTGGTAACTCTGAATGCATGGATTTCTAAAGCCTTTCTGAATGGCTCTCCAGACTCCTCTGTGTAGGCACTTATTTTCATCTGTCTTCATCTGTCAGGAGAGTCTCCCCTCCTGTATTTCTTTTAGAGATAATGGGAGATCAAGAGACAATTGATCCATGTGGTAGTTTTTCTGTAGAGAACTTACATGATTTCATCTTAGCTGGATAAAATTAAGTGAAATGAATAACTCTAAATAATCACATTCCTGTAGTTATTTCCTTTTTATCAAGCAATCGAGAAAGGAAAAATGGTGGAATGGAAGACAGGAAAGAGAAAATATATTGGAGAGAGATAAAGGGAAAAAATGGAAAGAGAAAGAAAAGGAATAAAAAAGGAAGGAAGGAAGGAAGGAAGGAAGGAAGGAAGGAAGGAAGGAAGGAAGGAAGGAAGGAAGGAAGGAAGGAAGGAAGGAAGGAAGGAAGGAAGGGAAGACTTCTGACTACTAAATATTTACACACATATGCATAGATGCATGTGTAAATATGTATGTGTGTGTATATATGTTTGTATGAGTATATGAAATCATCATAAATACAGGAAAGCATCTGCTATTTAGAAACAGAAATAAACACTATCAAATTATTCAGGATGGATGGAAGCATTAACTCTGTATTAGTGTCCTGGAGCTATTTGCTTTTTCTCTGTCCCTTCCCTTCTCTGTCCCTCTGTCTCTTCGCTTAATAAAGGTCTCCTACTTCCACAAGGAACTAAAGACCACTTAACTAGCTGAGATATTTAATGTGCTTACTAGAAGGATTTCAGTGACATATGTAAGTTTATGACTTGCTACTAATACTACAGCACTCATTAACGTTGTTAGTATTTTCATGTTCATTTTAACTTACATGTATTGATATTGAAAAGAAAAGCAAATTTGTTTCAGTAACTGTGCAAACCTGCAACTAAAAAAGAACATCTCGGATATCTTGAACATGGTAGATACAGACTAGGTTTGCATTATTGGAGTGGAAATGAGGGCAGCGTGACTAAAAAGTAATCCAGAAAAGGCAGATGCAGACAAAGGTACATAGATGTAATCTATCCTTCAAATTTGTACATGCACAAGTTTTTGAGATGAAGGCTCTGTTGCCCCATTGTATTTGGTTTATGTGGATGGCTTTATTTTTTTGGTAGCAGGGGAGAAGCTGCAGTGGTGGCCTCTGTAAAAAGTTGCTCTAAGCTCCCCTGGCTCTAAGTTGGACCCATCTCTGGCTAAGGCCGAGCCAATTAGGTACCTCTGTGATCACAATTTAAGAAGGGAAAAATCTGCAGCAGGAGGTGGGATGGGAAACTGACATCCATATCAAGAGTCCTTGCCATTTGAGGAAGAAGGAGCAGCAGAAACAACCTGTGATGATCTGACTGCAACCTCCATTATCTGCTCCCCTTTTCAGCCAGGGCAGAGGAGGTAGAGATATGGGGAGCAAATCTGAGCCTGGGAAGAGGGGAGAGTTGAGAGTAAGGTTGTTTTTACAATCTGGTTGTATTTCTCATCTTCCTACTCTGTGTTTCTGCTTGGTGGTAGATTAAATTAATTTTGTTTTCTTCCCCAAGTTCTCTCTATTTTGTCTGTGAACATACTGAGCAATCCCTTCCTGTCTTTGTCTTGACTTATAAGGCCCTTTGTTATCTTTTCCTCATCTCAACATGATGCTTTGTTGCTGGCTGGATTTAAATCATGACATCCATTTGTGTGCAAGTAGTACTGACACCCTTTTCATCGCTCTCTAATCCAGACCTTCCAAAGAACTAGAACTAAATGATATTTCGAATCAACATTTGACAAATAGAAATTGCCTGTATTTTATCAACCTTTCTTTCTTACCTTTATCACATATAGGTAATTGTTCTTTTCTGTTTATAGTTAATCGTTGTCTTTTCTTCCTTGCTTTCCTACAGTGCAATCTTGCTGTAGATATCAAAAGTACCAAGAACATGAGGAAGATACTTGTAAGGATACAGCAAATAAATAGAGGTTGTGTCACTTATTAAAGCATGGTTATAATTGGGAATAAAATAAAAGAAACCTACAAAAAAACTTTGAGAGATTCTGAGAACTAAAATTTATCTCTCTACTGATAATCATGGGCTGTATAGAGAGATACTGATTTTATGGCTGAGTAAAATCTCTGTCCCTCTCCTGCTCAACTCCATGTTCTGCAGGACACTTTTCCTTCTCTTTTCCCTAGGCTGAAAGTACCTTACCATCTCTCTGCACCTCTTTCCTCTTCCTCTAATTACACCTCCTCTACTCCACAGTCACCAACTATCTTTTCTTTCAAAGATGATCTAATTGATACATAGATAACTAAACTCCAAGCCATTGGTCTCTACTAGTATTTAGTTTAAAAAAGTTATTTCAGACCTAAAAAAGGGCCTGTGTGCTTGAAAGCATGTCTAATTTCTCCAGCCACACCAGGTGGTACAATAAAAGGTACTGTGTCTGCCTACAGACTTTGTCTTGCTTTGTTAGAGGCCTCCTATGGAGCACTGGTGTGAGTTCAGAATTCCCTCAACTTGAGCCTGAAGTGCTTGGGAACAATTTTTTGACAAAGCATTATGACTCATTAGTGACTCAGAAACTGAGCTGGCTCAGGCATACCCTGGGGGATTTATATCAAGGCATTCAATATGATTGATTCACCTAGTACTGAAAGCAAGAAGTTCCCCAAGATATCTAAGAACATCTTAAATTTCCAACCCATATGACTCTGTTATGACTCTCTTCTTGTTTGATCTTGTTGGTGTCCCCCTTAAATGCCAACATCTTCTCATTCTCAGAGTTGTTTTTGAGATATGGAATCTGCAGTCAGTATAACCAGGTACAGGAATAAAATCTAAGGCTATGAAATTGTTGTCAAAAGTAAACGTGTTACAGTTCTTTGAAACCTAATGCAGAGCTTTTTAAGAAATTAAAGGGAAATGATAATGAATTTATAATTAAAAAAAAACAACAAAGTACAGCCTGCCAGATATTCTTTTGCATAGCATTAAGGAAGAAAATAGTGTTAAAAACAGTGTTGAAAACCTAATTATTTTTGCTTTATTTTAAAAGCCAATCAAATATCATAACTTATTTAGGAAAGCAGGGCAGAAAACCTGAACTTACTTAGCAAGACAAGAGAATGAACAATCATCTGAAAACAAGAGGAAGTTTTACTTTGCCTTAATAATTCCTCCTTTTAGTAAAGAAGAAAAAAAACCCAAACAACTGTACATGTGTATAAAACAAGTAGAATAATACCCAATGGCATCCTAGGATGCATCAAGAAGAGTGTGGCCAATAGGTCAAAGGAGTTTGTCCTCCCTTTCCTTGATGAGAACTCATCTGGAGTAGTGTGTCCAGTTCTGGGTTCCCCAGCTGAAGAGGGACAGAGAACTTCTGGAAAGAGTCCAACACAGGGCCACCAAGATGATCGGAGGACTGAAACATCTTTGTTATGAGGAAAGGCTGAGGCACCTGGGACTTGTTCAGCTTGGAGGAGATTGAAAGACACCCTCATTAATACTTACAAGTGTTTAAAAAGTGTATGTCATGAGGATGGGGGAACACTTTTTTTCTGTAGTGTCCAGTGATAGGACTAGGGATAATGGACAAAAGCTGGAATACAAAATGTTCCACTTAAGGAAAAACTGGAGCAGTGGCAAAGGTTGCCCAGGGAGGTTGTGGAGTCTCCTTCTCTGGAGATTTTCAAACACGTTTGGATGTGTTCCTGTGTGACCTGATCCAGGCGGACCTTCTTGAGAAGGGGTTTTGTATTAGATGATCTCTAAAGGTCCCTTCCAACTGCTACAATTCTGTGATTCTATGATTTCTACTTAGAGGAACAATTACTAGTTTAGAGGCTGAAACTAAAGGTTTTGAGTTTCCATCATCTTTAGACCATAACTACTGCAACTATTTGCATTTCCAGGGCTTCTTGTGAATTCTTTCAAAGCTCATAAACTGACTGGTTTTGACTGTAGGATTGTACCATAAACCTAATCTAACTTTTGTTCCTGAAAAAGGGAGGGATAGAAATGCTGCTTAGTAAGCTATATAAGACCTGCCAAAAGAAAAGAGACACGATTACCATTTCACAATTTCATTCCTCTGGTAAATTCCACTAATGTAATATTTAGGCTGACATTATTGAAAAATGTTTGCATGTTACAATGGGGGTAGTTTAAAGGGATTTAAAAATAGAAGTTTTGTTTTGAAAACAGTAAGTGGAATTATAACTAGATTTTAAAATAAGTTTGTCAATTTGTCTGTACAGATAAAATATGAAGAAATTATAGAAGCCTTCATAGAGCTCAAAGTACATTGGATAGCCACTGAATTAAGATGAATCTTATGAAAGTACAGATATCTAAAGTTCCCTTCCAACCCTATCATTCTATGATTCTATGATATCTGGTTCCTGCTGCTACTTTAGTGATATATAGGCACTGGAGTTTACTATCAGAACTCAAGATCACTCTGAGATCTAATTGAGACTAAATCTATAGCACAATAAGTTGAAATCCTGAGTTCTTGAAATCATTGACAAAACTTGCACTGATTTCAACACAAGTATCATCTCTCCAATGTATTGTCTTGTTTTTTATTGCTGTTCTTTTTTTACTACTTTTATTTTAAAAATGTTAATGAAAAAGATCAGCATTTTCTCATGCAGTAAAAAAAAAACCAACATGCAAAAGCTTTATCTTACTCAAGCTGCTCCAAGACTAACTTTATTGTGTTGATCTTAATGTCTTTTTGTTAGTAACTTGTGCTATCATTTTAAGGTCTTTGGTTAATTTGAGGAAACTACCCATGTTTCTCATCACTGTGCCATTGCCCTAACTCTCCTTGACAAACTTAATGTTGTGATTTGATGTTTCAGGTGCTCAACACTCCATTAAAAGAAAACATAATTCCTCGTCACCTCTGAAAGTCAGATCATAAATTTAATTCCAGCAAAGACAATTAAGAACAAGTAAGTTCAACAACAACAAACCATACTATAAATTACCCAAGAATCAGACCATCTTTGAAGACAGAGATGTCTGAGAATATGGTGTTCTTCCACCCATGCATTCTTATACTAAAGAACTAAATGCGCCCAAGGCAAGGAATTGAACAGTTTTGATTTCCATAGTGTTTAATTGTTCCTTTTTCCTCAGCATGATTTTGGGTAACATTAATAGCATAATGAAATAATTCTATGCTGGGCTCTGTCACATTTCATTTGCTGAAACATCTATTGTTATAGAGAAGAGAGAGTTCTTCTGTCTGAGCCTAACTGAGTGTTAGTCACTCACTGGTGGTGAAGTTCTCACTGTCTCTTAAATAGTAGCCTAGTAGAGAGAAGATTTATCCAGGATCTGGTTTAGGGCCTTTGCATTCAAAGGTGGTTTGAGTGTAATTTCCTGACTTCCAGGAGACTGCCAAAATCATGAAGGGGAGCATTTTGAGAAAATATATTTTTGATTTTCAGTTGAATCTACACATTTAGGTTGTCAAGATGAGGGATTCAAGGGCAACAGGACATCAGGTAAAGGAAGGCTCTTGCCTGTTGGCTAGTGAAAGACAAAAGTGTGTCCTTGGGATTATTTCAGATTATGGTGTTTCTTCTGCATTAATTTTCTAATGGAAAATTATATATAAAGATCAATGGAGAGGGATTTAGAAATTTGTAGTTTTCTTCTCAAAGCTATTTCTTTCTAGAGCACCTATTGATTCTTGCCCTTTTATTCTTGAATAGATTGTACTATGTCTATTTTCATAGACCTGTGTAATAAAGCCTGAAGCTTTTGGCTTAGGGTTTATTTTTCAAACAAATCTGAAATAGTATTTTCCATTCTGAAGGCTCTCCCAAAGCACTGTAATTATTGGAAGCGTTTCAATGTGGATTGAAAATTAAATTTGAATTTTTATATATATATATATATATATATATATTTAATACTTTAAACCAGAATCTGGAAAATTATTTGATTATAGTAGCTGTAGAAAATATTACACATGTCTGAGTTTTTGAGGTCATATGATACACACACAGACACTATAGTGACCTGTAGTTTGGGAATGTAGAAATGAACTGTGTAATTATTTCACAAGTGGTAAATGGTGGGAAAGTGTGCTAAAATAATTTTTAAAACAATCTGCCATATGGATAGGAAAATGGATAGGAGAGAGCAGGTTTTCACTCAAATCTGATCCATGCCCATAACGGTTCCTAATTCACATGAGTTCAGGTTATATTGTGTCAACCAAACCACTGCGCGAATTAATTGCCATACTGTGTCATAATCTGCTGTAAGTGTGCTTAACATCCTTCTAAGAAACAGAAACTCTTCTTTTTCCAACTTCTACTTAATTTCTGATTTTGATATATGTATAGCATCTGTACAATCAATCAGTGTAGTTCATGATGTATTAGTTTCTTGTTACTAATATAGCTAAGTATTTTTTCTGTCTTATTAGCCAAGGATTTTGATGCTGTTCAAATCAAGGCCTATCAAGTAAACTGTAAATATATAAACTAAGATAGCTGCTACAAATAATAAAGAGTAAGAAAATGTGATGAAACTGAAGAAGTTAAATTGGTATAATTGTTACCATATATTATTTATATTACTTTGATACATTGATTTTTCACAGTTCTAAATTTTAATCCAGCAAAAATTTGTCTTTTTAGGTGTATGGGCTAGGCAGATTTTCACATTTTGGACTGAAAACTAAGGCTTACGCCATTATGATGTTTAATGGACATGAAGTTGTGATGACAAACCAAAAGAATTGCTGCCATGTAACTTTGGAAAAGGAATTAAATAGCCATTTAATCACTAAAGCTTTTTCTATAATTAGGAATTAAGTGTTATTTTTTTTAAAGTTACTGTATATTTCAGTATGGAAAATTATTGTTTCAGGGTAATTCCAGGTTTTAGCAACTTTATTTTTCTCCATACTCCCTTCTGATTGATAGAAAATTTGTGTTTCTGATGTAAATAACAGACTGCTCTTGTCATCATATGCAGCACTCACAGAGTTAAGGTAGACTTCACATTGTTACTTCTGTATGGATTATCATAGTGTAAACAACATAATGCCTTTAAATTGCTTTAGTCTTGCATAGTTACTTTGAATTGTCTTACTCAAAAGCATTGGATACTGAGCGCTATACTTCAGTCTGCTTTCCTGATACAGACAAGGGAAGCAAATACTATTGTAAAATACTAAAAATTACACCGTGCGACTTATTGCAGTTCACAGAGAAGGGGGAAAGATGATCTACACATATAGGGCCTCAGCAAGGAAGCCTTTGTCCTTAATCCTGTAGTCTTTCTGCTAAATTCCACTGATTTTGATTTCTGAGTGACATTTTGTTTTATAGCTAAATTTGAACTGTTGCACTTGATTTTAGCAAATGACCCCCCAAGGTTAAAACATAATTTGTGTAGTGTTTTCTTTGGTGTCAAATGTCAGGCATTGTCATTATGTTACACATATAATGTGTAATGCGTTACATGCTCGATGCGTTAATATATTGCACTGCACTAAATAATATCCCCTCTACTACATGGAACACTGAAAAAAATCCCTCTTCTATTAATAAAACATGAATTTTGTAGTGATCAACCTTGAATGAGCAGAAGCTAGGACGACTGGATTACAAGAACTTATTTCTCCAAGATATTTTAAGCCATTTAAATAAATATATTCAGATATTTTTTGTGAATCTGAGAGATTCTTAGAGAAATAATTCACAGTTCTGAGTTTAAGAAAGATGATAAATACATATAGGCCTCAATTGGTGTAATGCATCCAGTTCTAGGCTCCTCAGCTCAAGAGGAATGGAGAGAGTCCAGCACAGGGGACTGAAACATCTTTCTTATGAGGAAGATCTGCAGGAATTAGGGCTGTTTAGTCTGGAGGAGACTGCGGAAGGATCTCATTAATACTTACAAATACCTAGACAGTGGTCGTCAGGAGGTTAGGGCATCACTTTTTTCTGTTTTAACCAGTGACAGGACAAGTGGTAATGGAAAGAAGCTAAATTCCATTTAAACATAAGGAAAAACTATTTCATTGCTCAGGTGAGGGAGCCCTGGCACAGGCTGCTCAGGGAGAGTGTGGAGTCTCCTTTCTAGAGGTTTTCAAAACCCACCTGGACACGTTCTTCTGAGACCTGACCTAGGTGGACCTGCTTCTGCAAGGAGGTTGGACTAGATGATCTCTAGAGGCCCCTTCCAACCCCTACCATTCTGTGATTCTATGATATTGTCTGCCCAGAAATTTTCTGACTGGATTCCACAAGCTCAGTATTGTGCTCTGAAGTGAGACTGGTAGGTTTTGCCACTTCATTACAATACTTTGCTTCTTACTCTTCCTTCTTTGCTTTAATATATTAAATGTTCAGCATACTTCAGACATTAGGTTACACAGTTTTGGATTATGATATATTTTCGCAGGACTGGAGAGAGGAAATCAGTTTTGCTGATCAGAAATCATTCTTCACATGCCAGAGAAGATTAGGACATGAAGAATGCTGGAATGGAAAATTAATGTAGTGGCACTGTGTCATAACATAATTTTTAGGTAAAGATTAGGGGAAAAGTATATTAATGTTGAAAAGAAAGTGTCCTTTCACAAGTTACAAAAAATTATGTAGTTTTATGCCTTCTACTTTTGGCTTTATATATGAAATTTAATTGACTTCCATGTAGTTTTTAGGGTTAGAGGAATTTATTCTGCTCCCACTCTCCATTGCTTTCCAATAAAATACTAAGAAAATTAGACTCATTAATGTGGCCAGTTTGAGAATTTTAGCCAGGAAATATTTGTTTTCTGTGAGCAATAAGTTTAGCAAATTATGTTTTTACACAGGATGAAACACTGGCACAGGTTGCCCAGAGAAGTGGTAGAATCTTCTTCCCTGGAAATATTCAGGGTCAGACTGGATTGGGCTCTGAGCAATCTGATCTAATTAAGGATGTATGTGCTTATTGCACTAGATGACCTTTAAATGTCCATTCCAACCCAAAGTTTTCTGTGATACATATTATTTTCACTACTTTGTCTTGCATTTCTTCATGGTGGGCTTCTTTGCCAGTACTTAAAAATCACTTCTAAAAAACTACAATTGAGAATGAATTGCCAGAAATACATGTCTTGCTTTAAATGCTGTCCTTTGAATAGTGTGCAGGGCTATTGGTGAATTGGTCACCATAATATTTCTAATTATAGCATACATTTATTGAGTTTTTTTTAGAGTGTTTTAAAAAATGTGAATGTCAAGAGTTTTTCAGAAAATGAGTAATAGATTAACTTGTTTCCTGGTTTAGAAAAATAAATAATATATATGGTCCATGCAAAGAACTAGAAGACCCTTATGAGTTTCATCTAAAACACAGATACTTTGGCTCATAGAATTCCTCATTAGGTATTAATAGAGAGGTCCTACAAGATATCCTATTGCTATGAGCCTGTTAATGATACAAACAGACCATCAGCCAAATAATTTTTGCTTAGAGCTTCAGCAAATGAGAGGGGTGAAAAAAAATGCAGTTATTACTATTTCTTTGCTGACAGTAAATTACTTGTCACCATTATATATTCAACAAACAATCCAATAAACATATCTAACTTTAGCTAAATCTGAGGTCCTGTAGGATCTCAACATTTATACCATTTTGTTCCTTGGAAAGAGAATACTATAAATTCCTTTTTGTATATTAACTAGCTCTTCCTGGTACTGAAATGCAGCATTTCCTAGCACAAGTAACTTACTGTCAACGAACAGAAAAAAAACCCAATCAAAACAACAATATCTGAACCCCAAATCCTAACAACAGCAGCAGCAACAGAAGAGGTAGCTAAAAATGTATGTTCATCAGTGTATAAATCATTGAGCTGCACACAGAGACTCAGCTGAGATAGGTGCAGACAAAAGTCTATCCCTCAGTTAACAGTTTAACATGAATTATCACATCTGAAGTTTGGGGATTGAGAATTTTTTGAGAAGTAGCAAAGTTTCTTAGGAGCATTAACACAGAATACTATCTTGGATATCTTGTAACACATATTTGTGTAGTTTCTTTCGCTCAGGTGCTGAAGGACTCCTCCATTACTAAGACTAATATTAGAAGTTACGATGTATGACCAAGTTGACTGCCACTTTGGTTGTCTGTTAGTTAGAAAAGAATAAGTCAATTTAAAAGGTTTTTTGTTCTGTTTCATTTTGATTTTTTTTTAAAAAGAAAATTAATTTTGAGATTCCAGAATGGATTAAAAGTAAAGACTGGAAAATTAATTTACTTGGATTAGAAGTAGTTGTTGAGAAAAAAGTATTTCTGAGAGGAAATCTTTGTTTACTTTTGACTAATAAGGCTCAAACTTCATTAAAACCTCATTGTGGTTTGTTTTTAAGTAGTGATTAGAAATTCCTGGCTAAAGAAAAACTACAAAGCCAGAAAATATCAAGCAATGTCTGGAAAAGTGCTAAGTTCCTATCACATCCATCCACTCAATCAGAGTTGACAGATTCTGCTCAAATAAGAGCCATTTGACATTAGTGACAGCATGGGTACCTTTCCTTCCAACAGTCTTAAACCAAGATAACTTTACTCCTTTGATTCCTGAAAGGAATTTTCTTAGTGTATCATTGTATTATTGAAGACATTGAGGTTAATAGTGAACACATTAAGATGTAATTAACTGTGTGTTTATAACTCCACTTCTTTTCATTAAGAAATATGTTATATGTTGACAAAATACAATACCGTTTTGACAAAATACAATGCCATATTTAGCCTTTATCTTCCTACATTATACACTTTATTGAGGGTGGAGTATCTGAGCAGAAAATGTCACAAGTTTGGCATGGTGACACCTAGGATTGTTGTGAGCTACCTGATTTCCCTATTCAAATATGAAAGACATGTAGAGGATTCTTTCATGTCAGTGGGAAACTGTAGGCACAGAGTATCCTCTGAGCATCCTCTTCCTGTCCAATTTCCTGCTTATATAACGAACTCAAGGCTGCAGGTTAGATCTGATGTAAGCTGAATGGTTGCACTACCATGTCTCTGGATTAGACCTAAACCTGGAATACAAATTTCTCTCTCATTTCATCACTATTAATTTATGCAAGGTATTTTAAAAATACTTTTCTCCTCCAAAGAGGAGAAAGATGTTTGTAAGAACATTTTCTTTTCTGCTATACTGTATTCATCTCCATGGAAGTATTTCTCTTGAAAAAGCAATATATACAACATCCTACACTTTCTTCAATCTCTTTATTTTCCTCAGTGTTGATAGTGATACTTAGCAAGCTACACAAGCTGTTTTATTGATTTTATAGGATTAGCTTTTCCAATATAAAGACAAAATGCTATCAACTAACAGTTATAATTTGTCACAATATTTCAAGAGATGTTGAAGATACATGGGGTTCAAGATGTAGTATAAAATCTATACTTTATCAGTAATCATTCAAAGCCAATGAGCACTACAGCACATACCCGAAAGTGGGTCACATCTTGCTGTTACACATTCCAAGCAAAATTAGGTAGAGCAAAACAATTCCCAGAAACAGACTCACATCTTGATGTTGGCAGTATCCAGAATGAAAGTGAAAACCAGAGACTTTGTTCATATCCTGAAGGAGGAAAAAGAAAAAACAAAAGGATACTAAGAAGGTGTGATGAGTATTAAGAAGTAAGCTATGTTGTGATTAAGTACTTAAAAGACTGTGGTGAGCAAAGGAATGTTAAAAAAGTTAATTCAATGAGGTGCTTTCCTTTGAAAATGAAAGACTTGTAGTGCAAATAGGATTTAAAGTATTCTCCTGCTCACATGCAGTCTTCCCTTGTGCCATCTGTTAACAATGAATTGTTGCAGTTCCAACTCCACCCATTATTAGAATAGAAATTTATATTAACTGTTTCTCGGTTAGAACAAGGCTTTCTCAGTAACAGAAGAAACAGTTCCATGTAACATTTAATGGGACACTATTTCCTCTGAAAGCCATGGTATATGATATCTCCCTCTACAGCTTTCAGTTAATTGTACACAAAAGACTGCAGAAGATAGTATTTGTTTGAAATTGTTGTTGGCATTGCAATAAAAGATGCCATTCCTAATTAAATTGGAACATGTTGTAATTCTGCATGGGAAAGTGGTGATGCTAATACACATCATAAAACCTATTGGAGTGACAAATGCTAGCAATAAGAATACACAAGCATGAGCAGTAAATACATGGAAGAATTCAGCTTCATATGAAATACAGTTCAAGAATACATTTTTAGAAATAGCTACAATTCTATTTACCTTTACTTAAAAAAATGAATATTCTTCCTTATATTTAAGCAGATCTGAATACTCAATTCATTCATATTCAATTTTGGTGAACTGACATATATTTCATAAGAAATCAATATAGGGAGTAATTTAGCCATCTGTGAATAAATTCTCAAAACCATTGTCAAAAGTTACATCTGTAAACTCAACAATCAAGTTGTGTTAATTTAAGGAAAATCTACATGTTCTTCAGCCTACAGCAGATGTGCAGAAAGATCTTTGGTATCTACCATGAAATCAAAAGGCAAAATTCAGAACAGAAGTAGTTTGTATTTAGTTTCATAATTAAAGCAACAAATTAACATTCACTTCTAAATATTTTCTTTTGGAAATAAAGGAGGGGAAGAAAGAAGAAAGACTTAACATTCTTTTTCAATCAAGACAATGATATTATGGGGTTTTTTTTGTTTGTTTTTTCCTCCTCAGATGTGTTCCTTCACCCAAATAAGAGAAATTACTCTCCTCTTTCTGAAAACCTTAGCAAGCCTGAAGCTGCCCTTCTTGAGTCTGATAAAAATCAGAAAAGTCTTGCTGTAATCAAAATCTTCCACAATTTCCTAAAAGATGCAGAAGATATACATTTAATCATTTAAAAATAAGAAAAAACAATTCTCTTTCTACTGTAGAGAAAAATGGTTCCAATGTATCATCTCAGAGTGTCTTCTGTACCTGGAACTCATTCAGCTGCTAAATTTAGTTATTGTATACAAACTTTGATCTAAACCTGAAACTCAGTCTTTCCTTCCCAGGCTCTCTGTTCCAGGCATTTTTTCCCTCTTGCCACCTGATATAAGCTTTTCAGAAGTTTAGTGTGCTTTGGGGTTCTAATCTCTTTGATTTCTATTAAGTGACATTTTTAATAAACTAAAAAATCTCAATTAACATAATCCAAAATTCTGTTCCATTGTATATTTCAACAATACACTTCAAGGCTAAGGAAAAGAAAATCAGCTGCTGAACTCAGATCAACTTCAAAAAAAAAAATGTTAAATCACTATTTTCTCTGTAGTTTGCAAATGGTGATCAGCTCTTTCACCACATATTGACACAAATTTAACTACAAAAAAAAAATAAAATTATTAATTCTTCCTTAAACATTGTGACAACTACTTGTGCATTCTTCCTTACTCCTTATACTACTTTTTTTTTAATGTTAGTCCCAAAACAGTGTTAATTTCGGCTAAATTTTTTTGACAGGACATACTTTGAAATGGATTTTGTATCTTGAAGGTTTTCTCCATCACCCATCTACCCACCAGCAACCATTATGTTGTACTGTGATATCATAAAATTAGGGCAAAAGGTCCCTCATTAATTATTTCACTGTAATAAATAACAAATCCATTTCAATAAATTTTCCTTTAGAATCATAGATTTTCTACTTCCTGATTTTACATCTCAGGCCCATGGATACTTTATTCCTTAATGCAACAGCCATTACTCCTAGTTGCTGAAATGGGAGACTGTATGCCTTATATATCCAGATTTTTTTAGTTTCATTCATTAGTATAAGGTGAATACAACTTTCTGTGCTGAGGTGGATCCTGTACCTTTCCATCAGTACTATTTGTTTGTTTTCCACAATCTACATCTATTTTTTGAACATCAAACAATAAAACAACATGATATGTCTAAAGACAGAAATGAAAATACAGAATTATCAAGTTAACTCTGCAGACAACTTTGAAAGTTATAGGCTGAACTTGCAAATAATCCTCAAATTCCATCAGTCCTTACAGTAGGAGTTAGTCCATTCTGTGAATCAGTGTCTTACCTCCATCATTGTACTTATAAAAATCTGTGAGAACAGACACAGTAGAAAATATTATTTTAAAATGCATTTTAAGCATATTTTTAACCTGGCCCCTAGCCAGCGATGCTGAGAACGAAATTCTACAGCTAACCTAGACAACGTCCTGTGACAAACCAGTTCTCAATTCTATGGACACCTGAGTAGAATTAAGCAAGATTAACTCTGTAAGTGTCAAAGAAAGAGTGAGAAAAACTCCACTGTAATAACACTCATTATAAGATCAGTGAGAACCTACCATTTCAGGTACACTGCCAAGAATGCCTTTGCTACCTTCAGTTTGCATTAGAAACTCAATGATAGCCAAGCAAATTCACTCATTATTATGCTTGTAATATGTGGAAACACACTGTGTACATTTGACAAAGACTTTTATATGGAAAAAATGATGTTTTGCCAAATAATTTGGGATTTTGACAAAACATTTTCACCAGTTTTAGAAAAGGGAGAAGAAATTAAACTTTTTTCTGGCACAACTACAAGGAGAGTTAGTGCTATTATTTTCCTTCAGAAATCTATTTCATTTA
Organism: Urocolius indicus; assembly: GCA_013401255.1. Taxonomy (NCBI): domain Eukaryota; kingdom Metazoa; phylum Chordata; class Aves; order Coliiformes; family Coliidae; genus Urocolius; species Urocolius indicus. Next base: position 161,746 of record WBNH01007467.1, read on the forward strand.
AAAAGTATTTTCAGAATAAACCATTTTTAACTCATAAGATGATGATGGACATATGTAATATTTCTTAAAAAAATTATACTTTTTGTTCCAAAAGTATTTCAAAGGCTTTTTTTCCCCAGTATATGGAAAATCCATTCTCAAACTGTCGGTAGTGACTTCAAGTTTGATATTTATATATATTTTTCCATTGTTAGATAGATTATTACTTAACATTTCTTACTTGCTTCTGGTTTTCCTCAACAACTGCAGGTACTGTGCAATGATAATTCTCTCTAAGAAACCCTTGTACAGGCTAGTTTTGTAAAAAAATAAATTTCTGACTCTGTTACTTTGTGGCTCTAAAACTAAAGTGATGAAATCCTCGTTACTTTGACCATTTAAAATCGTTGAAATAAGTAACGATGCAGTACAATCTCACTAACAGTAATAAAAATTAGCAACCAATACAAATGTGTGTAAACATTTGTACATGTGTAATATTTCTGCCAGTTCCACAAGAGTTGCAATGTACAATTTGAGATTATAAGTAAGGTCAGAATTTCACCACGGACAAATATGTTTACCCACAATCTAACAATTTATAAAATAAATATTGCTACAAGATTATCTCCTGGTGAACTGAAACCACAACCCTGTCTCTCTTGAAAATACAGTGCCCACATTATAGTTTCTGTGGCAAAGTGCAGTTTGTTATTTAATTTATCTTAATTTGAGAGTTCTTTTGAAAATAGTTTCTGCATTGCTCATGAGCTTATGTACATTTCCTTAATAAAGAAATATATGTCATCAGGAAACAACTTCTCTCCTGAGACAAATCATCATGTTTTTAAGAGTGCTTAGAGACCAAGAAATGAAGGGGCAGAGTTGAATCATTGCACATTAACAGCAGATACAAAAAAAAAAAAAAAAAAAAGGTATAAACAGAGGGCTGGTTAAAATGCACTCTTTGGAGAATGTATCATGGTCTGCAGCATAATGGCTTCTGCTTTAGGTATTTCACAGCTCAGCACAATATATCTTAGTGAGGCAGGAAAATGCTAATAATGGACACATATATACTGAATAAATTTCTCAAGGGACAAGTCTGTTCAGCCCAGACTACTCGAGAATCTTTCCTTCTAGGCCTCAGCTAATTAATTTAGTGCCATTTATGAAAAGGTGGAAGTAATCATATTGATAATTATCAATAGTATACATTCAAAACATCTATTTCTCTTCCATATCCTTGGAGTCCCAAAAAAACCAAAAAACCCAAACATTCAACAATCACCTTTAGTTAATTGCTAAACAGAAGACAATTAAAAAAACCCCAACAAAACAAAATCGTGTTTTCTTTTGTCGCTATTATTTTATCTGTATTCCCTTCCCCCAATCTCAATGTATGAGAAGCATATAGAGAACCAAGACATACACTTTAACCTCTTAATTGCAACACTGTTTCTTCAGCAGTTGGGTCATCATCAAATCCATGTATATGTTAGTAGAATTACTATTTTTAAGTAGCATTTTTCTGTATGTCCTGTTGTAGGATGCTCTTGAATGTTTGGCTTGCATTAAGCATGCTTCATTCTTGATGGTTTCAAGGTAGAAACACATTATGAAATTAGGGCATCCAGGAATATTAAAACATATAGATGCTCTAAATCTCTCTATAAACTCAGATCCTGTGAAAAAAGAAACTTTACTTCAGACCTAACATCTAGTTGTTTTTGGTTTTTTTTTTTTCCCCCCAAGGTTAAAGAGTCTCCTTTCGTCCTTACTGTGGAGATTTGTAATGCTTTTTCTTTAATTAAGTGACAGAATAAATTGACCAAGGCGATCAGGAAGTGTTTTGATCCAGATTATTGGAATGGAAACTATACTCAGCTTTTCCAGTAACTTATAAGCCAGCATCCTTCTCCATTAGATCTGACAACTACAATTTTCTATGGACCTCCTGATGCAGCTTGTCACTACCAACAGGCCAGTATGTACGTGGCCAGAGGTTACAACATACTGATTCATTAGGCTACGGCCATGAATCTGCCACTTCAGAGAAAAGGCCCATCCATCTCTCTACATTTAGCTGTCATTCCTACCATGAATGTAATGCTATTACTGAGACGGCCGAGTCCATTGCTCATGCCAGATGTTGTTAGGAATTCAATCCATCCTATCTGTGAACACTAGTCCCTTCAAACAAGAAGATGTTGAGTGAATTACATATTGAGCGGTGAGGTTTTTTGGCATTTAATTATCCAGCTGAAGGGAACATGCTTAATTGTTACTGCCGTTACTGGTTAGCAACTAAATAGAAGAATTTTATGATGCAATGGTAGAACATCAGCAGCTGAATAAACGTTTCATAGCACTGCAATGACTATGACAAAATCTTTATGACTTTACTGAACAAAAATGCCTCTCTTGTTGGGTAAAATGAACAGGTTTTATTTTTGCTTTTAAGTAAGAAAACGCATAATTATTTCAATAAGGCAAATTCATACTGCTCAGCTTCCTGCTAACCAGTTGCCAGGGTGGACAAGGTAGCAGCATAGTGCCAGTTATTTATATACTCTCATAAATGTATGCCTGGGTAGCCAGGGAAGCATCTGTTGAGACTGCTATGTTCAGTAAAGGGGTATGTAATTCTCCTGGAGTTTAACTGGTCCTACAGAAGTCCAGAGACACAGGACTCTACCATGTCATCTCTCCTTCTGTCTGCAAGGCAGAAGAATCCATGATCATCACTTCACACACCACATTGAGGCAGAGCTCTGAAACTGACATGGAGTTAAGCTTCATCCTTTCATTAGACTGATTAAAACTGTACACATTACTGAATTAGTCTTACGTACTTCTGTACTTGGCTCGGGCTGAAGAAAGAAATATTATGAATATGCATGATATTTGCAGACTAGCTAATAATGCTATGCACTCCATTAATGTTCTGTCTTGTAATATGCCCAGCTACATTTCAGTAATAAAGCCTTGAGGAAATTGAATCAGGGCTTGGGACTTTATTAATTTATCTCTATAGAGCTTCATTCTAATTTATAAGCATATGAAAGCAAAATAAGCAGCTGAAAAGGCAATAGTTTATTCCCCCAGATTTTAACCGAGAAATAAGACATGCTCAGTATGAGAGAAACAGAATAAAACTGACATTTTCTGAGAGTAAATATGGACATTGCCTTTAGATTTGTTGTTTGGAGGGGTTTTTTTTATTATTTTTTTTTATTTTTTTTACATTTATCTGGCTTAACAATATAGTCTGGATTCTAGGAAGTAGCCATCCCATTCATTCACTGACAAATAAGTGATGCTTGGTTCATTTACCAGCTTTACTTTGTTCCCAGATAGAAAGAAATTATTTGTGACCTTTTTGTTCCTTTAATGAGACTGGTTTGTCTAACGTTGAACTGACTGCATTTAAAGGAGAAAAACAAGTGCCCGGATTGACTGTCACTGGAAGTTCTTTGAAAGTATTTCTACTAAAATTATACTAAATTTAGTGACAGTTTAGCATAGTTTGTCAGAGCTTAGACTGACAAGGACCAAGCAGCTTGTGCAAGATTTTTATTGCAGTTATATATATATATAATTACCGTCAAGGACAATGTCTAATAACTTGATCTAGTCTAGGAGTATGTTTTTTCAGCTTCTGCTCTTTATTTGGTGAGACTAACAGCCTTCAGAGCTGAAGGATCCCAATTAGCAGCAATATGTGTCTCCACTAGATTGACACTCTTGCACATTAAGACCTTGACTTAAATCATTTCACAGATTCCAACGGATGTCACTCACACCAGCACAGGGAATGCTATTCTTTCTTCTTCCTTAAGGCTTCTGTTGGGATCTTTAAATAAACAAAAGAATTAAAGTCAGCTGCATCTGTTAGTCTTCCAATTCTACTCTTCTAATGTTTCCCATTTAAAGCCAAAGCAATGATCACTTAATCACATCTAGGAGCTCTGGTTGCTAAATGTCAATTCACTTCAGTTTGGTAAAAACTAAAACACTTGACAACTAATTCACAGGTCCCCTGGTAAGTGTTAAGAGTTAATCTGTTGACAGCCTGATAACTGGCAAAAGAGTGGGAACAGGTATTAATACAGTTAACTATTTAGGGTTAATAATCCATTTATACAGTGCCTTCTGCAAGACCTGACCTTGAAGCTGGAAAGCAGTCTTAACCTTCTTTTGCTTTAACAAGTTTTAGACCCATCAGATGCTGAACTGTGACAGTTTTGTACTCTACACAACACAGTGTGAGGTGCTGATGTTTGTCTATTTGTTTTTAAAAAGCCATAACGACTCTCACAGTACCTTAAAATAATTTATGTAAGTTATACAACCACAGCGCCTTAATGAGGTACATAAGACCATCTCTATAGATTCCTTAGCGTATGCAGCACAGCAGTAATGTCCAGCTGAAGACTGAGCTGTCTTCACTGAGGCTCACATACAAATATTAGCACACATGGTATTTAAGGTTAGGACAGAGTCACAATAAGTTAGTGGACCAGCTCACAGACAAAAAATATGAAGGAAATGAAGGAACTTAAAATTATGTTATCATTTAGAACCCCTATGAATCTATCTACAAGCTTGCAGATTTCTGTTCCAGTCATTGTTAATAACTCACTAGATCTGCTTGGAAGCTGATGTGCAATGATGTATTACTTATGGCTTTGTAATGCAGATAGTTAATACAATGACCTTTGTGATTTCCCCATTTTTTACCATGTTTTGTCAGCTTAATTGATTACATTTATAAAACTTATTTAAATTTATTTATCTATTTAATTATCATCTGCAGCTGATTTAGTTGAAATAGGAATTGTAAGACCATGGGAGCTTTTTTGGGCCACCATGGGCAAGGTCATTGAAATAAAGGAATATTATTAATAGACTTACTGGGTTCCTGGTCAGTCTCTTGGCTTCAGGTCTTGATGGTATAATTTTGACAGAGAGATTTGGGCTTTGATTCAAACTTCAATTATTATGGAATATTGCTAGTGCTCTCTCTGCAAACAAGTAGAGGTATAGTTTTTTTGTCAATTGAAAATTTATCTCACATTATCCATTCTGCCTTTACCTTTAAGTCCTGAGTATCTTAATTGCAAAGTATAATGTGATAGTCCAATAATGCTCTGAATATCTTTTTTGTTTCTGTTGGGATAAGAAAAAACATTTCTGTAAAGCACAACATAGAATCCTATAATGAAAACCAAGCTCACTCTCACAGTCAGAAGAAGTTATTCTTAAATAATTCTTTCAAAGAGTAGTTAAAATCACACTGTGTTACCCGAAGCATTTTAGAGAAGGTTAAAATAATTTGGTTTTCATAAGATAAGATGTCTAAGATAAGATAAGATTCTGACTAGCCATGGCCAAGGCAATATTATTGACCCAATGTCCTGGACACTTGCTGTTCTAGTTATTTAAAGTTTGCCCAAGGTGTCCATAGTAAAATCTGTTCTGCATTTTCCAGGCTGAAAGAGATACAGCCTTACTTCACATTATCTAAATGTAGCTCCTTTCCTATGGCCTTTCATTACAAAGCAACGTAAATGCCTCATATTGCTCTCCTATTTGTATGCAGTTTAGTTTATTGCATTTTGAAGCCTTAATTATGGACCAAGTATTGCATATCTACAAATTAATAAATCATTTCACATTGTGTCTCATGGTTTTCACTAAATAGTTCATTTTCTCCTTGTTTCTTATGTAGAGTATTACAAAGTATATTATTGTGAATTTCTTCAATTTTGAATTCTTAACAGCTCTCTTTCAAGTGTTTAACTTTTGGCTAAAATCTTTTTTTCTCTGTTGTGCCATATTAAGCAGAAATCTAATCAAGTCACTTCAATATAATATGACAAATATTGACAAAAGTGTCCCACAAGCAAATAAATGAAAACTCCGAAAGAAATTGAATAGGAGAGTTGGAGACAAAAATTTAGTAATAAATAAGAGATAGAATCTAAACATGATTTATGAAAATGTTATCACTGAAAGGAGAGGGGAGGATGTCTTGAACCTGTGAATGGATTTAGGAATTGAAGTCCTTATTTTTTTCATACATACTCAAGTTTCTAATTTTCCTATGTGCTTTAGTTATTCTCCTATCCAAGAAAGAAATCTCCCAATTTAAATATAAATTAACTAATTCTAGTGTCATTTCAAACTGATCTTAAAGACTTGAGATTTAAATTTTAAAATAAGTCAATTGATGATTAGCAATATGGTTTTTTATTATATTTTATAGAAAACTTTGATTAAAAAAATCAGATTAATTTAGTCAACATTGGATGGTTCTGAGGATAACTGCAATCAGGATGCTCCCTATGCTTGATATTTTGGTTTAAGATGCAGCTTAGCAAAAACTGTAGCAGAAACAAAATTATTGCAACTCACTATGTTTCAAATTTTTGACTTCTAGTCCACTGTACAGTAAGTGTAAAGGGATTCTAGAAAGCTAATTCAAAATGTTTAAGTCTATACTGTAGCCTCTGCATTAGTTCTGTTGAATTCCATCCTTTTCATCCATCTTTTGATGCTTTTGGCTGGAAAGGTGCTGTCAGTAATTTCTGGCACTTTATTTTCTGGCTACCAGGAAAACACCTGACCTTCAACAATTCTTGAAGATGAGGCCTTGGAGAAATTGATCCTGTCATATCTTCAGTTGATATTAATGAATGATTTCTGAAAGAACTGAAGAATATTTCAGCTTATTTTTTAAAACTAGTATGGCAATAACCAGTATTATGTCTGAAAAATGACTAAAGACTGCCTGTTGTGGAATAGATCAATGCACATTCTCTCTGTAGAAACATGTGCAAATCCTAATCCAACAGAACTCCAAGTCACAGTTTGATCTTTGATGGTTTTAGTGAAATGCTTACACTTTTACAGAACCAAGTTTATTATCTGATACAAAGCCCTGAGGTGAATGGGAGAATTTAAATGGGCGTTGAAGGCTTACAACTGTGCTTTAAGCAGCATCGGTATTAGGTGTATTGAATAATATTACTGTTCTTCTCCTAGTACTTGGGACTGATACTTAAACTGTAGTTTACTAGAAGAAATCTATACCTGCTGACAGCTGCTGGGTTAAATAGCAGCAGGAAGATATATTTTATGAAAGACAGGTTTTTCAAAAATCATTCCTCCTGGACATCGACCAGGTCTCTATTCAACTAGTGAACAAGGTGTATTTAATCAAGCATTGAAACTAGGATCTCAAATCATGTGACAAGTGGAACGTATCAGTTCAGTAAATCTGTTTTAGTTGTTTAAAAACAAAAGAAAACTAATATTCAAAACTCAAACAGCTAAAAGTGTATGGACTAAGGTTCTAGCCATTACTTACAAATAGGTCAGTGGATGAAAATATAAATGAGAAAAATGGGTGATTAACCTTAAACTGATAGTGATGAGTTAAGGTGGAAAAACTTAATTTGTATGCTACTTTAATAACACCACTTAGTGTTAATCCTAACAGTAGTTTTATGCTAAGCCACCTGTCTTTTCAGTAAGACTGCAGTGGGAATCTAGCTACACTTTTCTGTAGCCTGACAACAGTGTGGCAATTAAAACATGCTTGTGGTGAAAAAGGCCTGTTTTTGCTTTTTACTAAAGAGTCCATATTGGCAAGAAATTGTTAAAAAGAACAGGAGGGTGAATGGGTAGAAAGTGAGACTGAGGGCACAAAGGAAAGAAACCTTTCAGAGAATTTGCAAGGAGTGAGAAAATATATTCAAATATATTCAAGGTAGTGGTGGCTAAATGGCTACAGCCCAGATGACAGTACTGCAAGTGGTTCCCTTGGAAACATCCTTCTTTTCAAAGAAGTAGAGGAATGTAACTGACTTTTAGGTCATGCAGACCATCTTTCTACTAATGCAAAAATATAGCTGAAAAACATGAAATAATCAGTATCATCTATTTTTAAAAAATTCAAGTAAAAAAAATAAACTAAACTGAACCTCACTTTTAATCTCAAAGCCTTGCTTCATATGATGCAGATTTATTCTTACCCCCTACTTACTGCTGTATGTCACATAAAATGAAAACATAAAGGCTGTTTTGAGTTAGGGCTTCCTGTCTCTCATTTAGATATATGGGGGTTCAGATTAACACAGGTCAGGAAACACTTTCTGTTCCTCTGATCTGTGAATTCTATCAAAGATATACTTTTTCTTGCTACCAGCTATATAGTTTAACTAGTCATAATAAAGAAATCTAAAATATACCTCAGGTGACATGTTTCTAAATTTGTCCATATATACATATATATATACACATATATATATAAAGAGACTTATGATACTTAATAGAAGTAATCAGAAGCTGAGAAAGCAAGAAATTCTTGCATTCGATGGGGTAAAGTATGCTTGAAGTGTTCTTTCAGCTTTCTCTTCAGGGCTCCAAAACTGCACCTCAGTTTTGAAGGAAGTGTTAACGATCAGGATATTTATTGAAAAATATTTCTATCCTGTTCAGTCCAAAATTGTTAATAATCAGAAGGTTTTCATAAATCAGATGTTATTTTTTTTGTGAACAGTCATTATTATTAATTTAGTTTTATTGTTTCTGAAATACAACACCCATGGTTGTCAGGCTGGATTTATAGTGTCTGAGAAAACTCAGAAAAAGAAATTTCGTTGTTTAGAGATCATATAAGCATCATCCTCTGGGTCCAGCAGAGGGGAGGGGGAAAAAAAAAAAACAAACCCAAAAGATTTGAATCTCTCATATCCTGGAAGCATAAGGTAAGTCTTTCTAGATGGGATGAGGTACCTGAGGAATAGGCTAAATTAGCCACTATGGAATTCTTTGTGGATGCAGCTGGACAGCTGCTACAGCTACCTGAATTAGGTCAGGCACCTTCCACATCGCTGCTGGCTGAAATCTTATTCTTCAGTTACTGTAGAGTTATTGTATTTTTTTTTTTCATTTTGAGCATTTATGCCTCACTCTAGCTCTATAGGCTGAAGAAGGATTGTTTTCCACTCCACTATTTCCACTCTACATAGCACTTCCTAACAACTTTTCTCATCTTTGAATTATTATCAAATTAGACCTAACTTCTGATGACTTTACTGCATGTATAAGCAGGTAGTTCACTGAGAACAGCAAATACATACTTTCTTCAGAATCTTAGATTTTTTTCTTGACTTAGTACACCGACTTCAATGCTCAGCTCAGCAAAGCTCTCGCTCCTTTGACACAAAGTACATACAGAGCATACTGTAAAGCAGAAGGGAAAATTTCAATTAGAGTATCTTTTCCACTAGTTTCTTCCTTCCCCATCATCGCTTGGTGTCCACTGTGTTTCAGATCTGCAAGTTTTTTCAAGACCAGCGAATGGTACATGGCTAACAAATCATAACATTGATAAAATCAATTATCACTGTACTCCATGAAGGCTGAACTTTCATCACTTTGTGGATACTTATGCAGGCAAAGATCCATCACAAGATAAACATATTTTAAGTTGAACAACATGGTTGATACAAAACACTTTCTATACTTCTTCATAAAAAATTAATAATTTCATTTATGGTTCAAAAATGTCAAGACAGTAAAGAAGCAGCTCAAAAATGATGAATAAAGGTAAACATCATACCTGGAAGAGGTTACCCATGGCTGACCCAGGGTTGGCTGGAGAGATGAAGCTGAAAGGATTTGTGCTAATATCTCTTTTGCCATAGTCCTACGATATGAAGTATATAGTGCCCTAAAATTTCCTGTCCCATCTTCTCTGCAGCCTCTTGTTTCCAGTCTTCATCTCAGTTTGCAGTCTGCTCAACTGCTTTAAAGTAAATGTTTGTGGCACTACTTTGTAGACTGAATAAATGGTGTGATCTGAGATTGTTTTTTGAGGGACAGAGTACAGGGCAGAAGTACGTTAGGAGAAGAACATTAAAGTATACTTAAGTAGCCGTCCTATAAAATTTAATTGCATCCTGACACAAAAGCAGCATTCTGTAAACTTATGACAAGTTAAAAAAAGGAGAATCACTGTCTAATGAATTTGCAGGACTGCACATCTGAATAATGCTCATGATCTAGAAAGGTCCTTCCAGTACTGGCAACAAGAAAGGTCAAATGTGGTACCGTTTGAGGTTAAGATGGCTTCACTGTGAAAAAGAGAAGATTCTAATGCTGTGCCAGTGAAAAGAGAACAGATTTTCTTTTCTCAGACTGTGACTTAATATAAGCATTTGAGGATTCTTGCTGGGTGAAATCTTAAATTCCATTTAAATGAAACATTCATCTACTTGACAGTTTGTGGTGAATAGCAGCTTCTGTTTTCTGTCAGTATGAATTATGCATGTTTGGAAAAAAGCTTCCAAATTTCAATTAGGGAATCTTAATTTTCTTTCTTAGACCAGATGGACTTTGTTAACAAAAGGATTGCATCTATATCTAATGGAACCTCAAATTGTTTTAATCAATTTCAATTGAGATAAATATTTGAAGCATTAAACCTGTCTCCACTATTTTTTTTAACAAAGTCAATTCTAGATATCAACAGCGCACTGCTCAGTTTATTACTTTTTTATCCAATTAGAAAGCAGAATCCCCATGCACTAATTGGCAAGTACATAAAAGAATATACATGTTGCTTAAGCAGAAGAGAGGCAGGGAAGCTTAATTAAGTTGTAACAGGCAATTTGTAACTAATTACATTTGGTGTTAGATGGTGCTGGTTTACTGGCATAAGAGAGGGGGAAATTCTTGTACAGCCTATTGCAAGTCCCAAAATAGATAAAATATTTTTCCTAAAGTAATGCTGTAAGTTGTAGTACTGGATATTTTACAGCCTTTTTGAACTGGTTCATATCTCTGAAACACTACAGTACTGCATGCATTGGGTGCTCCAGGTTTGCACCAATTCCCATTATATTCAACAGGAGTCATACATTTTTTCTCAGACCAAGTATTTTTAATTACGTAGTTCAATTACTTCAATTTGTCAAATAATAATGTTCATTTACCTCAATATCTTCAGCAGTTCTCTCTCTTGCTTGTGAGATGGAAATAGCAATAGCATTTAGCAAATGTATATGAAGCTGTATTTTAGCATGGATATCTAATTTGTTGGGATTTTGTTAAATCTGCTTGTTTCCCAAGTGGCTACTTGGCAGGTTTTTTGCAGGCACTTAAACATCAGGAATTAAGGTTTCTTTTGATTGGTTACATCCTTTTAAGCTATAGCTTGAAGGTACTCCTTTGACTTAGAGACACTTAAATGAGATTTTAGTATGAATCTTTAAATTTTGACATTAAAATTCTCCATTCTTTTGCTGTCCAGAAATATATTTTGTTGTCATGAAAACTGCACAGAGTTTTAGCATTGTCTTAAAGAGGTGCACTGATTCTCATGTTCACTAGTGGCCTGAGAAAAATGAGTCTGTGAATTTAATACAGTTTCTTGAGTTTCCGTAACACAGAGAAGTCTACAAAGGACATAAATGCTAAATAAGAGAGATTAAACCTTGAAAAATATTTATTACAGACACTTATTCTAAAAAGTAGCAATTCAGGAAAAACTTTCAGAATTATTGACAGTTGCTTAAACTGTAACAGCATGAGATTAAACCAATTCATCCACAGCTCGTTCCCTTCAGCTTCACTGAAAGAGTATGCAACAGCAGGATGTTTCCACTGCCAAACTTGAGGACTTCTGAGCTCCTTATTCAGTTAACAGAGAAAGTTACATTTAGAGGTGATTTAAAGAACTGAAGTGGAAATCCTAGTTGTTGCCTAATATGGGTACTCTGAATAGCTTCCTGAAAATATAGACCTTTCTTCAGAGAGTACAAGAAGCCTAATAAGGATCCTAAAGCTAAGGGGTGTGATTTCATCCACGTATTCCTAATAACTACACATTGTTCAAGCACAGTAGTGCATGTTTGAGAAAGTTTTCTCAGACAAATATTAGAACATTATTTCTCATCAGAGGAATGGTAAAACCAGAACAAAACACTATTCTGTAGCATTCGTAAGTTGTCTGCATAGGATATATGTATTTGCATGTATAACGTACAACACTACATAAAACAATCAATAGCTGCATTTTTGTCATAGCTGTATGTTTGGCTTAATGGATTTGTTGTCCAGACTAATATAATATTTTTGTCTATGGTGAAAAAAATCCCTAATCCTTTTGAAGACTAATAACGTCTGTTATGGTTTTGGATTATATGGAAAGACATTAATGGATACCTAGCATGAATTCCAGTTAAGCATGTTTGTGTAAACAGAAATGTGACAAAAATGAAAGTAACACCAGCAATATCACATCTGTTAGTAAGGAACTAATGCAAACTACAAGTACTTTAGGACAGTAATTTAGGCTATTTTTCAACATCTCCTGTTTGACACATAACCATATAAGATATGTCAGAAGCTTGATTCAGTTAAGATGATATATACCAGCCCTTTCTTTAGGAAGAACAAAACCATGAGGCACAATCTTTCAAGATCTGGGGGGCAGTGAAAGGCTCAGTATGGGCTGTTAATTGTGATACATTGCTTCTCTTCTCTGGAAGCATGTTCTGAATGCATACATCACCTCAGAAATAAAAAGAGATCCAAAGTCACAGATGAAGAATGTTTCCCATATTGAAGTAGATTATCAAAAGTTAAGCCACTCCTGAGTCTGCTGTTGTAACAGAAACAATTTCAACTTGCACACTAGTAATAGATACAACTAGGCAATAAGTAGTCATGTGAGTGGCCAGATGTTCATTCAGTAGCTTATGAGTTAGATTTATTGGCTTAAGCACATCTTTGTGATAGATATACTGTTTCTATGCTTCTCAGAAGTACATATGGCAATATGGAGACTTGGGGAACTCAAGTTTTAGTTCTTTTCTGGCTTATGTCTTGCTGCATTTGTCTGTGCAACAGAATTTGTGTCTTAAGAATAAGTTGTTTAAAATGTTAAGTACAAAATTATAAAAATATTCTACGAAAAAATTATTTTTGCAGGAAAGTTTCTAATAGCATTTTTTTTTCTCCTCTGTAAATTGCAGCTTTATCCAGTTCCCAGCAAATGAACATTGGAGAAATTTATTACTTGGACCTCCAAGCCGAAGTGTTTACAGTAACCTTAGGGTGGTAGGTAGCATCTATCTTCAGGGGTTTTTGGTTTTTTTGTTTTTTTTTTTCAGTTTCCTGTTATTATGACAAATTATTAATTATTTATTTTTATCAAGTACTGGGTTTGTACTTTTGTGGTAAATTAGTAAGCAGAAGTTGCATCAGAATAAATAAACATATATTGAAAAAGTATAGTAGATTAAAGTGATGATATTAGGACACCTTCTATTTCTATCCACTATGAGGTCAGGTCCCTTTTATGAACCTGCTTAGAGTACTTCTATGATATGTAAATATTTAATGTAACAAAAAATCCCATTTTTTAGTCATTGAAAAACTCAATTATCTATAATAGTGATGCAAATCTTTCTGGATCAGCACTATATTTGACTGAGGACTATTTACCACAACAGTTCTGCTGTTTACAGGAAGGATGCAAATAAGCCCTCCAGTGACCATGTATGCAAGTGTAATAGGTCTCTGGACTCCTAGTGCAAAGCCATTGTACTGTACATACCCAGTAAACTTTCTCCATCCTGGGAGAGACTTACAGGATGTGAAAGATATGGTGCACCTGAACTGCATCTTGCTCTTAAAGGAACTCTGGGAATTAAAATGATCAGGCTACTGTAATCAGGCCATCAGCTGCAGTGTAAGTATAACAACAAACATCTAGTCAAGATGAATAATGACAAAGGAAGTTATGGAATTTGCAGCCATTGTAAAATCTGTACAATTCATAGTCAGGAAGCAAAAATCTACACACTAAATTAAATTTGCTTGCAATTGAAGCACAAACCTCTCTTTCTTAGCTGCTTGTTGTGCTGTTGTGTAGTCATGACTGCAGCAGTATTTTCACTGCAACATCACAATCTCTCATGCTCCAGCATAATGTACTGTCTATATAACATTAAGTACACTGCAGGTTTTATAAAACTGACATCAAATGTTGATGCAAAATACATAAGTATACTTGGAGCAGGTAATGAACTTTCACCTAATCAGTTCATAGTTCATGGGACTGATCTATTCCTTCTTGAAAGTCATTAGCATAGTTCTTACTGATATTCATGGTCATAAAGGTAAGGCACATGGTTTTAACTGCTAGGTTGAACATAACAATGAGTGACATCCTACAGATTTAAGAATATAGCCCTTTTGATTAAACATTACATTGAAGTTTTGGACTGAGATCTTTCTTTTCTTTAGGCGTTCTGTGTGACAGGAACCAGTGACTTCAATTCCCAAAGATTGTCTGACTTGTCTCCTTGAGTTCACTCATTTAACACATTTAACTGTTGACTCAAGACACAGACTATTTCAGTTGAAATATTTCATAGAAATTTCTTTCTTAAAACATGACTGATCTCAATTAGAGTTTCTAGATATTACCATAGCACAAATAAATAATACAAAGAAAAGTTAACACTGAATTAATTACAGTTTATAAACCCATTTTTGTGAATGAATGTTGCCAGCATCCACATGAAGCAGCAAGGCCAAATCCATTAAGTACTGAAATTAATTAGAATAAGATTTTCTAACACATTTCATATCAAACGTATAGTATATCCATTTTCTTTATGAAATCATCAGACAAGTACAAGATGTGAGCAAAGCTAAAAAATATATTGAATGCACTTAAGTTAACTGTTATTTAATAAAATAACAAGATCAGAAATGAAATGGCTGATCAAGTGTGGTGGTTTAGCCTTAACTGAACAATGACCAAACCACTCAGTTACTCCTCCCCAAGTCAGCAAGATGGGGAGGAGAATCAAGAGAGAGTTGTAGAACTTTCTGGGTTGAGATGACAGTTTAATAGAACCCCACAATGAGTAGGCAGTTACAGTGATGGCCAAAGGACAAAGAAAAATGAGCAATGCCCAATGTAACTGCTCAGCCCGGCGCTCAGCCCAGCAACAGAACTGCAGTTGCTGCACTGGTTACAGCACTACCCTGGCCCAGCTGCTGCCCTTATATGCCGAGCATGATGGCACATGGGATTGAACAGCCTGGCCACACCCCCCAGCTGCAGCTGGGGAGAGTTAATTCTATCCTGGCCAAATCCACGACACCTGGCCAAACCCAGGACATCAAGTAATGGCTCCTTGGAAACATAAAAATCAGTGTTGTATGAAATTTAAGAATAGCCAGTAGCTTGGGGTTTTGGTGATGTTAAACTCTATGAATCCTATGAAGTGTTGACAACCATCTGAGTCTTTACACAGGCTAGACTACAAAGCTCATTATGCATTTAATTTATCTGAACTTAAGCTCAGACGTCTGTATTCAGTGAAGTTCATCTCCTTGTAGAACAATGGAAAATAATGGAGAGGGAATGGAGTGCTGGAGTTTGGTGTGCTTCTGTGCCTTTCCATGACAGTGCTTATCTATTCATATTTTCTCCTTGTAAAAGAAATAACTGTTGAAGGACAATGTGGGTTCACCAATGCAAGTTAAGATTTTAAAAATATTAAAGAACTTTAAAAATAATTAAAAGGCATTAAACATGCTAATATTAACACAGCACATGATCATGCTGTACTTAAAAACAAGAATAACTTTACAGGATATGTCACACTGTGAATCTCGTACACAGCAGAACTGATGCACAAGCTCACACTTTTACCCATTGAAGACCAGATTTACTAATTATTTAGGCAACAGCTGGGATCAGTGCAAGATCTCAATTAGGTTCTAAAATAAGAGGTAAAGAGTCATGACAGAGAACCATATAGAATCTCTTTGTGAGTTTCCTGTGCTTACAGGGGCCTTCTCAAGGTATTAGACTTCAATATCTCACCTTCCTCCATTTCTCTAACCTGACAAAGAAAGAGGTAACCTGAAAGATTCATCCTGTCTGAGTAGATTCTCATATTTGAACCTCTGAGATCTGCATGGAGCTCCAAAATGATGTTTTGACAAATGTCTTTTAAAGCAAGCCACTTTCTCATAAAGACTGTTACAAATCAGAAAAAAAACTCATAAGAGCTTTGAGAAAAACAGGATGCTGAGAAGCTCTTCTGACAGTAAGTTTTATGCATTTCGTTAAGCTTTCAACACATTGGTTACAAGATTTGCTGTAACCACTACACTCAATTACAAAAAAAAAAAAAAAAAAACAAACCATAGCAAAACTATTTGCCAAGTATTGTGAAATATTGAAATGGAAGAGGCAAATTTACAAAGATCTTTTAGGTAATGCAGCTTCCAGGATAGACAGATGTGCAGACATCTGGAAATTCAAGGAAACAAGCCTTGAAATTATAGGAGTTTATGACTTGATTTTTTTTTTTAAATGCAGAATAATGGAATATTTTTAGAATAGTTAATCTATTGATGTCATAAAGAAAAGATAATATAAATTAAAACAAAATATAGTTGGAACAAATTAAAACATTTTTCATCCTAACCTGAAAATTTGCTAAGCAACTTCACTCTTAAAAACAAATGAATGATAATTACTTCTATTTAGAAGTGTTGGAAGACAGGATTAATAAATAGTAATAATAATTTTACTGATACACTTATCTTCTACTGTAATGGAGTGAACTGTCTGTCTGCTAGCCAGGGAAAAAAGAAAAAGATCAACTCCCAAGTCATTTTTGCCATAATCTGCTGAAAATTTTATCTCTTCACTTAACCATAGTAATTGAAGAACTGTCTACATTTGTCAATACAAGTGGACAAAACATTTCACACAAACATTGTTTTACCTGTAGAGAAATTCAGTTGAAACTCACTATTAGACTGAATCCATTGAATTAGACTCTTTAAAAGGGCACAAATCACTTCCTTTCAAGGAAAGCCTGAAACTTGAGTGGTTACAATAATGGAAACAATGAAAAAACTGCTTATTCTCAATGTGTTGTGCAATCAGGAATTTCAGAGTTTCAATATTTACTCAGAGCTAGTGAACACTAGAATAAACTAGAAAACAACCCAAAAGTAATTTTGTATTAGGCCAGCTAGTATATTTTTCATGACAATGATGTTAAGCAGGACTTTCTTCAGATAAATAAATACAGGTTTTGTTTCAATGACCTCTTTTGTGGTCAGTCTTAAAGTGGACAGCTTTCATATCCTCAGAGGAAGTAATCAAGAACTAGTCAGCATAACCAAAGTAACATCAGAGAAGCTAGTTTGATATATTGTAATAAATGTTATTTTTCTTAGTTTTTTTTAATACTATAGATAAAATCCCACTGAAATGAATAAAAAAATGTTTGAAGTAGTGCTGAGTGTAACCCAACAAAGAACTACTCAATTTATTATGTACATGTGCATGCAGAAGTGTTAAACAATAATTGATTTATCTTTTTCTCAGAAAATGTAACATATGCAAGATAATTAAATGTGTTCCTCTTATAATTGAATTTATCAATCTAAAGTACCAGTATTGAGTTGTTGCTAAAATAAGGCCTATGAAACAAGTTGTTAGCTTCAGTTGCATGGTTTTTTTTCTAAATGCAGATAATCACATTCAGCTAGGCTAAATGGAAACACAACAATCCTTGATCTTTCTACGAGTGAGTTACCTGGAATAATTTGTTCTTTATATCTTACTTGGCAATTGTCAACAAATACAGCGATAACGTTAATTGCCTTATCATGCTTACTTACTCCTGCTGGAAGGTTTTACATTCCATTAGAGAGTCCACAAGCTCTGGCACAGATTTATGGGTCTATTTATATGAGGTTATGAAAACAGTAAACTGCTTGTCAGTAAAAGTATATGTTACTGTATTTTATCTTGTTTAACAGGCTTGCTATTGCTTCAGATTCACTGTGGGCTATGCTAAAGATGATAAAAGACACATTTTAATGAGAGCCTGAACTCAAGCCACTTATTTCTTGAGGTAGACTGTAAAGAATTCACTTTTTTAATGTAAACATAAAATTTATGAATTATCTTTAAAATAATTCTCTCTAAATCAAAAATACAGTTATAGACAACACACATTTTTTATTCTGTAAGTCCATCAGCTTGGGTGTTGAAGCAACACTTCAGTGATTCAGCTAGTGCCACAAGAAATATTTTTCCTGTACTGTTCTTTGGTGTAATAGGAGTACTATTTGGGATTGTGTGGTTTTAATTTACACTGTTATTTGGATCTTTTATTTGGATATTTTAGCACTCTCATTGAGTTCTCTGCTAATTTCACAGTGATTTCGATCATACAACTTTGGTTCTTCATATAGGAATATCATTATGGTGCTAGTATAGTGACGTGAACTTCTGTTGTAAATAATATGGAAGCAAAAAAGTCTGTTATTTTCTGAAATTTAATATAAAGCTAAAATATTAGAATAAATCTATAAAGGAAACATGTACTGTTTTAATCAAACTGTCTGCAGAAATATAATTTTAGAATGTCATTGAAGTTACGTTTCATTTCTGAGAACGTTTTGAAGAGTCACAAGGACATCTGTGTACTGGTAGGCAAGGACTCTGAAATTTGTATGGACACTAAACCATGATAAGTTCCCATCTTTTCTCCTGTCCTCCACGACATAAATGCAGCCAAAGAATTCTGGTTTGGTTAAGTATTAACATAGAGTATGGTCAGCAGGTCGAGGGAAGTTCTCTTCCCCTTCTATTTGCCCTGTTGAGGCCTCATCTGGAGTCCTGTGTCCGGTTCTGGGCTTCCCAGCACAAGAGGAACAGGAAACTTTTGGAGAGAGTCCAGTGTAGGGCCAGAAAGATAATCAGTGGACTGGAGCTCTTCCTTATGAGGAAAGGCTGCTGGAACTGGGACTGTTTAGACTGTTTAGTCTAGATAAGAGAAAACTATGGAGCGATCTCATTAATACTTACAATGGTGTATGTCAGGAGGTTGGGACATCACTTTTTTTGTATTGTATCCAGTGACAGGACAAGAGGTAATGGAAAGAAGCTGGAACAAAAATGTTTCATTTAAACACTGTAAGGGTGAGGGAGCCCAGGAACAGGTGTGGAGTCTCCTTCTCTGGAGGTCTTCAAAACCCACCCATTCCTGTGTGACTTGATCTAGGTGAACATACTTTAGCAGGGTGGTTGGACTAGACAGTCTCTAGAGGTACCTTCCAATCCCTATGATTCTGTGATTCTGTGATATGGAAAGTAACTTTTAAAATAGAAGGTAGATTCTGTAACAAACTTGTTTATAAAGTACACCTCAGCCTTTCACTGTCTGTTTTCAAAGTAGTATCTCAGTAGGAAGGTGGGATTGGAGACAACTGTAACTACATAGCTTCAATACTACTCATTAATTGCTGCTAGCAATATCACATACCGTGTGCATCCAACTGAAAAGTAATCATTATTTAGTACTGAGAGTTTACATGCTTCAAGTGGCATAAAGTTTTGCCTATATCTGTGAAGAAGAGCTCAGATATACAATTTGAGGAGATGTTCAGTAAGTTATCAGGATATTGTTGGCAGTTGAACTGAAGACCTCTCACTGATTGCACGTAGATATTGCAAAGGAGAAGAGCAATGATTAGCAGGTCTTCATCAGGATTCAGTAAAGATTTGGACATTAATGAGAACTTCTTGATCTCTGTTGTAGATATCAAAACAAGAAATAAAGAATCCCCAATCCTGGTTCCTCTAACTTTTGAAGTCTAGTAGATGACCTTTGAAGAAAATGAAAAATTTTGCAACTAATTCTTTTGGCATAAGAAAGGTTTTACGTTCCTCATACACATTTAAAATCTGAATTATCATTACTTTTTTTTTTACAGTGTTTATAATCTTGTAAGATTTTGAATATCTCTTGTAATTATGGGTAAAAAGAATTTCATTAATTACAAATAGATTTTTTTTTTTAACTCTTAAAAACTCAAAGAATTTTTCAAAATATTTTGAAAGAAGTGAACAAATAATATAGGTTGAATTGTAAGGACTTGAAAGAATCAAACAAAAGATCTTAGCTATTTTCTCTGACTCTCCTGTTCATGATAAGCATCATAAAACTAAGGTAAGATCTTCAGGACAGAGCAAAGTAACAGTTAGAAAACTCTTGGAGCAATGAATTAGCATTTTCTCATTCTTTAAAGGAATTTAACTTATTTTTTTATTTTCTGTATGATGTCTAGAATTGTATAACTAGTCTTTCTAGTACATTCTATAACATAATGGGTCATTTCTTACCTTAGTATGACTATAATGAACTTGAATTACAGATGAATACCCAATCAACATCTGGTCCAAGTGATTTATAGAAGGGAATTTTTTAAGTCATAGTTTTCTCTGCTGCTAATATAAATTCAGTTTCAATTTCTGGCATGCAGATTATATTAATATCTGTACTTAGTTTTCTTCGATGTTGCTACTAGGAGAAAAAAATGCTTATAGTCCTGTTCTCATTCTCATCATCTAACATTTCCTTTAACTTTTTTTGTGTATTCGATTAAAAAACCCCAAACAACATTGTTACCTTTTCATGATGATCTTGCCAACATTGATTATTCAAAATTCAGATATTTTTCCCTAAGTACCATTATGTGTTCTCACATATACATATAATGAAAGGCATAAGTAATTCCTTCAGGACTAAAAGACATATCAGTAGGTTCAGGATAATGAGGTTGATTCAGTAAGACTAGACCTTCAAGCTACATTTTCCATTCAATGAATACACATTCTCCTTAAAATACAATGACACATGCATGAATGAACAGCAATGAAGTGGTTAATTCACAAGGAAAAGAAAGAACAGCTGTGGGCAGCTTATGAAAAACTATGTTTGACCTGTCCATCATGAGGAGATTTGTTCTTTAGTGCTGCAGGTGTCAGAGTTACTAAGAAAATCAACTTAATTCAGCACAATCTTTGGAATGACTTGTTTTCTTGATAGTCATGATTGTTGATGCAGGACTTAAGGATGCTGACTGGGAACCAAAAGATCATTGCAAAGAAGAGCATTGTGAAAGAGACATTATACTCAGCATCTTTAGCATATGCAAATACAAACTAGAATGCGAGATTAAGACATAACTGAAAGAAGCATTTCACAATTATAGAAAATACTACCAGTTAGCACGTTGTTGTTATTAGGTCTAAACTGTTGTCTGTGTGTTCTAAGACCTAAATCAGTTAAAAGATTTTTTACTAATATATACATTCTGCAAGTTTACAGATGTAATATTCTTTATCTTGTATCTCACTGCAATTTAAGCCATGCTGAGTACATTTAAACAATTAGTCTTCAGGTCCTCAAGCAGAGCTCCTATGAAAATGAGTAGTATTATACCAAACAATAACATTCGTAGTTAAACAATTTCCAGTTATCCACAGCTGCTGAAAATGTACAGTGAGCTCAAATATTTCAGACAAGCAAAAAGCAAAATATAGTTTTAATTGACCATGAAACAGGTCAATTAAAAAAATCTATCTGCACACCTAAAAAGACCTGCTCACACCAGTAGCAGTGAGCGACAGAATATGCAACGCATACATTTGATTATGAAGCTGGGACATAAATTGTGTAGGCTATTGAAATCTTATTATTTTAGACCAATGACTACTGTTACCTTTCAGATGTCTTCAGAGACTTCCAACAGGGTCCATGCACCACTCTGTGAGTTGTCAGTGTAATAATATAACTTTAAGGGATCTGGTCATTAACAGAGGAAGCTACTGAATTATCCCAGAATGGTGGTAAAATTGTGAAATTTGGTACAGTGTCTATATCTGCCTGCCTTTTAAACGTCAGCATGATCCATAATTTGGATAAAAACTTTAAACACAAACCCCCCCAATTTGCTGGAATATTTTTTCCTTGACCAGTTTTGGAAGCGTTTCCCTACCTCCCCTGCCCTGTTTTAAACGGAAATTAATTTAATGTTCTTTTTCTCCATGAAGAAATCACAAGAAGAGAAATCTTTTTAGTGGTCCAGGGCTAGATAACTGTTAGATCTAATGTGAAAGGCATAGAAAGTCTGTTTTTAACCAGATGACTGCAGTTCAGTTTAATTTTGTGTTTACTATTTTAATACCCAAGGGAAAATCCAGAAGGTACTCTATTATTCCAATGTGCAAGATGCTTGCCCTAAAGAATTTTTTCATATAAACAGGGCTGACAGAAACACACATCAAACGTATGTCATACCATAATTTTAAGATGTGTCTTTTTTTTGCTAGGCACATAGTATTATGTCCTCTAAAAATGATGTTTAAAATTTTGTTTAGAAAATTGACTTTTCACAGTTTATCTCTTTCTAAGAAAGCATTTTTATTTTGTTGATATTTCCAGGGTTTCACACTAGGTATTGAATTATGTCCGTCGATATTTTTGGAACTGTAATTCTGAAAGGAAAGTAGATCAAAATGCACAAAATGAGGCTGATAGGGACTCATTGAGTATTTCAGTTCCTGGTATATATTTACATATAAAATGTGCTTAAAGCTTGGAAATGATTGCAGTTTCATTGTAGTCATATGCACAGAACTGGTAATAATGGGGTTAAAATAGAAAAAAAACCACCATAAGTGTAGGTAGTAGGAAAGGTGCTGCTTTCACACAGGTGATAATGAAAATTCTTTAGACCTCTGCAGGTGTAATTTAGTCAATTAGAGCACAAATTGAACAATTTCCTAATTGTTAAAGCAACTAATATTGTGTCTGTTCCCTGGGCCATCAGTAGAAGAAAGAAACATCTAATTATCAGCTCATCAATCTAAGAGGAATGTACCAAGCCTAAAATAAACAGGTTGCAATTCTCTGTATTCTCATAATGACTAAGTTATAAATAACTTCTTTTGTAGGAGTAATGGGCAGTCATTTGTAAATGACAGTCTTGAACAACTCTAGGATTACCTTCACTAATTCAAATGTAGACACAAACAAATTGTTTGGAATCCACTTAGGTTTAGAGATTAAAATAACATGAGAAGAGCTTTTATTTTCAACTACAGATGTTAATCATAGGTAAAC
This sequence comes from Urocolius indicus, assembly GCA_013401255.1. Classification (NCBI taxonomy): domain Eukaryota; kingdom Metazoa; phylum Chordata; class Aves; order Coliiformes; family Coliidae; genus Urocolius; species Urocolius indicus. Next base: position 184,767 of record WBNH01007467.1, read on the forward strand.
AAAGATCTTATGAAAATCTGATCTGCTATGTATCAGGTTTAAAGAGACAAAAAAGGGCACAATTAGATATATTTTTGTTCTTTCAAGATATCTGTTTAGTCTTTTTTACTTTATTTAATGTTTCCTTCAGATTTGGGAAGGAGTGAGGCTTTATCTCATATATATGGACTTATTTGGTCTCTAGGATCTCTGATATGGCTACATATCTGTCTAGTAAGTCTATTGGTTGTGTTTCTTTCAGTTCATACCTCCGTGGTCAAATATTGCTTTCCTGCATATACTTGTTCTGTATATCATATGATCTGTTGTGTCACCAAAAGAGTAGATTTCTTCTCACCTCCTGCTTAAAATCTATGGTGCAGAGACTTTTCATTTCTGGGGAAAAAAATAATCCTCTCTGAAATGCAATGATTCACATTGTTACACAAACAGGGGAATTTTGTTTCTAACATAGATCAGAATGTTCTGCATATCAGGAACTAGGTAAACGTTAACCTGGCTACATATTAAACTGTGAATGGGTGCAACAAAATGATGGAAGACTAGGGAGGATTTTGTATAGAACTAGATAAAATTTACCAGAGTCTGAACTTTTAGAGATCCTTTTGGGTGCAACACTCATGAATGACCACTGCAGACCAAAGAAAACTCTCTCAGAGCATGTGCAGCAGATTTTTGGAATGACATAGTAATATTATAATCATATGCAAAACTTTGACCAATAATATAGTAGAATAACAATGCATACATATGTTCTGTAAATGGTTTTGCGTTTCAGTACGGCACAGAAAGCCCTATCAGTGTGCTTGATTTGTGAAATTATCATTGAGCGCCCAAGCTTGTGAAAACCTGCAATAAATCAGCAATGTTTCTATTGATTATGTAATTACTGGTGAGTTGTAGTCCAGGTAAAGAATCTACTTTTCAGACAAGATCAAGCTCAGATAATTCAAGATGCAATGAAGGAATGTATGGTATATATTAGAAGCTGTTCAACAGTTGTACAGCCCTATTCAAATCTAGAACATACTTGTCTTTAACATTTTGTAACATGCATGTATCACGGTTCAGCATTCACACAAATCTGGGTTCCACACTACCAAGGCCATCAAGTTACACTGAAGAACCCCAATTTCTTCATTTCCCTGTCACTAACATTTCCCCCAAGTGGGTATTATAAAGGAGTACATTTGTGCAGTTGTGCAAAAAATCCATCATGAGCAGAGCATCTTGGTTAGATGTTCATGGTTTGGTTTGCTTTTTGTGGTTTTAAAAATTTATTTATTTATTTATTAGTTTTAAACTAGTCAATAAATGATACGTAGGCACTTTGTTCACCGCACTGGGAGTACTAGAAGGCAGTGTATGCTCTGTAAAGATCAAGGACTTAGAACCCAAGTCCTTTCTCTTATCTTGATACAGTCTCATATACATCCATAAGTCAAAATCAAACTAAAAGAGAAAGAAGGGAGACTAAGAGGGTGAAAAAACTCTACTTTCTGTCATTTCTAGTGAAAATGTTCATTGCTGTCATATCCTGGATTACTGCTCTTCAACATACTTCAAGATAGAACTAAGGTGACAATGATCATAATTACTCCTTATTTCTTTCTGGAACATTGTACTCACAAGTCTTGAAGCATCTTGCTTTTTAACAAAGTCAGAAATTGAGAGTGAAGTCAGGGAACATTAAAAATTAAGGTTCCTGTATGTCAACAAGGTTTCTAAGCTCCTATTATTGGTAGAATTCGAGTTAATGTAGCCACTGGGCTGGTAGAGAGTTATTTAGATCACTCTGAAACAGACCCACATTTTCCTAGACTTGAAATCTCCTATCTACTGTACAAAACCCATGCTGCTAATTTACTGAAAGGTATGAAAGCTACTGCCTGAATCTCAAGCACAACTGGATTGTGAAGACAAAACAACTGAACTCCTCACATAAAAGGACATAGCAATGATGATGTTGCATATGTTGGATGTCATTTTTAAATGACCTGGTTTTATATGGATATTGAAATGACATGCTAATGAAATGAATGAAAGTACAGGTTAACAGAATGGCACACAGCTTCATTTACACTTCAGTTCTCCTAAAGATATTTTAACTACCTACTCACATTAAGTAACTAATTGCAATTCCCAATCTACCTCATTGGCAATTCATTTGAAATGCAAGTCGGTAGTGCATGCTTTACTATTCACTAGAAAACAAGGAAGCATTAATCTTGCTTTATTTGTACCTGTGAGATCTCATGCCAACATTTTCAAGTGTGAAAACTCAAGGCTTATAAATGAAGCTTAGCAGAAATAGAAAGCCAACTTTTGATGGAAATTTGACATTTCCCATACATGCTGGTCCCCAGGCAGTATTATTTCTTTGTCTCAGTTAAATGTATTAAATAACTGTATTATGAACAAAGATTTTTCAGATGAATATATGCTTAAAATACAGAATGTTGAAGTTGTCCATTTCAAATGGTTATATATTGAAAAATTTTGGTGTCAGGTTTACTTCCATTCTGCCACCAGCTGTTCTTAAGCTGAGACTGCAAAGGTTGCTTAAACAGAGCAAGAATAGCAGGAAATGGGAAGGAATTTATTGTCACTAGTGTTCTTTACATTTTTTAATGCAAAAAGTTGTATCTTTTTATTTCTTGACTGCCATAAAGACAGAACAACTCATGCATTCACAGAGCAGATATTCAAATAAGTTAATTCAATTATTGTGTAGTATACAATGATGGAATTCTAATTGATCTTTATTAATATTAATATCCTATGAATATTAACTAGAACAATTAATATGTTCATATTGGTTTTTCTATAGATAGTCAGCCATTTTCTTACCTGTGTGATGTGTCCTTTATCCTAAAAATAATGTTGTATAGTTCATTTCTTACATAAGTTTTCAGAGTAGCTGTTGAATCAGAGAAATTTTGTTTCAAATTGGACAATGGAATAGCTAAGAGTAAAAAACCTCTAAATTTCTTTTTGTCTTTGTGCTTAAATAATCTTTGTTCTAGTGTCAAAAAAATTATCAATGGGTAGAATAAAGTTGTGTAAAAACTTATTTTTCTTCCCCAGAAATACAAAACAAACTAACAAAAAAATAAGCCTTAACAGCATGTAGGCTAATAATTTATTTCATTTAGGCTGAAATTCTCTGATGTGTGACCACCATGGGTTATGCAAAGGCTGCTCTTCTCTTGCAGTTTGAATAGTTAATAAATTATGAACTTGCATAGTGTCCCATCCACCACTTTTCTCCACTCTTTCATTTTTTAATGCTTTTTTTTGATACAGTTTTGCAGATTTTGCTTACACACAAGCATATAAAGAAGCAGACTGTGAACCTTAGGAATCATCAGCTTAAGTTCCTACTCAAAATTGTTCTGCCCAGATATCAGCTTTTTAGGGACTGCTTGATCATTCTACTATTTTTTATTCCCTGGGTTTATTCTTCATATTTATTTCCCTTTTGTTCTCTGAATCTCTTCAGCCTTGATCGAAAACATGATCACATCTCCAGTTTTGACAGTGATACTGTGAAAATGAATAGTGGCTTGCTTGTGAACTTTTGAATACTCTGATTTTTTGTGAAAGCTAGAAAAATCAATGGAACACCACCAGTAAAGATTTGTAGTGTCGACAGGGCATGATGCAAAGAAACTGAATTTTGCTATCAAACTTTGAGGAAATTCTACTAGTTATTTAACTTACGCCAGCAGAACTTGTGTGCTTATCTGACAGGTTATTAAACTATTCATTGGCCCCCTTCTGAACTTTGTGCCATTGACTGCAGCCCTTTGAGCTTGACAATTGATCCAGTTTTCAGTCCACCTTACATATCTAGCCTACACTTGATGAGCTTGTCAATAAAGATCTTATGGTAGTCAGTGAAGAAAATTAAACCCCTTAATAAAGTAAAGACAAACAATGTCCAGTCCATTTAGCCAAAAGCTAGTCATTTTGTCACAGAAGTCTCTGATGTTGTTCAGGTGTGATTTGCACTTTCTAAATCCATGTTCACTGTTTCAAGTCACCTTCTTAAATAAAATGGAAATGGTTTCCAGAGCTATATGCCCCATCATCTTTCCTGGCATAGAGGTGAAGCCAACCAGCCTGTAGTTCTCCTTCTTTTTGCTCTTTTTGGAGTGTCCTTGCTTTCTTCCAGTCCTCAGGAATGTCACCGGATAACTATGATCTTTTGAGAGAGACAGACTACTCATTGACATTGTCCAGCTCTTCATGGACTTGTATGTAATTTTTGTTCACTTCCTTCTCCAGGTTTCCAGGTTTCTTCATTTTTTTTTTTTTTATTTTTTTTTTCAACACAGCCAGCTCAGCAGACCACACTGATCTGGGCTCAACATCTTTTCTTTCATTGATCAAAATTGTATTTGATCTTAAAAATTCCCTTTTCAAGGAGGACATTGCAATGTGTACTTCTTCTTATGAGGTCTAAAAACATTATCTATTAATTAGAACTAATTGTTTTACATTGTATTCAAGCAGGTATCAGAAGGAGATAAAAACCTGAGCTACACATCAGCATTGTTTAGTAAAATCAGACTATTTAATATCAATATATGTTCTACTAAGTTAATATTGCTGTTATTAACTGAGGCAGGACAGAGTTAGAAGCTCTGAGTTCCTATATACTAAGAAGAGCACCAGCTACACAAATTGTTGTTGGTATACTAAGAACTCACAGTCAAACAGAGGCATAAGTGTAAGAGCATTCAGACAAGTAGCAACCAAGGGACCACAAAACACATAACCACAATATCCTAAGAAGCCTGCAACCAAGACAGAATCAAATATTCAGATATTCAGACTGCATAGCTAATATTTAGATCTGATTTGTATCTGTGTCAAAATGAACATATTTCCTGAAATTTCTGGGAAATACATATTGGTTCCACATCATTTTAACAATTTAATATGCAAAGACAATTTTTCCTTCCTCCTGAGCCAAATAATAGGTTTAATTTCATGGGAGACTTCCTATCTGGCTTTGGAAACATTGCTTTAAAGTCTTCTAGTGTCTGGTAGTGATTATCCTTGGGATTAAATATTTTTTACCAATCTTTTTTAGAACTGGTGAGAAATGTCCTGTATTAGAGCAACAACTTGGCTTCTCACTGCTCCATTGTGTTTGTACAATTATTACCTCTGATTTGAGAAATTATGCCTTCTTACATTACAATTTGTAATTTTAGATGACTAATCCTGTCACTGCTAAAATGAGTCAAAGCTCTATTGAGTGAATTACCAGGATTGTTTTTTATTTGAACAAATCTTGACAGTTACTTCTTTGCATGCCTAATCTGATACACTGGCTCTACTATTGTTGCACATATTCAATTAGAAACAAAGAAAGGAACAAACCAGTAAAGCCATTCATTTAATATGTGGAATAGCCCTTCAAAGGTCTGGTAGTTTTTGAAGGGGTATTTTTCTGGAGCAGTAGTGGATCTGGCATTCAGTGTCTTTTACACGTAACTCTGAATTAGACAAAGGGAAAGTGATAGAAAATAGAGCCCCTAGTAACAGAATATACTTCATGTGTATACCACCTTGACAAAACCTGATCACACTGGCAACTGGAGCATGCTTTTGACATGATCAGTTTGATTTTGACAGCCTTAGGACTCACAAAGTATGCTTGTAAATTGTAAAGTCGCACGACAGGGTGATAAACCCAGCCATAAAATCCTGGCACCAAATGAAACCCTTTCAAATTTCTCGGTCTCGCCTATCAATTAAGATTATATGTAAGTAGATATGACTAATATTTTTCTTCTTGTCTGATAGTAGTAGTTTTGTCAGGATCAGGTTTTGCTAGCAATGGGCTACAGGAGTGTCCTCTTTAAACAAAAAGTTGCCAGAAGCTTCTCCTGTAGCTGATAGGGCCATTGCCAGTCAATTCTAAGATGGACACACTGCTGGCCAAGGCCTGGCCAATTAGTGATTGAGGTAACGCCTCTGTGAGTAATGTGTTTGAAAAGGAGAAGAAGTTGCTGCACAGTTGCGAAACTGCAGCAGCAGCAGAAGGGAGTGAGAATGTGAGAACATCATCACCAAGATCAGTGGAGAAGGTGAGGAGGAGGTGCCCAGGCACTGGAAAAAAAGAGAGATGGAGACCACATTGGAGCAGAGATCCACTTGCAGCCTGTGAAGGACCCCACGCCAGAGCGAGTGGATGCCTGCAGAAGGCTATGACTCTGTGGGAAACTCACCCTGGAGCAAGTTTCTGGCAGGACGTGGGAGTCTGCAGGGACAGAGGAGCCCACGTCAGAGCAGATTTGCTGTCAGGACTTGTGATCCTGTGAGGGACTCAGGCTGGAGCAGTCAGTACCTGAAAGACTGTTCTCCCAGTGGAAGACCCACACTGGGGCAGGATGTGAGGAGCAGCTCCAGTGGGAGGCCCCATGCTGGAGTGGTTCGTGAAGAACTGTTGCCCTTGGGAAGGACACATGATAGAGAAGTTCATGGAAGACTGTCTGCTGTGGGAGGGATCCTACATTGCAGCAGTGGGAAGAGTGAGGAGACTTCTCCCTGAGAAGAGGCAGTGGCATAGTCCATCTGTAATGAAATGACCACATTCCACATCCCCTGCACCTTTGGAGGGAGAGAAGGGAGAGTCATGGGAAGAAGCAGGGATGGGGGTGCTGTTTTGAGATTTGGCTTTATTTCTCATTTTCCCCACTGTGTTCTGATTGTTCATTAATAAATCAAATCTTTTCTCCCCAAGTTGAGTCTGTTTTGCTTGTGATACTAATTGCTGAGCGATCTCCCTGTCCTTATCTTGACTCAAGAATCTCTCGCTATATTTCTCTCTCCCCTATCCAGTTTAGGAGGCAGAGTGATAGAGTGACTTGGTAAGCATCTGGCAACCAGCCAGGGCTAAACCACCACACTGATCTAATTAAAAACTTTCTTGAAGAATATTTTGTAGAAAATTGGTTGGTGTGATATTTTCTGACAGCATATAGAAAAAAATTATCTAATATTATTGGAGTAAAAAAATAATGTTTAGTATGCAGGAATATTAATTTTTACTCATATTGATTAATACACTACCCTGCGAAGCAGCTTTATTGATTAATGGGAATGTAAATGAGAAAGCACAGTGTTTTAATCAAGTTAGAAAACAAGGGACATGGAAAATTAAAATGCATAAAAAAGGTCTTGAATACATTTTATACTCATTCATCTTTTTCCATGACTAATCACAACAATCAGCAAATGTGCCAAAAAGACATAAGATTGATTAACAGCAGTAAAAGGACAGGTGTGTAAATCCAATCTGCCCAGAATTCCTACAGTTGAGGATAACAAATCTCTTGTTGGAATAGTTGGTCACACTCATTCATGCAATTTAACAATGACTGCATTAGTTGAAATTAGAGGTCCACTTCACCACTTATTCTAGTCTCCAGTACTAGTTAGTGGAATGGGGAGTTAAAGCAGGAATAAACACAGATAAGAGATGTCCACAGCCATGTGAGGTTGCTAGTGATACCTGACAGAGGATCTAGTGTGTAACTGTCAAGGAAGATTCTGAGTATTTATTGAGCTGGTAGGAAACTTGATCTGCAGATGTGGTATAAATAAGAAAGAAGTATCTCTAGGAAAAGCTGGACAGAAATTTGAAAAGTTGTGGGGGAATTCTGGCAACTGTGGGGATGTTTCTGGCTTCCTGGTCCTAACACCTACATTACAGGCCAACACATGTCAGTTTCCCAGACAGTTTCAAGGAACCTCAAGCATTGCTGGTGATATGTTCATTGCTAGCTGTGCCCTACCTGAGGAGTAGTTGGTCACTCTGATTCATTTATTTGCACTTTTTGTCTATTGATTGTTCCTTTTTTTTCATTCATTGTCCTCAGTAATTGTTTGATTTTATCACAGAATGGTAGGGGTTGGAATAGACCTTTAGAGAGCATCTAGTCCACCCCTCCTGCTAAAGCAGGTTAACCTGGATCAGGTTGCACAGGAATGCGTCCAGGCAGGTTTTGAAAACCTCCAGAGAAGGAGACTCTACAGCCTCCCTAGGCATTTTTTTTTATCTACAACTGTTGTGCTGTTGTGGGTTTTTTACCCTTTGATGCTCTCTTTCTTTTGGAGGTGGATGGAGGCAATCTCAGTTGCAGCGATCGTGAGATGGTAGAGTTCAAGATCCTGTGTGGAAGAGGCAGGACAGAAAGCAGGACCATGACCCTGGATTTCAGGCGAGCCGTGTTTGGCCTCTTCAAAAATCTACTTGGACAGATCTCATGGGATATGATTCTAGAAGATAGAAGTGCCCATGAGATTTGGTCAGTCTTCAAGTACTACTTCCT
>WBNH01007468.1:0-24224 GCA_013401255.1 Urocolius indicus
TCACAGTAAAACTGAGTTTCAAAGCCAAGAATATTTTGGTGCAAGAATTTTTATTCCTTCTTCCTAGTCAAGCCTGCACATCAGCAATCAGAGGCCTCTGTGCTTGTGTTGCCTGGAGCACCACGTGGTGCCAGCCACCAGTGCTGAGCAGCTCAGCTTTACAAGAAGGTGTAGAGATATTTTAAGTTTCCAGCACTCTCCCAGAAAGGTACATAAGTGGTAGGTATTTTGTAATTTCAAGCTCACAGTGCAGACTAATGGTTCACATGTTGGGGAAATCCCAGGTAACTTCTATAGCAATTGCTTAAGGGTTTGAGCCTCCCTTTTAGAATATGGTAAAGGAATGTCAAACTGCTTTTTTTGTTTTCTTCTCCCAGCTCCATCATTTTGTTACAGTAAAGAAGGGATGCCTGGGTGTGCTAATGTTGTGTCTCTCCCTAATTCCCACTGTATCAGACTTCCACTACAGTACAAGATTACCTAAGAGGGAATTTAGACTTAATCATTGTACAGGGAACTCAGATCAGGGGAGCTGACTGTTGTCCCAGGATGAATGTGTTGCCAAGGTAGCAAGATATTGGTGGACAAAGAATTCCAATTTGCCTTTTAACTTAGAAATCTGAAAGTTTACTCACAGATAACACAGTACAGAGACTTTGCCCTTCATTTGAGCATTTGTGAAAAGAAGAAACCACAACAGAAGCATAGAAACCTGGTTAATAAATGCTCTATTGTTAGCCTGGATCCCTTAGCAAGCACAATGGATGCACTGTATTTCCCAGATTACAGAAAAGGGTGCAGAGCAAAATTATTTGCCCTTCAAACCTCGAGAGCTCTGGCATTCACTGTGCAGAGAGAGCAGAGAGATTCCAGAAATGCCATCATCAAGTGCTTCAACTGGAAATTCCTGCAAAAGATGCATTACTCAGCTGTATTCAGACGAATTACTAACTAAGGCTCATAAACAATAGTAACGTTTCAGTCAAAAGCATTGATAAAAATAACACAGGTGAAGAGTATTTTCTATTATTCACCCCTTTACAAAAATACACTGAAAATTAGACCCAGGACTAATCACATGCTACTCCACATAGATAAAGTAGTTCCCAAAAATTCCTCCTGAGTTATGCTTTAAAGGAGATGCAGTTTGGCCAGAAGCACACACTGCTGCTTCATGGGCTAGCTAGATATTCACTAGATCCTTATGCCTATACAAATGGTATCAATTAGAAGCATTCTTTTTACAGGAGACCACTTTCTTGTGCAATATTGAGTCCTTGCAACAGTCTCAAATCCCACCAGCATGCAAAGCCAACCAAAAAAAAACCCCAACAACAAAGCAATGCAGTAATTTTCCTATGAGCTGGACAAGCGTAGGAAACAATTGCTGGGCAGCAAGCACCCCACACTGATGGGATACATCAGGAGATCCAGGACTGAGGACTTTCTTCTCAGTTCAGGTTATAGAAACTTCTTCCAAAGTTATGGAAACACAACTACTCAGTACACTGATAAAGGAAAGAATCTGATAGGAAACATGCTGCTATGGCTCTGACTCCATTAGTGCAGAAGCAAAAATGCACTAATAATGGGAATGTGATTATGCCACACTTGGGAAATTAACTTCTAATGCAGCTCACTTCTATCCAGATAGAGACTTCTCACAGATGTACAAAGATGCTCTTCATTCATCTGTCAGAAAGGAAGGGGATGATCAATGAATCAGACAGGCAGGACAATGCCTGTGCACCATACAGGCTGGGGATCGAACTGCTGGAGAGCAGCTCGGCAGAGAGAGACCTGGGAGTTCTAATTGATGATAAGCTAAACATGAGCCAGCAATGTGCCCTCGTGGCCAAGAAGGCCAATGGCAGCCTGGGATGCATCAAGAAGAGTGTGGGCAGCAGGTCAAGGGAGGTTCTGCTCTCCCTCTCCTCTGCCGTATCTGATGAGGCCTCATCTGGAGTCCTGTGTCCNCCTGGACACGTTCCTGTGTGACCTGATGTAGGTGAACCTGCTTCTGCAGGGGGGTTGGACTAGATGATCTCTAGAGGTCCCTTCCAACCCTACCATTCTATTATTCTATGACAAGATTATTATCCATGCTACTCCAGAACTCACCTTGCAGTGCCAGGAAATGAGCTGGGAAGCAAATAGATAACCTCACAAACCTCTACAAATCTTCAAATCCTCCTCCAAAACTCTGAATTTTGTTGCCCAAAAACAATTCTATTCCCAGTGCAGCTTCTCTCCCCATGAGCGGCTACTGAGGCTTAAGAGCGTAAAATCACAGAATGGCAAGGGTTGGAAGGGATCTCTAGAGATCATCTAGTCCAACCCTACTGCTAAAGCAGGTCCATCTAGAGCAGGTTGCACAGGATCCTCCACACAGGAGCCTTCACACTCTCCCTGGGCAGCCTGATGGGGAAATCACCTGACCTGCTTTCCACTCCTGTTTTTGCCTTTCAGATTCTAGATTTTACCTTGTAGCCCAAATCTTCAATCCAAGAACCAGGACCAATGAACTCTTTTGTTCACCCAGATGTGGACTAAGAGTAGGTGTGGCCAGCATCTGGCCTCTCAGGAGAAGTGCCTTTGTTTTATTCTAACCTAGAGTGAGGTCAAAAGGGAAGTGAATATCTCATTTTCACTCTTTCTGGTGCCAAGAAATCCTCTCCAGGTTGAACTGCATATTGTTTATTAATATTTCAGAATTCTCAGCTTTTGCAGTTCTTACAATTCCAGAAACAGCTACTTACATCCCTCTCCAGGGGTGGCATAGGACTATCACCTACCCAGATGAGTATCCAACACCAGTATTGCAAATCATGGGCTTTCTGCACATGAGAGAAGAGGTATTGCAGATAATCCACTAAATTTCCTGAAGATCTGAGTCTGATTTCTTACCCTACTCTGGAAGTTTAGACTCTGGTTTAGATGACAATTTAGATTTGGTTTTGGGTAGTCTTCTGAGCTAAAACAAATACCCTAAAATATAATATTTATTTACCAAAAAAACCAGGGCCTCACAACAGTTTCTGTCACAAGTTGCTTTTCTCCAACAAGCTGAACCCTTGTATTGTTTCATTTGAAAACTGAACAGGATTATCTCACTGAAACAAGTTTGGAACCATCTAACCATCAAGCATAACACCCTCTGTTCTACCAAGTTTCTTCATTCTATTCTTGATGCTTAGTTCTAGCTTAAAGCCTATGCAGCTTCATGATATTTCAATCTTAAGCCTCCCAATAACGAACAAAGGATACTTGTTCAGACAAGGAAGCTCTTGTTTTATTTTTCTTCTGGGGCATTAGATAGTTTTCTGTGGGTTTTACCTCCAGTCTTTGTTAATCAGAGCCTTCAGGCTTTGTTAATCTTTTTGAACTTTGTTTAATTCTCTCCACTCATGTGGCATCATATTGCTGGTGTTTAATGAGTGGTGATCTTGAGGTGCTGCTCCTAGCTCAATTTAATGTAGTTTCTCTCTTCTTGAGTAATGGTCCTCTAGTCTCTCAATTATCAACTTAATCTGATTGTAGAATTCTTGCTTTATAGTGTTTGACGGACTGAGTCATTTGTGTTAACAAAAGACACACCACATTAGCTGTCTTTAAGCTTGCACACAGTAGGCTGAGAACTTCCAGATATTTCACTTGCAGCTTCACTGGAAGCTATAACCTAAAAAATGTTTTTCAGAGTTTAATCAGGGATAGAATTGATCTCAAATGCAAGTGGCTGAGTTTGAAAAGGCAACATGCATTGAGTATTGACACAAGTGTATTTCCCAAAGACAGAAGACAGGACTCAGCTTTGACCAACCCCTACCACTCTATGGTTCTATAAAAACTATTTCACTGTGAGGTGAGGGAGCCCTGGCACAGGCTGCCCAGGGAGGGTGTGGAGGCTCCTTCCTTGGAGGTCTTCAAGACCCACCTGGACACGGTCCTGTGTGACCTGATCTAGGTGAACCTGCTTCTGCAGGGGGGTTGGACTAGATGATCTCTAAAGGTCCCTTCCAACCCTGCCATTCTATGATTCTATGATACTATGACCTACATTATCAAAGCACTGACTTGTAGATTTGTAAAAATGGACCCTTTGAGCAAAGCAAGGATTTTTATGCCAGTTCCAAGCCTGGTGGCTGCACTTGACACAATTCTTTACTTCAGAAGACACCTCTACTGCTCTGCAAAAAGACATCTCCTTTCACTCACTCTGAAGAATATCCCCTTCCTTCTAGAGTTTTTGAGGGAAGGCCACACTGGCATTAAAGCTTAACAGTAAGTTTTGTGGATGACCCTGAATTCACAAACTGCCCTGATCATTTCTTTAATCTCTTGCTTGTGCTGTAAACTTCACAGCACTCTAAGTAACAGACATCTAAATGTGTAGAGAACGTTTAATCCAAAATAAAGTTTAAAGCCTGTTAAGACCTATATATCATAGAATCATAGAATGGTAGGGTTGGAAGGGACCTGTAGAGATCATCTAGTCCAACACCCCTGCAGGTTCATCTAGATCAGGTCACACAGGAACATGTCCAGGTGGGTCCTGAAGACCTCCAAGGAAGGAGCCTCCACACCCTCCCTGGGCAGCCTGTGCCAGGGCTCCCTCACCTGAACAATGAAATAGCTTTTTCTCATATTTAAGTGGAACTTTTTGTGTTGCAGCTTCATCCCATTACTCCTTGTCCTGTTGCTATATCCTTTCTGTATCAAGCTTCTTCTAGAAGGGCCTAGAAAACACCAACAATGTAAAACTTTCCAAAAGCTTGAGTTAATAACTATGTATCGATGGGCATATCTGGCAGTAAATCTGTTTCTGTCTCAATCAAGTAGAATTTACCCAAGCCACACCTTAAAATATGAGCAGCAGATCAAACATTTACACAGTACCAGACTGGAATGTAATTGTGCTCAGGGCAGGCATGAAATAGCCTCTTGCTTTGTTCCTGTATTGCATCCCTTACTTTTAATGAAGACAGATACTACCAGCACTCACATCTATGAATACATGTAGGGTGAAGCAGTCATGGACTATTTTGCTTCTGACCAGTAAGTGAAGGAAACATCTATTTCCATGTCCCATGGAAGACCTGGGGCTAACAAGAGGCCTGCAGCTAAAGTAGAGATGTTCCCACAGTAGCAGAATAAATATTTCCACCATTTGGAGCCAAGAAGAGAAGACAATATAACAGGTAAGAAAAATGGGCTACACATACATCTTGGGGGTTAGATGTGAAGGTGAAATACAGCTGAGAGATGGCACTGTGTGGGTATTGTACCTCCTCAAAGGTGCGAGTTTGACAGCTTTCACACCTTTCTGTGCTGGGGCTGTTTTCCTTGACTGTGGCTTCAGTAAATTAGTCAAAACTATTGAAATACTTGTAAAAAAAGCCTGTTGTGGTAGCTCTCCTCAGTATACATACTAGATGTGCACATACGGTGACACCACATGACAGTCACTTCCAGGGGGAGAGAGAAAGAAACTGCTGCCAAATGTTCTTCAAGAAGTTCCTGTCTCCAATATACATTCAAGAAGGTGGCTAAAACTACTGTCAGTCCTTTTGACAGTCTCTCACCACTCCTCTGGTCCACATCACATCAGATTCATTAAGACAGCTTGCAAGGAGAGAGGAAATGTGAAGAGTTTTGCTAGACTCAGTACAAAGTCACAGCGATATCAGCTGACACCCAGCTTTTCCAGCACTATGCTGATATAATACCATGCTTGGTATCATGACTGAAGCCTTTCTACTGGAAGGACAATTCCAGCTTTTAAAAGATAGTTCACTAGAAAGTGCTGGAAGAACAACACTGCCAGGAGTTGTGGAAGGAGATCTGTAGCAGTGCTGGGAACCTTGCTAATGGTCACAAATTCACATGGCATGTTTGAATCCAGATGCTCCTTAATGCCATAAGTTGGATTTACCAAAACACAAGAGGAAAGCAGCCTGACAGGAACATACTGAGAATCAGGAAAAAGCCACCAGATAACACCAGATGCCATTCTCCCTGTGGGGTCATGATGGTTCTTGCTGTTCCCCTGGGCTGTAGACAGTAAGATACTTCTCAGGTTTTCCAGTCTGTTTTCTGTGCCAGCATTTGAGGGAGAATAGATCAGTAAGTTGCTGAAGCACAGATCTTTTTGTCTTAAAATGTGTCTAGTTCTGGGCTCCTCAGCTCAAGAGGGACAGAGAACTTCTGGAGAGAGCCCAGCACAGGGCCACCAAGATGATCAGGGGACTGGAACATCTTCCTGATGAGGAAAGGCTGCAGAAACTGGGGCTGTTTAGTCTGGAGGAGACTGAGAGGGGATCTCATTAACATTTACAAACATGTAAAAGTTGGGTGTCAAGAGGTTGGGGCAGCACTTTTTTTTCTATAGTAGCTANCTTGCAAGGCAACTAAAATAAGATAAATACTGATTTTATATTCCAGATTACAGTAACCAGGAGCCATATTTTTTTTTCACCAGAAGAAAAGAAAGACATGAAGGTTTAGTATTCTCAAAGGAAAAATAATGCAGGAGGGATTTTAGTATCTTCTAGGACTTATAGAGTTGAATCCATATTGTTCACTTCCAAATGAGCTAAGTTCTTTGAGCAGTCTTTCAACACCACAATTGTCCTCTTCCCCTGCCAGACTTTCAAGGCTCACTCCAAGTCACTTGACATATTGCTGCTTAGATAGAACCAAGCACAGGAACAGATGAAACTAAGGCTTTAAGCCTTTTACAGTATTAGAAGCTTTTTGTTCAGGGAGATCCTTGAACAATGCACATCCCAAGATCTTAACTTTGGATTTAAAGCTAAAAAGATTTGCGGGCAGGTACTGAAAGAATTCTGCTGGTGTGGTGTGCATAGGGAATCCCAGGTTGTTTTCCTTCTGAATGGAATAAAAGAAAGCTTTGCTGCCTTTTTGGCAGCTTTCCAGGAATTCTCTGGCAAGATCATAGTGGTCTCATGTCATACCATGAAAGGAATCCAACTCCTCATTGTCCTCTGTGAAAGGCCTGCAGAGGATGGTCTCTAGGGAGTTCAGTTCAGAATTGGCAAGCTTGCAGGAGCATGTCAGCTTGCACAGCATAGATACAGATCAAGGCCTCAGTCACATGGGTGCATCTCTAATTGACCAGTAATAAATAATGTCAGTAAATTACAGTTCATGTCCCATTTGCAGCAGACTGGGTGGCTGGTGGTTTCTGTAACACTGCAAGGTTTCCAGCAAAGCCAGCCAGCAGCTCTCCAGTACCCTGCCAATACAGTCCCCTTTGGCAGCAGAGTTAAAAGCAAAAGAGCTTTTCCTTGGCAGTGAAGTTAGTAATTTCAAGCTTTCATTTACAAAGCTCATCTTACTGAAGTGAACTGTGTGTTGCAGCCTTATCTGAGCTGTGGTTTGAAACAATTTCTCTCACGTGGTTTATGAGATGGCCTGGGAAGTTTCTGCTCTTGACTACAGTAATGTTTCACTTAATGTGTTTTGTAACAGAAGAAAGGATCAGTCTATTTTGTGATGGGAATCAGATTCCTCTCATTAATAAATGGAGTATTCCAAAACCGTGTAGGAATCTTTATCCATAAGAGCTCAGCAAGTCTTGTAAAGGGCACTCTGTTTAATAGCCAAAAGATAGATATTACTGAATGTATACAGGCATTCTTGAATATTACTAGCTGCTATTCCTAATTACTCATAGAGAAATTACCATTTATATTCAATCAGTCCCCAAATAGAAAGGGTAACAAAGCTGGTTCATAGAATCATAGAATGGTAGGGTTGGAAGGGATCTTTAGAGATCATCTAGTCCAACTCCTCTGCAGAAGCAGGTCCAACTGCTTGGTTACAAGAATAATGGTTTTACAACTGTTTTCTGACATCAAATAAACATACTAGGAAAGTGGAGATGCATCTATTTTTTCACTTCCTTGAACTGCTTCCTCTTCCTCATCACAGCGATGGCATCTGTTGCCTTTGCTTTCTGGTTCTTTGTTAGCAAAAGGAGTCAATGCTTGGGTTAAATATATTTATAGATGAAAGCCAGAAGTCAAAAATGTTTGCTGTTGTGGAATTCAACTGTTGCCCTGTAAAGAAACACATCTCAGGCAGTTAACTTTAAACTCAGACTTGCTCAAGTGATTACTCAGAAGTGACCACTAATGTGACTTTTAGCTTCTAGTAAAGAAAAAAGTTTTGTAAAAATCCCCAAACAAAACAACAACCCCCAACACAAAACAAGAGTCAGTCTCAGAGGTGAAACAGTATAGGGAAAGCTTAACACAAGCATTAGAGCAGTAGCCAGCTCCTCTGCATTCACCACATGGCTGATGATGATGCATTAAACATGCCAGCAAGCATTTACTTTGTTCTCTATTGAAACAAGGGCAAAGGTCTTGTTTTATTACCAAAAAAATTGACATATATCTGTGTAGCCCAGATTCTCAGCTCTCCCCTTTCAAATAGGAATCATGTCCCTGATCCAGTTCACAGCACCAAAGCGAATGGTTGAGCCAGAATAAAAGGAGAGAGTGGGGAGGACAATTCTTTAATCCTATTTTACTATGTGACACTCCATTGTATGAAAAAATGTGGCCTCACTTGAAGGTAGTGCTAGGTGAGGATACTCCATTCAGAAAATGAAGGAGTAAAGTCTGTTTGCAACGTGTAGCTCCAAGTCCAGAGTAACTTTCCAGCTTTAATGAGGAAACCTTCCTTTTGTACAAATGGAGAGAGTCTGCACTAAGAGTTACCCCCAATGGATTCTGTCTTTAATGCTGCTTTGTGCTCCTGCAGTACCTTGAGGAACATTGACACTTGAGTGTCAGCACCGACCCAGCTGGTGTTGAGATGTTAGCCTTGACAATGCTAGAAAAATGTCAAGACCAGTTTAGTGCTTTGATATACTTGAGATGTACACCCCGTCTCTTTTGGATTCATGAGTTTGCAAGCCTCAGATATTTTCTGAAACTCTCCTGTAGCATTTGCCAGCAACTCTTCATATAGGTCCTCTTCATAAACCACACAAGCTACACTTTCCTTTTTCTAGGGCAGCCTATCTTCAGATGGCTTGCATGTGTGTTCAACTATGGTGGTTCATACCTGGTAAAAGCCTCCACAAGTTTCTGCTATGGACTTTATTTCATACTTTTTCTGCTGAAGTATCAGGTGAGCTGTATAAATGATTCATTTCTAACCATTGCCTGGGACCCATGTGTTTTACTGTGAAGACTGTAAGCAAACATAGCCATAAATTACCTTAAATAATGTTAGCTGGTACATGAAAGAAAAAATGCCCATATTTTTATCTAGGTAAAGATGAATTGAGAGAACATTGACTTTGAAAGTGCAGTTACTCAAAACCTTCTGTGTTGGTTCTGTTTGACCACAAACTAATGAAAAGGATTAAAGAAGAATGATGTATTATGTTTGCAGTACACTTTCAGTGTTATACTTTCCTCTTCCTCGTAACACAAAGGGCACTCACATTCTATAACCATATACTTATAAGATAGAATTTGCTTGTATCCAGGTGGCCTGCCCAGGACTCACTACAGTGACACAGAGGACAAGGAAACTTACCTATCATGTCCCCAATGTATCTCCTGGGTTAGAAGTCAGGTTAAAGGGAATGGGGCACAAGCACAGCAGTAATGCATTTCCTTGCATGTACATTAATTGCATCAACTAAGATCAGTTCTGTTTGAAATCATGTTTTATGAGGACCTGTTTGACATCCCTGAATAAAGCTTTGAATATGGAAAGTATGGTTAGGGAGATCTGATCATAGAATCATAGAATAGTAGAGTTGGAAGTGACCTGGAGAGATCATCTAGTCCAACCCCCCTGCAGAAGCAGGTTCACCTAGATCAGGTCACACAGGAACGTGTTCAGGCGGGTCTTGAAGACCTCCAAGGAAGGAGCCTCCACACACTCCCCTCACAGTGAAATAGTATTTTCTTATATTTAAGTGGAACTTCTTGTGTTGCAGCTTCATCCCATTACCCCTTGTGCTGTTGCTAGATACTATAGAAAAAATGTATGCCCCAACCTCCTGACACCCACCCTTTAGATATTTGTAAATGTTAATAAGATCCCCCCTCAGTCTCCTCTTCTCCAGACTAAACAGCCCCAGTTCCCGCAGCCTTTCCTTGTAGGAAGATGCTCCAGTCCCCTGATCATCTTGGTGGCCCTGTGCTGGCCTTTCTCCAGAAGTTCTCTGTCCCTCTTGAGCTGAGGAGCCCAGACCTGGACACAGGACTCCAGATGAGGCCTCACCAGGGCAGAGTAGAGGGAGAGTAGAACCTCCCTTGACTTGCTGCCCATATTCTTCTTGATGCATCCCAGGCTGCCATTGGCATTCTTGGCCATGAGGGCACATTGCTGGCTCATGTTCAGTTTATTATGTAGTTTGCTTCAGTTAACAAGTGCTGGCTTCTTAGTTCATCCATCCTTGCAGCCAGTGAAAGTCAGAAGCCAGAAAGAGCGAGTATTTGGTGGTCAGAAGACATTAGACCTTAGAGGAGAGGTTTAGGACCTTCAAGAGACACATTCCCAGACTATTTAAAGCTATGTCTGTAAACAACAGCTTATGTGGTGAATTTACCAAGTCAGACTGGGAACAAAAAGAATGTGTATCCAGCTGAACAGTATTTTGAGAATTGACTCCCCAGTCATTTTCTCCTGACAGCTCTAAAGGTTTAATGCAATCAATTTTTCTAGTTCAGGTAACCTTTCTAAGAATTCACCTCCTCTTATTACAATGACCTTTATTTCAAAAGTCTCCAAATTTCTTCTTATCTACAAAGGAGGTGTTTATAATACATCAGTACACAGAAAACCAGCTTCCTCAAAATATAGGTAAGGATATATGCAAGTACAGATTATTACTGCTATTAGAAGTGTCCTTTGTGACTGAGAAGTGAGATGTGACAGCTGAAAAGTCACCAAATATGCACAGTGAGGTTGTTCAGATAGAAGTAGGAGAGCAGAAAACAGAGTTTTTTGGATGAGATGGAAGCACTAGTCAGTTGACCCAGAAATAAACCTTTCTTGCAGAAACACACGTTTAGTATTTTAAAGGAAACGTCACAGAAGGGCTTCAGGTTCTCCCCAAAATAGCTAAGCGTGTCAGCATCAGATCCCTCCCAATACAATGACATTATAAGATCCCTGAAGGTGAAGCTTAAAGCCAAAGGTCCAGGTCACTGACTTTTAAATCCACATTGAAAATCAGAACTGTGTAAAAACCAGGATTATAAACCTCAGCCTAAAGAGGGACTACCAGAAAAATATCAAAGATACCTAAGTTAACAGCTTAGGTATAGAATCAAAGTAGCTCAGATGCTAGCCTTAAAGTTCAACTACTCTTTTCCAAAACCTAATACTTACAGTACTTGGCAGGGAAGGGCAAAAAAAATCCCCACAAAAATTAGGAATCATTGTGGGATGCCATAGAATCATAGAATGGTAGGGTTGGAAGGGATCTTTAGAGATCATCTAGTCCAATCCCTCTGCAGAAGCAGGTTCACCTAGATCAGGTCACATGGAAACGTGTCCAGGCAGGTCTTGAAGACCTCCAAGGAAGGAGCCTCCACACCCTCCCTGGGCAGCCTGTGCCAGGGCTCCCTCACCTCAACATTGACAGAGTTTTTTCATAATGTTTAAATGGAACGTTAGTGTTGCAGCTTCATCCCCATTACCCTTTGTCCTGTTGCTGGCTACAATAGAAAAAAAGTGCTGCCCCAACCTCCAGACACCCATCATTTAGATATTTGTAAATGTTAATAAGATCTCCCCTCAGCCTCCTCTTCTCCAGACTAAACAGCCCCAGTTCCTGCAACCTTTATTCATCAGGAAGATGTTCCACTCCCCTGATCATCTTGGTGGCCCTGTGCTGGCCTCTCTCCAGCAGTTCCCTGTCCCTCTTGAGCTGAAGAGCCCAGAACTGGACACAGGACTCCAGATGAGGCCTCATCAGATATGGCAGAGGAGAGGGGGAGCAGACACTCCCTCAACCTGCTGCCCACACTCTTCTGGATGCACTCTTTTTGATGCATAGGCAGCACAGGACAGGGCCTGCAGTTTTTGTGGCAAGCAGCACAATTTTACCCTGAGCCCTCCAATTAACCTGGCATCAGCAGTATAAATTTCCAACAAGTTCCAAGAAAAGACAGAATTAAGTGGAGCTCAAATTTGGGCAGCGGTATTCCATTTATAGAGTGGTTTAAGTATCAAATAAACAAACTGAATGTGTCTATGCCTTTTGGAAAGTTTATTAGAAGAAGGAAGAATGTACATTTATGATAAAAATAACTGAAAAAATATGGTGCTCAGACACCTTAAGGGGTAGGACTTTTCTCTAGTCACTCAAGTTTTAGGACAAGTATAACAGAGGACTGCTGCTGTCTATTGGAAAAATCCCAGTATGCAAAAGAAAGACAAGATCCAGCAATAAGAACGAGACAGCCATAGCCTTAGAAGCAGCCAAAACAAAGTGCTAGAGACTGTTTTAGAAAGGACAAGGCAAACTGTGGATCAGCTAAAAGAAGAGCTAAGATTTTGGCAGACCATGTCGCAGTTGGAGTACAACAGTTTTATCCATCCTTCTGCTCAGAGTTAGTTTCCTAGCTGTCGTGAGTGAAGCTGTTTATCTAACTCTTGGCTTGCTCACTAGCCCAAAGAAAGCTAAGGTAATGTGTTAACTGCTAGTCCCAGGAAACTTCAGTGGAGGAGGCACAGGTTTCCTCACTCCTCAGGATGTTTCTATCTTTGCTATGGTCTCAGTCTTCCTTCTTGGATTTGTCTTTTGCTCTGGTCACTGCCAACATGTCTCCAGGCAGAATCCTCACTAGATATTACCAAAACATCCATGTACTGTACCTATTAGGCAATATTAATGCCAGCTCTTCCAGCATCTGCATCTCCCACCAGTCACTTGGTGCATGTTGTGATTAGTCACTCGTATTCCTTCATTCAGTCTGTATTTCAACTGGCAGTAAATTTAATGCTGAACTGCTTTTAATTAAAGCCCAGCAAAGGAAATCACATCAGTAACTTAAATCCCAGCTACTTGGTTGATCTCTGTGTGGGTACACTACACCCATGCACAGAGTGAAGTCATTCTGTGGTCTGCTGCCCGTGAGGTTCGTTAATTGCCTCACACACACAGGCACAGCGTGTGCTCACACTCCAAATGCTACCAGCATCCTTAATTGCTTTCACACTTCATTTCTTCATGCCAGGCATTCAGAGATTTCACAGTCTGCACATCCTCTTCTAAGACACCACAGATCTCTCCTGCAGACCTTTGAGAGACTAACGAGCAAGATGGCTCTAGTTTATTAATCAGCTGCTTATCGGCCATACTCCAGAGCTCCTGACTAGTTTGGCTGCTCAGCTGCGGTAATTAGACAACTCATGGTTCAGTCTTTTATAGCATTGCCTTAGACAGAAAGTTTCACTCTTCCTGAGACTGTGGTACTTGCTGGCAATTGTAGACATCTCTGGAGTGACTACTAGAGAAATCCTATGTTCTGTATTATTCTTTGCAGCATTACAGCTCCCTGCTCTTGGTTTCCTCTGCCACCAGCATGTGCTCTCGCCAGTACCATGGCATCCTGATGTTACCTGAAAGCTCCTTTATTTGCATCACTCAGACATAACAGCCAAAAAAGCTCTCTCTGATTCAGGGTGCAAGGGAAGCGGGCAGTGCTACTTTTCATGCTCCTTTTCATGCTTCAAGCCAACAAACACATGCTATCTATGCTTCATGCAACGAAAGGCTGGCTTATATGTGTGAAGTCCCCATATTTATTAGCTACCAATAGGTCATGTACTCACAGATTTCTTTAGTTAAGCATGTGACATGCAGAACATTACAGAATATGAAAAATGGCCTTTTTTTCAACTTGCCAGCCAACCCCAATTAATACATTTCTTCATTCAAGCTTAGTCAGATACTTTACTTCCTAAAATATTTCCCAGGAATACCAAATTGTGTCCATGGCAAATGGATCTCCAGGTCCCTTGGAGATTCTGCTGCTTGCCATGTTACCTATCTGTTTATATAGCAGAGCTGTTTGCTTAGGCCAGGGTCTGATTCCTTTCACCTCTACACAACCAAGTGCAGAGACTTAAGAGGATATACTGTTTCTAAAGAGAGACAACACAACTTCACCTTGACCTTTGAAAGCAGTAAACCAAAATGGTTTTCCCTTGCCAAAAAGCAATGAGAAGCAACACCAGTGTCTGACACCTGTCTGACAGGCTGTTATATGCTCTGTGGGCTGTGCATACACCTGAGTGTCTCTGTAGTATATATAAGTACGACACAGCTGACCAAATCTTCAGCTCCTGTTGCCAGTCTCCAAACATGCTCCCAAGGCTGTAGGTCAGGAGGGACCTGAGATGTACACTCACAAAAGCCCTTTGTCTAATTTGGATGACTGAGGTACCCAAGGAACATCTACCCCTCTAGACAGCCACAGTCTGTATCAGTCACTGCCACTGCATCCCAGATAAAAAGTGGCCTAACCCTATAAGACAGGGCAACTTATTTTATTTCTGAAACAAATACTAACAGTAAGCATAGCAGAAGTACATGATCATTATATTATATCCTTCCCATTAGAGAAGAACAAAAATATATAGACTTATTTATCACTGTAAGAGAACTTGAACTGTTTGTTCAAGGGCAGTTAAAGCACTTCATTATCATCTTGGTTTTCTGACTTCAAATATGCAAAATCGCCCTTCATGTTGCCTCATCCACAGACACAAGCATGTCTACTCTGCCCTGGTGAGGCCTCATCTGGAGTCCTGTGTCCAGTTCTGGGCTCCCCAGCTCAAGAGGGACAGAGAACTTCTGGAGAGGGTCCAGCACAGGGCCACCAAGATGATCAAGAGACTGGAGCATCTTTCATATGAGCAAAGGCTGCAGGAACTGGGGCTGTTTAGCCTGGAGAAGACTGAGGGGGGATCTCATGAACACTTACAAATATCTAAAGGGTGTGTGTCAGGAGGCTGGGGCAGCACTTTTTTTCTATGGTATCAAGCAACGGGACAAGGGGTAATGGGATGAAGTTGGAACACAAAAAGTTCTATTTAAACATTATGAAAAAACTCTGTCAGTGTTGAGGTGAGGGAGCCCTGGCACAGGCTGCCCAGAGAGGGATGGTGTGGAGGCTCCTTCCTTGGAGGTCTTCAAGACCTGCCTGGACATGTTCCTGTGTGACCTGATCTAGGTGAACCTGCATCTGCAGGGGGGTTTGGACCAGATGATCTCTAAAGGTCCCTTCCAATCCCTACTATTCTATGATTCTATGATTCTGTGCTTCTATACAGCATGTCTGCTAGCTGTTCCAGACCTCACAGCTTCTCTAGTCCTTGGCTTTGACCACTTGGTCCCTCAAGTAGCCAAATCTCAGCTGCTCTGGTCTTAAGTTTATGTCCACACCATCACTTGGCTCCCACATCTTTTGCCCTATTTGTTGGCAATACTATTTTGACAAGGGGTAATGGGATGAAGCTGGAACACAAAAAGTTCCACTTAAATATAAGAAAAAAACTATTTCACTGTGAAGTGAGGGAGCCCTGGCACAGGCTGCACAGAGGGGCTGTGGAGGCTCCTTCCTTGGAGGTCTTCAAGACCCGCCTGGACGTGTTCCTGTGTGACCTGATCTAGGTAAAGTTGCTTCTGCAGGGGAATTGGACTAGGTTGTCTCTAAAGGTCCCTTCCAACTCCTACCATTCTATGATTTTCTAGAGACTGATAACACACTGGCATATGTACCCAAACTATATGCACTCCAGTGTCTCCAATTGCTGGCACCCTGACTCCACAGCCCCTGTCACCTGTGGTCCAACTCTAGCTGCTGGCAGGTAGCCCTCGGTGCATACACATGCACACAAAGCCCTGCACCCAGGAAAAGTCAGAAATGGGGTTCAACAAGAAGACAGAACAGACTGCACTGATCAGGCACAGGGCATGGTCAGCTATGACTAGTCCTTGTTTGTATGTAACCAGCCTCTTTTATCTACTTATCCCTTTGTTTTCCCATTCTCTTTTCTTCCTCAAACCATCTCAATTTCCCTTTCCCCACCTTTGTTTTTTTCCCTAAGCATCCCATAATAAGCCTTTGTGCAACCCCTGTACGATCCTAAGACACCCTTTCCTGCATCCCATAAGGAATCTCATACCTCCAGGCTGCATCCACCCTCAATCTGCAAGGTGCACCAAAATGCCTCTCCAGTGATGGGTCTCAGTCCCACTCCATAGGGCTGATGCTCCCCTGGGATGTCCCAGGAGGAGCTGCGTTGGTGCTTCATTCCTTGATGAGGTTTTTGGGGTTCCCCCAGCTGCTGCTGTGCCTGTGGGCTCCATGGTGTGTGCTGAGGTGAGCTTTTAGTCAGCTAACCCAAGAGAAAGCACTCATCAGCTTTAGGTATTTCATGATACAGCTGTTAGTACTTTAGTTCCAGTATTTTACTCCCGTAGTTCCGAAAGACTTTTGTGATTAATGAACATGTAAATGTTCTCTTTAGAAAAATGGGTTATAGAGCTTATGGAGTATTTCAGACTGGTGAAGAACTTTTATGATGTGTGAGTTTTCTCTTGGGATCTGTGCAGTTCATGCGTTTGATTAGACAGATGTGAACACGAAGCTTGGATTCATTTCATCGGGAGCAGAAGAGGGGAAACAAACAGGGCACATCAGCTCTCCATGGAAAGAGCTTCCACAAATCAGTGAGGTAAGGTTCCACGAGCATTTAGGTCAGAGCTAGTGCCAGAGCGTGCTAAATGTCTCTTCAAAGTATTGTGTATGAATTAGCCTGTTCCACAAGAAACCAGCGACTTCACTTGTCTCCATTTCTTAGTTTGGCAGAGTGGTGGTTATCTGTGAGATTATTCCACTTCTTTGTTTTCTAAGGTTGTTTTTGAACATGTGGAAAACAAGATTGTGTAAAAGAGCACAGATTGCTCTCTTAATTATTCCTTGAAATGAGGTGCCTACAGAGAGTTTCCTTTACCATATTATTCCTTCTATCAACCACAGTAAAAACCAGCTCCTTTACATTCCTCAGCTGGAGAGGCTTATACAATGTTTTCAGATCAACAGGCAACCAACGAGATAGACACAAAGCTTCAGTGAATACGAAGGGAATGCTGTGAGAAGTCTTATTACATAGGGCAGACAAATGAGAAGTGTAGGTAGGCTGGAATCTCAGACTCAAGCATGGCTCATCACTTCATTTTTTACTGTAGTGGTGATTTTTTTTCTGTATTGTTCTAACCACATTCATACATTTCAGTGGACAGAGATGAAAAATATTCAGCATCACCTGTTTGTAGTTCTGTTTATCCACGGCTGTGAATCTCATGTTTCTAATACTAGTCCTTGTACTTCTTCTGCTTCTTCTGGGGTGTTCTGTTGAAATGCTTTTCTGAGTGGCAGAATAAAATCTGCTTATCCAGAGGACAGGTTAGGAAATGTGGCATCAATGTACTTTTGAAAAACTTGTCTTGTTGCTTGTATTTCAGATTCCAAGCTGTCCTTCCACTCTGTCATCTTCTTCAGTTTTTGTGTGAGAGTCTTTACCTGTTCCTCTGACGCTTTCAGTGTAACCATCACTTTTTCCAGTTCATCAAGATGTAGGGCCTCTGCTGCTTTGAGCTGTTTTTCAATCTCAATTTGATTCTCTTTTTGTGTGATACTCAGGGCAATATTAATGTCATTATGTTTTTCTTTGTTCAATTGCTCTATACTCTTACGATA
The DNA here is from genome assembly GCA_013401255.1 of Urocolius indicus. Classification (NCBI taxonomy): domain Eukaryota; kingdom Metazoa; phylum Chordata; class Aves; order Coliiformes; family Coliidae; genus Urocolius; species Urocolius indicus. The sequence goes on from WBNH01007468.1 coordinate 17,772, forward strand.
TAGTTCCTCAGCTAACATTCTTTCTTCTTTGAGTTGTTCTAAGTCCTTTCTATTTAAAAAAGAAAGATGTACAGGGATTAGCTGTTATGAAATCATTTTTTTTTTAAATTAAGTTACTCAGATTGTTGTAAAACTTCTCTTAATCAACTATTAGTATACACAACATCAGAACTTGATATAGGACCTCTGATATCAATAAAAGGAGGACATAGATAATGCAGAGAAAGAATCATAGAATGGTAGGGTTGGAAGGGACCTTTAGAGATCATCTAGTCCAACCCCCATGCTCAAGCAGCTTCACCTAGATCAGGTCACACAGGAACGTGTCCAGGCAGGTCTGGAAGACCTCCAAGGAAGGAGCCTCCACACCCTCCCTGGGCGGCCTGTGCCAGGGCTCCCTCACTCTCACAGTAAAATAGTTTTTTCTTATATTTAAACGCAACCTTTTGTGTTCCAGCTTCATCCCATTACCCCTTGTCCTGTTACTAGCTACAATAGAAAAAAGTGTTGCCCCAACGTCCTGACATCCACTCTTTGGATATTTGTAAATGTTAATAAGATTCCCCCTCAATCTCCTCCAGACTAAACAGCCCCAGTTCCCACAGCCTTTCCTCATAAGGAAGATGCTCCAGTCCCCTGATCATCTTGGTGGCCCTGTGCTGGCCTCTCTCCAGTAGTTCCCTGTCCCTCTTGAGCTGAGGAGCCCAGAACTGGACACAGGACTCCAGATGAGGCCTCACCAGATGTGGCAGAGGAGAGAGGGAGCAGAACCTCCCTTGATCTGCTGGCTACACTCTTCTTGATTTCAATGTAGAGAAAACAATTTCTACCCTCTGTTATTGCTCCCTCTGCATTGCTGGAGATATTTTTGCAGTACTCTGCTAACGTGAGAAGTTAAAGAGACCAGCTAAGTTTCTGCAGAATGTGATTTATGGTTCTCAGAAAGGGCATACTATAATAGTGAAAAAAAAGAATGTGTATAAATCATGTCTTGAAAAAACAAGACACCTTACAAGGAACACGCCTGAACTGAACTTCTCGGTGTGACAGCGTTATTTTGTTGTGTGTGCTGTCAAAAAATGAAATGTGTTGTACTCTTAAGGGAGAGGGGTGTGTCGTTATTTTGATATCAAAGCTGTTTAATTCACAATGCTTAATGTGTGTGTGTGTGTGTGGGATTTCCTGCACCCTGCAAACCTCCATGTGAACACACCTCTTGCAGTTTTGCCCCAGAGATCTTTATTCCTGATGACTCTAAATCTGCCATCAAAAGCAAACCTTTTGGGCTCTTGATTGGCTTTGTGATACTTGCTTTTAAGAACAGAATATGTTTTATTTCTATATGAGGTATCAGAGAGAAAACAAGACAGCACCTCTTGCTGGTCACTTGACATTGTCAAATATGTTTTTCTCTAAAGGGTCTTTGTATCTTCTCCTAGAAGAGCCACATCTGAGCAAGGCTGATGCAACTCTGACCATTTTCTTTAGCAGACTGTGTTTGCAAGTCAAGTTAGAGAAAACATTAAGGGTACCTGTGCTGCCTGGCTGCTTCCTCCAGGGCTGCCTCCCTCTCCTGTTTCCTGGCCTCAGCCACTGCTTGCATCTTCTCCTGGGCACACTCCATGAGGGTACACTGAAGTCTGTGAGCCATGCGCTGCTTGGCTGCTTCAGTCTCTCTTTTCCACTCATGCTCTATGTACTGCTGCATCTCCACCTTCACCTTCCTCACCTCTTTCTTAAGCAAAAGTAAAAGCAGGTGTAAGTAGATTTAAGTAAGTATAACTTATTGTTCAGTTGTCTTCAAACAATCCCCAGCAAACCCATCAGAACAGACTTCAGGAATATATTAAGGCATAATTACAGTGACTTACTGTAACAACATTTGACATAATCCATGTTTTCTACATAAGGCACAAAATCTCTCCAGATAGTGGCATGGATTTAGAGTGAGATGGAGAAGAAGCCTGGTCCTTGGTGTGCTTGTCAGCAATATATTGCTTGGGCTGAGTTCAAGAAAGGCAGTTCAGTGCAGGGCCACAAAGGTGATGGAGTGCAGCATCTCCCTTCTGATGAAAGGCTGGGGCTCTTTAGCTTCGAGGAGACTGAGGGGTGACCTCATTAATGTTTACAAGTACATAAAGGGCGGATGTCAGGCTGGAGCCAGGCTGTTCTCAGAGATGGCCAATGGTAGGACAAGGGGCAACAGGTACAAGCTAGAACAGAAGAGGAAAAATTCCTTCCCTGTTGAGGTGAGGGAGCATGGGAAGGGGCTGCCCAGATGGGTTGTGGAGTCTCCTTCTCTGGAGACATTCAAACTCACTTGGATGAGTTCCTGTGTGACCTACTCTAGGTGGTCCTTCTCTGGCAGGGGAGTTGGACTGGTCCCTTGCAACCCTTAACATTCTGTAATTCTGTGTTATTCTGTGACAATACTCATGGTCTGGAAGGACACAGATATATCTGGAATCTCAGATAACTCAATATATACCAATAAACTTAATATATAACAATATATAAGACATGCCAAACTCATGCCAGGAGAGCAATCCAGCCCAACTGCTGCCCGGTGCTGCTTTGCCACCATTCACAGCTCTTTCCAAGACCCATGATGAGTCCATCTTCTGTGGAAGTGGCAAGAGGTCATTGGAAAACTCTGGCTTCTTAGGTCTTGGCAAGTTTTCTAATACAGGATGAGCAGAGTTACCTGAGAGATGCCGTAAATCCTTTGCACATCCAACTATAAGTTCTGTGTGCTGTGTATTTTTGTGGATGCTCTTTGTCTAACGCTGACAAGTAGAGTGATAAATAGTAAGACCTTCCCATAAGAAGCCTAACTAAAACGATTTGACCATTGGTGGTGGTAGAACAGCCACATCAGGGCTGCTGCAGAAGCCATTCCTGAGGCTGCCAGCCAATCCTACATGTAAAAACACTTCAGTTGCTCATCCAGCCTTACTGGCTGCCACAGTTTGCTTTAACAGTAAATTTTCTGCCACTGCCTCTCCAAGCTAGCTGCTAGTGAACAGTTAGCTCACTGTTAAGACATCTCAGTAAAATGAACTACAAGAAACACAAACCACCAAATCTAAACCATCTTGCAATTACTTTTGTTACATCTGCCTCTGCTTTTGTTTCAGTTGCACGGTTCCTTATCTGCTCTCTAGCCCTTTGTCACTGGAAACAATGTTATCAGGACAAATGATAGGTGTTCAGATCCTGAGCACTCAGGCCTACAAAGATATATAATAGGCTTATGGCAAGTAATTGAATGGTTAAACATGAGGAAACTGAGCTTCTGCTATTGTCAGCAGATGCTATGACAGCAGAAGACAGAGCTCCCTTAGAAAACAGCTCCATAAAACGGAATGAACTCAGCCAGAAACTTAAGACCACTGTAAACCTCCCTGCTTTTCCTCTTGGGATGCCAAGCACATTGCTTTGACTGCCTGCAGTATATACAGAGAGCTATTTAGAAACTTGTATAACGTGAAATTCCAAAGCAAAACCCACTTGCAGCAATTCTCTGTGCGTCCTTCACTCGCCAGTGGAGGGCTGCAAGAGCAAGAATGCCGGGTGTGTTAACGCTGTGTCAGGCTGACTGAGGACTGCTTGGATGCTCTAGAGCTAAAAAGCCCTGTGAAATGGTGCAGAAAACATGGAGTCCCAGACTCAGAAGTCAAATGCCTTCCTTTCTGTCCTTATATCTCTGAGTCTTTCCTCAGATATGCAAACAGCCATACAAAGTATGGGCTAAGCACGTGTAGACATTCAAAGCTACAGTTGCTGTGCTTCGTGTTGTCAGTTTTCCTTCTCCAGTTCACTTACAGTCTAGGTCCAGTACATCAGTGAAACACTTTTCTAGCTTTGATGGACATGAAATTTCAGAACAAATTTAAAGTTAAGCCTGTATTTAATTGCCCTTTAGAAATGCACCTAATCAGGTTCAGTGACTGTCTGAATCAAGGCCTGACAAGGAATTTTGAACAAAATCCACAAGCTCCATTCAATTTTTAACAAGTGAATTATGCTGAAAGTGAATTAAAAATCCAACTAGTTCATACTTGTCATCTAGCACAAAGCCAGCCATCTTTGGGGGAGGTGTCTCATTAATATTTACACAGGATCTCATTAATATTTACAAATATCTAAAGGGTGGGTGTCAGCAGGTTGGGGCAGCACTTTTTTCTATTATATGAACAGGACAAGGGGTAATGAGATGAAGCTGGAACACAAAAAATTCCATTTAAACACAGGAAAAACTGTGTCACTGTTGAGGTGAGGGAGCCCTGGCACAGGCTGCCCAGGGAGGGTGTGGAGGCTCCTTTCTTGGAGGTCTTCAAGACCCACCTGGACATGTTCCTGTGTGACCTGATCTAGGTGAAGCTGCTTGAGCATGGGGGTTGGACTAGATGATCTCTAAAGGTCCCTTCCAACTCTACCATTCTATGATTCTATGATCTTTCAGGTCAAGTATTTCTCCTGGCACTATAGTTGAAATCTCAAATGAATGATAGTCCTTGTTTTGACAAGCATTAAGAAACCCACATTTCTTTTTTATGTAGTGCCACTTTCTTGCTTGTCAAACACATGACTCTGCTTCATACCTTTAACTCCTTTCGAAGTTTCTGTTTAAGGACTTGAACAAATGCACTGTGCTTGGCAGCTGCCTCTTTAAGAGCTTCATCCACTGCATCCTTCTTGAGCATTTCAGCCTTGAAAACAAATCGTTATTTCGATAAAGTAGCTCACATCCTATTAACATCCCATAAAGATGAAGCAGAGGTTATATAATCCCTAGTTCTGTGTTTTCTATTTAAGAAATCAGAGCAAGTTAAACTGGAAAACAGATGTCAAAATACATTTTGGCACATTTGGCAATTTTATTGCAGTGATTCCTGTCAAAATGTAGCCACACACCAGCATTGAGCCCTCTCAGTTGTAACCACTATATATGTAGATGTAACACAACAAAAAGGGCAGGTTCAGAATCTTACAGGAACAGCTTTAAAAACTAATGACTTTTGTGTGCTTTAGAGGCCATTTTCAGACCAGGTATAAAATTTGTTATTAATTTAAAGTCTGAGAAGCTGGAGAAATAAGTGCACTTGGACATCTGGGGACAAAGGATGAGCTGAAATTAATGACAGCTCTTTAGCAGCGACCTCAAAGTTCTCTATTAACTGTCTTTATGTTACAGAGAATATTCTAAAGAACAACCATCATTTAAATGACAGAAGCATGATTTCATTTACCTGAGACAAAAGTTCAGCTTTCATTTTCGCAATGCGCTCTTCTGTCTCTGCCTCCTTCTTTCTGTCTTGTTCTTTCTGAATGTCTGCTCCAATCTCTGCACAAGCAACAGAAGCAGACCATGCACAGCAAACAACCAGAGTGCACAAACCCACACTTCTCTCATCACCCCTTTGCTTGGCTCTGCAGCTGAATTAAAAATCATGAGGCTAAAAGCCACACCCTCTCATTTCACATATAGTAGAACATAACTGTTATTGCTTGTGAACAGTTTCCTAAGTGTAATAGGAAAGTGCTGAACCCAACTCTCACCTTCTGAGGCAAGGCTGCACATCAGGAGAGTATGACTGGTGACCCTTTTGACTCCTTGTCCTGATAGTCACCCACAAGGCACAAGCAATAGGTCTTGGGTCTGCCACCAACTCTCGTGGGGTGGCTTTGCTTCCTTTCGATGCTATGGGTAAGACAGTGCCCTCTTTGCATCCCTGTGCCCTGAGAATCCTCCAAGGCCCCAAGATGCCCTCAGATTCCTTCATGCCACTCTTGGGGTACACAATAAATATTTTCAAGAGGATATGGTAGAATATTTCAGCTGTTTGGAACAGAGCATGTGTGTGCAAAGAAGTCCTTCTGTCTCTAGGGTTGCTGTGGCTGCTCAGGGACCAGGTAGCATCAGTGCTGTCTGAGCACAGCTAAATCCCCTCTAGAAAGGAGGTGCAAAGCAGCATGGAGGCAAGCCCTGCTGCTTCCCAGGGCCTAGGCCAGGGATTCTCTCTTTAGTGACATGGATGGAGTTTAATTAAGATGTTAGGATCACTATCATCTGGAGACATGCTGTGAAAGCAAACAGCCCTGCTAACTCATTCAAAAGTCTGATCTTGAGCACCAAAGATTGTCCAGAAAAGAAGCCACTGCAGAGGGAAGTGGATAAAGATGCCTTTCTGCCACCCAAAGCTCCTCCCTGCCCAGTGGGATTTCAGATCCTTCCCCTTTGCCTTTTCTACTCAACGCCAAGCCTGGGCTTTGCTATGGATCCCATTCATAGAATCACAGAATCATAGGGGTTGGAAGGGACCTTTAGAGATCATCTAGTCCTATCCTTCTGCAAAAGGAGGACCCCTAAATCAGGTCACACAAGAATATGTCCAGGTGGGTCTTGAAGACCTCCAAGGAAGGAGCCTCCACACCCTCCCTGGGCAGCCT
>WBNH01007468.1:24256-54256 GCA_013401255.1 Urocolius indicus
CTGTCCCTCTTGAGCTGAGGAGCCCAGAACTGGACACAGGACTCCAGATGAGGCCTCATCAGATATGGCAGAGGAGAGGAGGAGCAGAACCTCCCTTGACCTGCTGCCCACACTCTTCTTGATGCATCCCAGGCTGCCATTGGCCTTCTTGGCCACGAGGGCACATTGCTGGCTCATGGTCAGTTTCTCTGTGCTGGACAGGGCCAGAGTCACCTTTTCCTAGGTTATTGTACAGGAAAACAAAATAGAGCCACAGGAGATCCAGTTTTCACACAGACACTGGAGTATTAAGCCTCCCTCTTTCATTCCAGTTTTCTTCCCCAGCTCACATGGCTGAACAGAGTCCTCTCATGGAGCTAACGGGAAGTAGCAGGATGGGATAAAGGGGGCAACTTATTTAAATCACCAAAGTAGAAGTCCAACAGAGCTTAAATCTTACCAAGCATGTTATGCACTGATTGCATAGCTTTTACACAGGCCTCTATATTAAACACTAAAGAGAAATATGGTTAAAACAGGCTGTCATGAGCCTTCTAGATTCACACTGTGTATGTCGATGTGGGGCTGATGCCTCATATTCAGAGACATGCATGGCACTCAGCCTGCTGCTGGGGCTCTCTTGATGTTGTTTAAACTAGAAACCAAGAACATTTCCCTTCCCAACACATGTTAATTGAAATGCACAACATGATTTCTACAAAAATCAAACCTTAAGCATCTCTCCAGAGCTTTAATCTAAGGTCAGCAGGTAGAAGCTACGTATAAGAAGGCAACATTCAGGATGAAACATCCCAGGTGTGTCCTGTTGAAGGATGAGGGGGTGACCTTTGCAAATGTTAAGTCAGCCATAGATCTTCCTAAACTACTAGAGCCTTAGAAAACATTTGCCAACAGTCCTATAGTTAATTCTCTTTTGCACTTCATTATGCCTAAATCAGAATGCCTTCACGCGTGGTGGGATGGCTGACCCTGTCCATCCTCCAAACACACTGGGTTTAGTAACCCTCAGAAGGTAAGCACAGCTCTTTCTTATCAAGACATGAATGCCTTTATGACGGTCAAGAACAGATGGCTACGACAGCTCTCTGAGCTTTCAGGCTGTGAGGGAAGGATTTCAGCTGCTCACTTACCCAGTATGTCACGGTGAGTGTAATAGCGAGTTCTGAAAGGCTTATACTCCCGGATTCGATTGAAAGTGGCGTTGGAAGGTGGTGGTGGTATTACTCTTGAACATAGAGAACAACAAAGAAAAGAGTCCAGATCTGGACTTCTAATCATTGTGAATGTCTTGGTTTTCTGTTAATGCAGTTACTAAAACGTCAGACGTCTATTCCTCACGGGTCTCATGCTTGCAGCAAATGTGCTCGCTGTTGCTATGGAACACAAGCAAGCTTGTGAAGAGAGGAAAAAAGAATCATTGACAGTGACTTTTTACCAAGTTAGCTGAAACATTTGCCTTCAGATTAGGACTGACAAGTCAGTAACATGCTGTAGGAAGGTGATGAGGGGAGGGTTATCTGAAGTGACCCCTTCCAGCCTTAACACAGCTCCGTATGTAGCAACTGTTACTGGGCAGGGCTGGCTTTGCTCACAAAGAACTAATTTCCCCCTGTACTAGTTACACAGTGTCACAGCCTTTTTAATGCTTTCTTTTTGTAGCTGCTGTATGTCGAGGAGTCCTATTCAAACCACATAGGCTAAAGGAGATTTTAGGAGCACTACAATAGCTTGTGTTTCAGATATTTGAATCACAACAAAGCCAGCAGAGTGGCAAAAGCCTGAAAGAGCCTCTGCCCTGGAAGTCATTTTGACTCACAGTTCCTCTCCAGCCAGCTGTCATCCACTGCAGATAATTATTACTACACTGACGATGAAATTGAGAAGAGTAGAACACAAGACACTGTGTTGGTGCTGTTTGCTTATCCTCCAGATGCATAGGGGGAGCTGTGCTTTCATGAGTGGAGCAAACACATTCTGTTAATGATGTAGGGGTTTTTGGGTGTTTGTTTTCTTTTTTTCTTTAATCCCTATCAAGGTCTGAGCCCCTCAGTTCAATAAGGACAGGGAGCTGCTGGAGAGAGTTCAGTGCAGGGCCACAAAGATGATGAAGGGAGGGGAGTATCTTTCATCCTATGCTGAAAGATGCTCAGGGAGCTGGGGCTCTTCAGCTTGGAGGAGACTGAGGGGTGACCTCATTCATGTTTACAAATACATAAAGCGTGGGTATCAGGAGGCTGGAGCCAGGCTGCTCTCAGTGATGGCCAATGATAGGACAAGGGGCAACGGCTACAAGTTGCAACAGACAAGGTTCGAAAGAAAAATGAGGAAGAATGTCTTCCCTGTTGAGGTGAGGGAGCACTGGAAGGGGCTGCCCAGATGGGTTGTGGAGTCTCCTTCTCTGGAGACATTCAAACCCACCTGGAGGAGTTCCTGTGTGGCCCTGCTCTGGCAGGGGGCTTGGACTGGATGATCTTTTGAGGTCCCTTCCAACCCTTAACATACTGTGGTTCAATACACACATACTTTTAATGATATAAATCAGGTACTTATAACAGCAAATGCCAGTATTGATAACATCCACTCATTTACTACATTCTTCTCAGTTTGCACTGCTTTATCTCCTTTTTACACATATTTTTTGTGGTGTTGAATTACCTGTACAGCAGCTGCTATAAATAAATATGGAGAAGCTCCTTCATAGTAAGAACAAGTGTAAGCACCCTTCCTTTAACCTGGGCAGTTCTACACTAACCTGGCAAGCAGGATTTGACTCAGCCAACAGATAAAGTGGCTCCATCTCCAACCAGACCCTGCTCCATTGATCACAACTCTCTGCCCTCTTCCCACCTTTCTGCACAGCACGTGCTAGTTCTGAGTGTTTGAACACTTCACCTGGAAATTCTGTCTCCAAGCAAAAGGCACGTAGTTTTCTCACCTGCAACTTTTGGATTTGCCCAGGACCTTGCTGTGGTGAGGCAGCTGTGATCAAACAGGGAAATATGCTTTTAAAAGCTGTAAACATGGTATTTTTTGTAACTTTATCAAAGGCAGAGCTCCTTTCCCTCTCAGAAAGGAGGCAGTCAAACCAAGTCCCAGCTAAACTTAGGACAGAGGTAACTATAAAATATGAACAGGTGAAAAGAGAAATCATAGGTTCAAAGTGAAGGATTTAGAAGCAGACAGAGAGAAAACCCGTAGAGCAACTGATGTCCCTCAAGGCAGCTGCTCACCTTTTTTATCTTCAGTAACAAAATATTTCAGTAGGAAAACACACAGCAATTCCCAGAGTGGATGAGCAGATGTCCCTGCATGTTCTTCCTTCTTTGGCCAGACAGAAGGCACTTTGGACAGAAGAGATCTCTCAGCTCCGAGTGCCCTGGAGGGGGCTGTAAATATGAAGAGATGAGTGGAAAAATGCCACCAGGATGTTAATAAGGGTCCATGGTGGGAAAAGCACAGGGCTTGGTGTGTGCCCTCCCACATGTTTTGGAGTTTGGTTAATAGGGTACTGACTAGGAAACCTTAGGAGGAACAACTCCATGCACCAGGACAGGCTGGGAACTGATATTGTTAATTACCAACAGATCAAGATGGCAACTTTCTCTAGAACTAGGGGAGCTGTAGTGAGGTGGGGAGTTGGTCTGTTCTCTTCAGTAATGAATGACAGGACACAGAAGGCTGTGCTGCCATTCAGTGGGATCTTGACCAGCTTGAGAATTGGGCAGAGAGGAACCTCATGAGGTTCAACAAGGGCAAGTGCAGAGTCCTGCACTTAGGGAGGAACAACCCCATGCTCCAGGGCAGGCTGGATAATAAGCTAACCATGAGCCAGCAACGTGCCCTCATGGCCAAGAAGGCCAATGGCAGCCTGGGATGCATCAAGAAGAGTGTGGGCAGCAGGTCAAGGGAGGTTCTGCTCCCCCTCTCCTCTGCGATATCTGATGAGGCCTCATCTGGAGTCCTGTGTCCAGTTCTGGGCTCCTCAGCTCAAGAGGGACAGGGAACTGCTGGAGAGAGTCCAGNTTTTGTTTATTAAAACAACTTCTTCCTGTTTCTTACAAACATCTGTACAATAGAGCTGGCCATCATATAGTATGCATGGTGGCTGCAGGACTTCATTCCTGACCCCAAGCCCTGCTGACTCATAACTTTCAAGAGTGAATTTTGTGTTGATGACAAGTGAGAGGAGATAGGATCATTCTGCAACTACTTGAAAGGGAGTTGTAATGAGGTGAGGATTGATCTCTTCTCTCCAGTAATGAATGATAAGACAAGGGGAAATGTGCTAAAGTTGTACCAGGGGAGGTTTAGATTGGACATTAGGAAGAACTCTTCCACTGAGAGAGTCGTTAAGCATTGGAACGGACTGCCCAGGGACGTGGTAGAATTACCATTCCTGGAGATATTTAACTTCCACACAAGGTGCTGAGGGATATGGTTGAGTGATGGGTTTGGCAGTGTGAGGTGAGTGGTTGGACTAGATGATCTTAAAGGACTTTTCCAGCCATAATGATTTCATGATTCTTTTCACACACAATACATTATGCTGTTTAAAAAATAAAAAGACAAAGCTGTTTTCACTTAACCAAAGCAAAGAGAGGAGTGAGCTGAATTATCATGTACATTATTATGGCATTTAGGAGCCTCGACTGCACACCCAAGTTCATTTCACATCTTCTGGCATACTGTGGAGACGGCACACAACCATGCTTAAAGTCACTTGTGTATTTTGCATATATCTTAACTGCAATTTATTTGTACAGGCACAACATTTTACAAAGGAACTTAACTTGGAATAAATAGCAAGAGAGATGTTTACCCCTTATTTCGATGGGCAGAGAAAAAAAATTGCAGTTAAATGCCTTGAGAAGTTCCGTAAGACTTGATTTGCTGATTTCCTTCTTTACGTTCTCAGTCCCACTTGGAAGTTTTCCTCCTCATATAGCTGGAGCCCTCACTGTCGATGGCTTCGTAGAGATCCTTTTTATTCTCTACTGTTGCATGCAAATAACCGAGGTAGGCCACGCAGAGGGTAATTGCTAGGAGTCCAAATGCCATCACAGGTTTGTTCTGACAAGGAGAAAAACCCAATAGTACAATGTTTTTAGTCAACACGTTTTTCATTCCACTCAAACATTGCATTCTTCTATCGTAGCTTAGAAAGTGAACAGTAAAGGGCCGTTTACTGCAAAAAGCATCATTGCTTTCTGACAGACCGATCCAGGTGACTTTGATAAGTAGCAAGAAGAGAAACCCCATTTCCTGACACCAAAAAACAATTCCATTTGAAAAAGAAGACTCTTTCTGGAGACTGAACAACACATTGCCTGGTGCTGTTTTTGCTGGCTGCAGGCCAATAAAGGTGACTACTACAAACTTCTAAGAGAACCAGCTTGAGAGTTGGGCAGAGAGAAACCTCATGAGGTTCAACAAGGACAAGTGCAGAGTCCTGCACCTGGGGAGGAACAACCCCATGTACCAGGACAGGCTGGGGATTGACCTGCTGGAGAGCAGCTCTGCAGAGAGAGACCTGGGAGTCTTGGTTGACAATAAACTGACCATGAGCCAGCCATGTGCCCTCGTGGCCAAGAAGGCCAATGGCAGCCTGGGATGCATCAAGATGAGCGTGGGATGCAGGTGGAGGGAGGTTCTGCTCCCCCTCTCCTCTGCCATATCTGGTGAGGCCTCATCTGGAGTCCTGTGTCCAGTTCTGGGCTTCTCAATTCATGAGGGACAGGGAACTGATGGAGAAAGTCCAGCACAGGGCCACCAAGATGATCAGGGGACTGGAGCATTTTCCTTATGAGGAAAGGCTGCAGGAACTGGGGCTGTTTAGTCTGGAGAAGACTGAGGGAGGACCTTATTAATACTTAGAAATATTTGAAAGGTGTATGTCAAGAGGATAGGGCATAACTTTTTTTCTGTTGTCTCAGATGACAGGACAAGGGGTAATGGGATGAAGCTGCAACACAAAAAGTTCCATTTAAACATAACTAAACTATTTCCCTGTTGAGGTGAGGGAGCCCTGGCACAAGCTGCCCAGGGAGGGTGTGGAGGCTCCTTCTCAGGAAGTTTTCAAAACCCACCTGGACACGTTCCTGTGTGACCTGATCTAGGTGAACCTGTTTCTGCAGGGGGATTGGACTAGATGATCTCTAAAGGTCCCTTCCAACCCCTATTATTCTGTGATTCAGACAATACACTCTTGCCAAGCAACTTTGATTATATTCCTCCAAACCAGTTTATGTACAATCATCACAAAATCTACTTTGACTATATGCACGAGTTTTCATCCAGTCTTGCTGGGTTCTGCCAAGCATAAATAAAAATCTGGTATCATCAACTTTAATTATAGAAGAAAACCAAAAATCCAAACTATTGAAAAGCTACCAAAATTTACCTCCTTTAATATCAAAAAGCTTCCACCTTGTGATTTATTCCCTTCTAAAGAAGACTCCTATTACTTCAACTGACAAATGACATAAGTAATATACCTGTAAACAGCCTTTCTGTAAGCAACCTGCTGAGGTACAAAAGAATCAAGACAATATAACAGTGATATAAAAGCTTGAATAAGTAACGTAATGTTCTGGGCTCTTCACAATCAGTGGAAGAGAAGCAAAACCACTTTTAGTTATGTTACTGGGTGTTTTGCATAACAATTGATGGTTATATAATGCACACAGACTTGTGATGGTTCCTATAAAGCAACCATGTCTCTCCAAGCATATCTAATTTCTCTCAGGATGAGCCCCTTACAGGTTTAATAAAAAGCTCTGGGTTCACAGCTCGGAAGAGCATAGTTGTCTGTAGACTCCTCAGTCCTGGTTTTCTCTCTTTGGGCGCTTCATTTTCATTTGGAGGTTTGGCAGAAGGCATTTTAACTTATATGAAATGCTTCCTAAAAAACAGAGTGGAAAAGAGATGTCATTTTTACACAAAACCCGAAAGAACTGCATTAACTGAATACAAGTTGACAACACTCAGTTTATCTTCTTACAGCATGAATTTTAGTTTGTGCAGATATTAACAACTGCCCTTGGTGTTCACTCAACATTCACAGCTTAAACACACTCATTTTCTATCTTGGGCATCGTAAAAAATGGAACTTTTGGAGATGCACAACTTTGTACAGTAAATATAAGCTTCCTGGTAACGGGCTTGGCAGTTTTCCACTTGCCTGTGGCTTAATGTTTTAGCCACATGTGGACTGAGCAGCAGTCTCCACACCACCATCTAAAAAGGCAATTTCCCTAAACGAGGAAATTTTAATGTATTCTTTGTTTAACCTTACACATGCCCGTGCCCTGTTGTAACACAGCCACGCAACCCAACAGCCCTAGGTCTCAGATCCCACTTTTACTCACAGGGGAAAGTCACCTGCAAGATGCTGCCTGAGCAAAGCTGAACATTTAAACATAAGAAAAAGCTATTTCCCTGTTGAGGTGAGGGAGCCCTGGCACAGGCTGCCCAGGGAGGGTGTGGAGGCTCCTTCCTTGGAGGTCTTCAAAACCCGCCTGGACACGTTGGGGTGCGATCTGATCCAGGTGGAACCTGCTTTGTCAGAGGGGTTGGACTAGATGATTTTTAAAGGTCCCTTCCAACCCCTACCACTCTGATTCTATGAAAAGGCGCCCGTGGTTCATCCCGTTTACCGAGGGGCTGAGCAGACACGGTGCTAAGGACCCCCCCAGTGCCCCGCAGCGCACACGAGCGGAGCACAGCCCAGGGTCCAGGCGTGTGATTCACAAACAGCGCATCCCCTCAGCCCCACGGCCGCCCTCAGCTCTGTCGCCCGTACTCACTCACTCACCCCCCAGCCGCCAGCGCCGCCTCCCCGCGGGAGGGACGGGACGTGACGTGCCATGGCTGCCCTTGCGCACTGTCACCTCCGGCTGGAGGAGGCGGCCGGGGCTGGCGGGCGGGAGGGGGTGGGAGTGTGTGCAGGCTCCGCCCGGCCCCGCGCAGCCAGCTCCATCCCTGCTGTACGTTGTACTGGGGTGAGGAGCCAGCCCTGCTCTGTAAGCACAGCTCCGAGCGATAACGCGGGGTGCGGATCTCCAGCACTCCGGCTGGCGGCAGCTTTAAACGTGAATGGGAATGGGAATGGTAAACGGAGGAGCCGTGGGATTGCTCTGCGCGTCGATCCCAAGCGCCGGGGCTGGGAAAGGGGAGTTTCGTGGGCAGACGGATCTCTGGGAGGCACGGTTCTTTGCATCGGAGAGACAACGCTGGGATTTGGAGCTAAACTCAAGATTTCAGGCGTCTGGAAGCTTCTGGCTACGTGAAGCGGCGTGTTTTGGTTTTTTTCTGCTGTTAAGCGAGCTTAATAAAATCACCCGGAGCCCAGGGCAAACGGAGCCCGTGCAATTGCATCTGCCTGCTCGTGCCCCGCTTTCTGTCTCTCCTGACTTTGATGCCGTTGGGCAGTTTCAACTCTGTTAGAACAAAAAAAAGAGTACAAATTTAATTTGGGGAGGGGGGAAAAAACCCAATACCTAGAAGGTAGGGAAAGAGCCAGGTCAGTGCCCCTGTAGGTAACGGGCAGAAGTGGGCTGTGATGAGCCGCGTTACAAAGATTTAGCTGCAGAGAGCTGATGGATGAATACACAGACAGCTGTGGGCTCAGCAACCCCAGCTCGCACTTCTCCATAAAGCTGGAGGGTGTGTGAGGGGAGCATCTGGTTACTGCAGCTGTGGAGGCAGACGGAGACAAATGTAAATGTATCCAGACTCTCAGAACCACTTGCTCCTTGTTTGCTTCTTTTTTTTTTTATGCAGTCATCAAAACGAGGCGTTCTTGTTTTCTTTGGAAGGTGGCAGGGTAATTAAATACCACAGGCTAACTTGTTCCTTCTAAATCCAGATAAAATACATAAAGCTGGGTGGGTTTTGGGTTTTTTTTTTCTGCCATATTTAAATATCACAAAGTGAGAAAAATGGTAGGGAAAGTAGTTTGGGTGTCAAGAGAGGACTGAGTGGTGTAGCTGTGTTTTCTGTCAACATTTAATTCACAGCATGCCATCTGCTAATCAGGTAGCTATTGCTGTGGCAGCATATGCCACACAGCTGATTTTGTTTGGAATCTGTTGAGCAGAAAGAAGGTCACTTCTGAGCAAAGCTTCAGGCTCGTGGGGGTTTTATGGTTTTTGTGGGGAGTTTTGTTGATGTTTGTGTAGTTGAAAGAAGATGATACAAGGCTTTTGCATGAGCATTGGTTTTGGGGAAGGTAGCTTGGTTGTCTTGAGGAAAGGGAGAGTTTTTACAGTACTGTAGGAGATATTCTGCATACATCTCCCAAGTAAGCCATTGTAGATGGGAATAACCTCATGTACCAGTACAGGCTGGGGAATGAATTCTTAGAGACTAGTGTAGGAGAAAGGGACCTGGGGCTGCTGGTGGGCAGCAGGATGAGCATGAGCCAGTGATGTGCCCTCATGGCCAAGCAGGCCAATGACATCCTGGGATGGATTAGAAGGGCTGTGGGCCGTAGGTGGAGAGAGATTCTCCTCCCCCTCTACTTTGCCCTTGTGAGGCCTCATCTGGAATATTGTGTCCAGTTCTGGGCCCCTCAGTTCAAGAAGGACAAGGTGCTGCTGGAGAGAATTCAGCACAGGGCCACAAAGATGATGGAGTGGAGCATCTCCCTTCTGATGAAAGGCTGAGGGAGCTGAGGCTCTTCAGCTTGGAGAAGAGGTGACTGAGGGGTGATCTCATTAATGTTTACAAACGTTACCACCCATAAAGGGTGGGTGTCAGGAGGATGCAGCCAGGCTTTTCTCAGTGATGGTCAATGATAGGATAAGGGTCAATGGGTACAAGCTGGAAGGGAAGAGGTTCCAAACAAACACAAGCCAAAGTTGTTCCCATGAAGGTGATGGAGCACTGCCAGGGGCTGCCCAGATGGGTTGTGGAGTCTGCTTCTCTGGGGACATTCCAAACCTACCTAGATGGGTTCCTGTGTGGCCTACTCTAGGTGATCCTGCTCTGGCAGGGGGGTTGCACTGGATGATGTCTTGAGGTCCCTTCTAGCCCTTGAGATTCTGTGATCCTGTGAATGCAAAACATTTGTATCACCACACGGAGCAGTGCACTCGCTTATCAGCACATTTCCCTTCAGTTACTGGCATTAACTGACCCCATCCACACAGATAAATCTTCAGACTCAAAGCCAGACAGAGTCATGATGGTGTTTTCCAGGTTGTGGTAGTCTGTGTCTATGGCAGAAAACGTGATAGTGGCGGCAAGGATTGTTAGATTGCTGCTGATTCTCTGCACTTTCTTTCTTTCCTATGAAAGACAAGCAAGTCCCAGACATCACTGGTAGGGGAAGAAATCATACACAGTACAAAGAACACCATGGTCTCGAGAGAGAAAGTATCCTCCGTATGAAGAGCTGTGGGATAAGGCTTTATGCTTAGAAAGCAAGGCACAGAAGGTCATGCAAACGGGGTTGGGTTTGGCTGTGAACGCTGGTATTTGGCATGTGTCGAGCAGGTGCTGAACAATCAGATTAACTCTGCAGTGAAAACAAAAATCGTGGACTCCTTGCCGTTTCTAGTTTTGCTTTAGGACTGTGGGAAAGTGTCTTATTTAATCTTTAATGTGAATATTATGTTGCTGTCGTCTCACCCAACAGGGTGTTGAAATACTCAATCCGTCGAGGCTTATAAAGTTGCCTGGCATATTTTTATAGGAGGGACTGTCTGGAAGGTAGAACTGTAAACATCTGTGGTATTTCTAAGTCACCCATCCTCTTAATACCTGAGTATCCCTCTGAGAAAGCAACCATGCCCAGAAAAAACCAAACCCCTTCCTTTTCCAAACCTGAAGCTGTTACTGAGGTTTGTTTTCCTTTTAAACAACTTCCCTTGGGGACTCTGCGTGCGGTGTTGTGTTGGATGCCGCGGCCACTCGGAGCTTAATGGCAGTTCCTTCTTTACTCGAGACTCGCATCATCGTTGGAGCTGCAGAAGAGCCTCTGCAGGGAACAGAGCAAAGCTGGGTGCCGTGTCCCACGCTTAGGCGCCGCTAAGGTGCGGGTTGCGCAGCAGCACTGTGCCGGTCACCTCACAGCTCCAGCCACACAAGCTTCTCATTGTCTTGGAAGTAAAGACAAGGATGCCTCAAGCTAAGCGATAAGCTTATCTCTGCTTTATAGACATGGTCACCGAGCCTTTGTGGACAGAGCAAATTCCTTTTGCCTCAACGTTAGGACTTCAGCACTGGTGTGACTGGTAGTGGGAGACTCAGTTTCCATCTCCTGCTTCTTAAGGTTTTCCTGCCTGATTGTGTAGTGTTTATTTGCATTCCCGTTCTGCCTGAGTTTTACAACGTTTTATACACTGTGAGTTTCATGATATTTTAACGAGACTTTTCAGTTGGAACGTGTTTTTTTTTTTTTTTTTTTTGCCCTGAACAAGTCTGGGGGAGACGGGAAAGCCAAAATTAGGAATTACAAATACTTCCTCTGCCTCCCTTGCAGCTGGGTGTAAGGGGAACCAGTATTGTGCTGAGGCATGTGGAACAGGGTTGCCACGTTAAGGATATAAATGCAGATGAAGAAACAAATAGATCTCCAGCTAGACAGAAGTGACACCGAGAGCTTTCCGTCTGCTTGTTGCTCGGCTCGTGTCAGTCTCAAGAGCCCTTCTGCTGCTTTGCAGCCACTGTTGCTCATTTGTGTCATTCCCATTGAAAGAAAGGAGAGTTTTCAGACAGCAGCATGCAGTGGTTGGAACCTTACCACTGACAATCCAGAACAATTTTGAGGCAGAATGCATTTTAAAACCAACAATCTGTTAGAGCGACACTTCTGTGTTTCGTAACACCGTGTGTGTCTTCTGTAACACTTGTTAGCCAGCTGAGAGACAAACAAATCACCCAGACCTGCTTTACAGCAAAGGTTAAAGCCATTGTGATTCTTTGAATACTGATCAAGCCTATAAATCTTTTTGACTGAATTCAGCATGGAAGGGGAAAGGCACTTTGCTTGATTCTCCTTTCATTAACAAGCGGGCAAATGGTTTCTGACTGGGAACGGAGTAATATCCCCCTCCTGGAAAGGAAAAGCTAGTCTCTACTAAAAAGGAAGAGCAGAGAAACATGTGCAGCACTGAATTTACTCACTACAGCAACACACAGCCAGATACCTCAGAATAGGGTTCAAAGACAAACTTGAGGTAATCTAAAACTGCATCTCCAAAACGAAAGGGGCAAGGGGAGACCTGTTTTCACTTGTGATTGCTGTGGCCTTCCTTGGACGAGGACTCAGAGCTGCAGAGCCTTGCAGCACGCTGCTTTTCCTCCCTGGTCCAGATGAAAACTAACATTGCCAGAAAAGAAACCAGAAGGAAGTTTAATTTTCAGTTGAGTGGGTGAGACAGCCTGATGTAAGCAGGCAAGGTGATGGGGAAGGCAGTTGGAAGTGGAGGCACAGGCAGGGACTAACCTCTGCCAGCAGCCCTGAGGTTCCCAACCAGCTGAAGCTGTGATGAGTTAGAATGTTTCAGCTAATGCCCTCACTGATTGAGGCACCCTTCAGGTCTCAGGCAGGGAAGGCCACAGAGGGTAGAAGTTTTGCAGATTTAAGAGAGTGAACTCTGTAGTGAGGGTCTCTGACACCCTGTAGTCTGGAGCTCTTCAGATTTTCTGCACCTTTCAGTTGTCTTTTAGTATATAAATACCACCACGTAATGATATACAGTACTGAGTGGCAGTGTCTAACATTTATATACTGGATATGATGAGAGTTTAGCTCTGGGTGTCATAAAGGTGCTTAAAGAGCTTTGACTCTTTAAGTGATGAGATTGTAACCACACAGTTCCAATTAATAAAGAATGGGCTGTTGGGGCTTTTTTTATTTTGTGTCTCTATAGGACAGTTAAAATTGCCCAGATACCTTTCATGCCATAATCAAATCTAGATTTAAAATTCAGTTTTAGCTTTCTCAGTACTCAAAATATTTCTAGAGTGATTTTTAGCCTTTAATTTACTGATATGGAACTGAACTTTATTTAGCCAGCCATGTCTTTTGTCAGGCATTCAGCAGAGGCACTGAGAGGAACGTGCTCTCCTGGCAGGCAACTCCCTCCAGCAGGCAGCTGGGAGGCTTTGTGACTCCTGCAGTCATCCTCTGAAGGCATCAGCATCTCGGCACATGTGTTAGGCTCTGGGATACTCCCTTCTCCATCAAAACTACTGAACATTCACAGGTAAAAGCCACAGTAAGTTTAAGCTAAATAAATCACAGTGTGAATAAATGATGCCACGAAGAAGTAATTTAAGAGGCAAGGAGTTCAGTCTTTCTGAACTCATCTTTTGTTTTGTAATGTTAATGAGCAGTGCAGCCACATCAGAGGTAAAAATGACTGCCAAAGGATTGATGCTTGACAAGATGCATGAGTTAGGATATGAACACTTATTCCATTGCTTAGCTATCAAAAATAAAGTTATGGGCTTTCTGGTGGGGAGTGGCTCAGCTGCCCAGTCCAATGTGGGAATTGATTAGCCTGTACAGTAGCCAAAACACATTTTAATAACAAAAGCCAGGCTTCAGTTTCTTCAGAAACCCACTGTGACTTACAGCTTATGTTGAAAGACCTGTCTAAACATTTCTGTAATATATTGTTAGGAGTAATGTGTCTTTAGTGGACAATACCCTTGCCCAAGAGAACTCAAAATACAAATCGTCTGTAAAATGTCAGAGAGCAAACAGGGTGAGAGTTAAGTCTCTAAGGTCAGTTACATGGTTTCAGAAGGTTACTATAATTCCATACAGCAGTTTCAAGCTTTTCACATGGTCAGTCATCCTGAGAAAAGTGTAGAAGCCATACTATGGAGGCTGTCAAGAGGCAGGAAGGATTTCATGAAAGCCTTTCTTGCTGCTTTGCTGTTGCAGTAAAGTTGATATGGAAAACAGAGCATATGTTGAATGACATGAAAGTTAACGAAGCAGCATCTGAAATGCAGAGAGAGACCTGGGAGTGCTGGTTGATAATAAGCTGAACATGAGCCAGCAATGTGCCCTCGTGGCCAAGAAGGCCAATGGCAGCCTGGGATGCATGAAGGAGAGTGTGGGCAGCAGGTCAAGGGACCCTCTCCTCTGCCATATCTGATGAGGCCTTATCTGGAGTCCTGTGTCCAGTTCTGGGCTCTTCAGCTCAAGAGGGACAGGGAAGTGCTGAAGAGAGGCCAGCACAGGGCCAGCAAGGTGATCAAGGGACTAGAGCATCTCCCTGATGAGGAAAGGCTGTGGGAACTGGGGCTGTTTAGTCTGGAGGAGAGGAGACTGAGGGAAGACCTCGTTAATACTTATAAGTGTTTAAAAGATGTATGTCAAAAGGATGGTGTGGCACTTTTTTATCTCCAGTGACAGGGCAAGGGGCAACACACACAAGCTGAAACACAAAAAGTTCCATTTAAACATAAGGAAAAACTTCTTTCAGGGAGGGTGTGGAGGCTCCTCTTGAGATTTTCAAAACCTGCCTGGACACGTTCCTGTGTGACCTGATCTAAGTGGACCTGAGTTAGCAGGGGGGTTGGACTGGATGATCTCTAGAGGTCCCTTCCAACCCTACCATTCTGTGATTCCTGTAGGTACAGGCTGTGAAAAGCAGGCACTTTGTGGGGAGTCTTCAGTGCATGCTCATGCAAGATCAACATGGTCAAATGACTTCTTGGCTTGCAAGCGCGTGGGCTACACTGGCTTCAGAGTCACTGCTCAATTGCACTGCTATGAATGCCCCAGCACGTGTGTCAGCAGGTTGTGCCGTGGCTAATGTGAAAGCACAAAGCAGCATTCGAGCTGATGCCCAAGAACAGCCAAAAGATGCAGATAAAGCCTTTGACTTTAAACAACTGCCGTGGTTTCCTCGTGTCTTTCTGACGCTACAAGCCACAGCCTGGTTCTGGTTTGAGCAGCGTGCCAGGAGAGGCGATCAGGTTTCACTCGTTTCGTTTACGTTACCCAAGAGACGAGCAGTTTCCATTCTAGAGGCTCGGAGCAGTAACTCCCTTTCTCGGAAATGAATCGTTGGTTGCTAATGCCAGGAGAGAGCTGGGGTCCAGCTGTACTCAGTCACTGAGCTGCAGGTACGTCAGAGTTTCTTGTTATGAAATAGAGTTTTACAGAAGGAGAAGCTGTTTTTCTGATGTCAGACAGGCTTGGTAACAGCCTTTGTGCAAGTGTTCCATCGTCCAGCAGGAACCACAGGTATAATCTTTCCCTTGTGCTCTGATCTGACTTTACTGAGGAGCTACAAACTGTGCTGTGGATACTGAGGAT
This sequence comes from Urocolius indicus, assembly GCA_013401255.1. Lineage (NCBI taxonomy): Eukaryota > Metazoa > Chordata > Aves > Coliiformes > Coliidae > Urocolius > Urocolius indicus. Next base: position 39,543 of record WBNH01007468.1, read on the forward strand.
TACCTGTTCAAGGGGAAAGCTTTTGACTTGGTCCATTCATTGTTTTTTATGTGTTGACAAAAGTGTTATAACAGTATCCTGCATGGAGCAGGGACAGTTATTAATGATGAAGATAGTTTTTGTTGGCATCAGGAGAGCGTGGGAGAGATGAGTTATCCGTTTGGTGTGAAAGCCAGCAATGTGCCCTCGTGGCCAAGAAGGCCAATGGCAGCCGGGAATGCATCAAGAAGAGTGTGGGCAGCAGGTCAAGGGAGGGACTCCTCCCCCACTCCTCTGCCCTACTGATGCCTCATCTGGAGTCCTGTGTCCAGTTCTGGGCTCCCCAGCTCTAGAGGGACAGGGAACTGCTGGAGAGAGTCCAGCACAGGGCCACCAAGATGATCAGGGGACTGGAGCATCTCCCTTGTGAGGAAAGGCTGTGGGAACTGGGGCTGTTTAGTCTGGAGAAAACTGAGGGAGGATCTCATTGATATTTACAAATATCTAAATGGTGGGTGTCAGGAGGTTGGGGCAGCACTGTTTTTCTATGGTATCTAGCAACAGGACAAGGGGTAATGGGATGAAGCTGCAAAACAAAAATTTCCACTTAAATATAAGAAAAAACTATTTCACTGTGAGGTGAGGGAGCCCTGGCACAGGCTGCCCAGGGAGGGTGTGGAGGCTCCTTCCTTGGAGGTCTTCAAAACCCGCCTGGACATGTTCCTGTGTGACCTGACCTAGGTGGAAATGCTTTGGCAAGGGGGTGGACTAGATGATCTCTAAAGGTCCCTTCCAACCCTACCATTCTGTGCTTCTATGAAAGTGGTAAGACATGCAGTGGTAGTTGTGTAGGTCAAATACAGACACCCTGGCTTAAAAAAAGAGAAAAGTTATTTTGGCTACTTCTGAGGTTTTTTTTTTTTTTTTCTTTTAATTACACAGTTTACCAAAGCAACAAAGAAAACTGTGAACTGTGTTTGCCCTCTCTGAAAATCCCATTCATTGCTGCAGAGAACAGAGCACAGCAATTAGCAGCTGGCAAAGCATCGCTCTCAGCAGCTGCTGGGTTTTGAAGTGGTGTTTGTGGTTCCCAGAAACTCAATACAAGATGGGATTTTGCCACTACTGGCTATAAAAAAAAGATGCCAAGCATGCTTAAGGTTACAAAGCCTACTGAAGATGTAGCTTGGAAGCGATATTTTCAGAGAAGTCAATGTTTGGCAGTGGAGATCCTGAAGCTGAGAAAGGAAGGAGATTTGTCCCAAGCCACTGCAGATGCCTATATGGAAGTCAGGTGTAAAGGCCAAACCAACCAGGCTCTGTTCCAGTGTTAAATGAGCAGCTGAACCCTTTCCCATCTAGTCTTTTATTTCCTTCCTGTAGTCAGTTTTTATCATAGAATCATAGAATCATGGAATGGTAGGGTTTGAAGGGACCTTTAGAGATCATCTAGTCCACCTCCTTGCCAAAGCATTTCCACCTAGGTCAGGTCACACAGGAACGTGTACAGGCGGATTTTGAAGACCTCCAAGGAAGGAGCCTCCACACCCTCCCTGGGCAGCCTGTGCCAGGGCTCTCTCACCTCACAGTGAAATAGTTTTTCCTTATGTTTCAATCGAACTTTTTGTGTTCCAGCTTCATCCCATTACCCCTTGTCCTGTCACTTGAGACAATAGAAAAAGTGCTGCCCCAACCTCCTGACACCCACCCTTTAGATATTTGTAAATATTAATAAGATCCCCCCTCAGTCTCCTCTTCTCCAGACTAAACAGCCCCAGTTCCTGCAGCCTTTCCTCATAAGGAAAATGCTCCAGTCCCCTGATCATCTTGGTGGCCCTGTGCTGGCCTCTCTCCAGCAGTTCTCTGTCACTCTTGAGCTGAGGAGTGACCAGATGACCTCTAAATCAGAATCAGAGTGGTAAAGGTCCCTTCCAGCCCCTATGATTCTATGATTCATCTGTGAGAGAAGAGCAAATCATTGTCAGTTTGTTTACATCTGTCTTTCAGGGGCCACCACTTCCACTGGAAGTCCCTGAAGGATGAAGTAGGTGGGAAAGCTTTAGCTCATATCAGCCTGTGGTCCCTGAGCTCTGCTGCACTGCCATAGGCAGCAGTCACAGCAGAACTGACCAACCTGGCCGGTAGGCAGACCAGGAGTGCCGTGTGTGCTCAGGGGCTGCCAAGCCTTACCTGCCTTGTTTCTGAAGAGCTTTAAAAAGCAATGAGTGTATATATATATATATATATATATACACACACAATGTTGCTGTTACAGCTTTACTTATTTTATGATGAGATGAACTGTCTGAACAAGGCAAGGTCAATTTTTATGACCTCTCTGTTTTCTCCTGTTGGGTCTTTCATAGGGACCTAGAAATCACCTTATGTTGCTACTCTGACCATTGAACAAGGAACAAAGGCATTGCAAGGTTAGTGAGACTTCTGTTACAATAATTTTTCATCTCCTGTTATAGATGTGCAACAGTTTGGAGAGCTGGAGCACGTGCAGTTTGGTAGAGTGACTTGGAATTGAGTTGTAGTGTACTTTGGTGTTCCCAGGGGGTCTCCTGCTCCCTTTTCTTCTGTAGCAGAGCACTGCAATAGATCCATTGCACTTCTCGGGGTGAAAAATGGAGCTTCCATCAATTTAAGAGCAGATTGAACTGTCACAAACAGTGTGTACACAATGAAGCCTTCTTAGGGCCAGGGAATGGTGGGAATCAATGTTTCTCAGCCTTTGGACCTTACACTTCTGGTAGTCAGTAAGGAAGGGGCAGGTAAACAAGCACAAAGACTCAGCAACCATGAAACGGATGAGCAGTTCCTTTATATCAGCAAGTGAAAAAAAAACAGGGAGGGGGAAAGCAGTCACTGGATGAACATTTGAAGTTCACCCTTTGTTTTGTTGTTTATGGAAACCATTGTGCCAAAGCTTTTCTTTTTGATTCCCTTTTCCTCATGACACAGATGATCCTTGGTGGTTAAAAAAAGCACTGCAGAGATGCTTTGATTTTGTTGTAAAGAATATACAGGATGAACTCTCAAGATTGTTATCAGCTCTGGTTTGTTAATGATCCTATATCCACCTCTGTGATTTTTCTACTTCTGCTCTCTGCTTGATCATTTTTGTCACTGTGGTTCTCTTTCTGCCTATATAAAAAAAATGGGGGCTAAGCTGTAGGTGCAGCAAAATAGTCCCATTAGCAAGGTTTGTATCGGGAAAATAAAGTGTTTCTCCATCTCTCAGGTTCTGAGGATAACTTGGCTTTCTTCTACAGAATTCGTGGTTCCACCCACCACTGCCAAGCTCGTGTTGTCTGTGCTATTTCTCAACGTCCCATCTCCTTTTCCCTCTTTCCTTTAATTTGCCTGCTGTCTGAGCTCTGAGCTGCCTGCCCTCTTTGTGCCCTCACACTTTGGATGCTCTTCTCACTTCCTCTCTACTTAGTCAGTTTGCTCTCGTGGGTTTTTTTTAACCTCTTTTTTTCTTCCAGTTTTCCTCTGCACAAAGAGACTTTTTTTCTGCTTTTAGAGTAATTAAACCAGCAGAGCTGATTGAAATCTAGGCCAGCTAATTCTCTGAGCACCGTGCTTTTCAATGGATGTATTACTCAATGCACATTAGCCAACCTTCTGTGGACCTCCTTGAACTACAGCCACGATTATTTGATGGATATATTCAACAGCAATAGCATTGTTCCAACAGTTGACTCAGTTGTATTCAGCACACTCAGAAGTTAATGGTGCATTCAGGTTGCTCTGTTTGCTCAGCAGAGCACGTGGGCTGCCTTAAAGGAGGAACCCAAGGCGCTGGGACATCTGAGGGAAACGGGAGGTGTGGAGGCTCCTCTGATCATTTGTGTCTCTAGAGAGCAAGACAAAGTGTGTGTGTGCTGAGGGTGGAGGGGGAGGGTGTGCGTGGAGTTTCAGTCACATCTTGGGAATAAATGATGTAAGTTGGGAGAGAGATTAACTGCTCCATTTCCTGGTTGGTAGTAAAAGCAGCCCTGGCACTTGTTTTCATGTTCACCCTTAGTACTTCAGCTGGAAATGAATACAACAAATTGATGTCTTGTGAATCATAGAATCATGGAATAATAGAATGGCAGGGTTGGAAGGGATCTTTAGAGATCATCTATTCCAACCCCCCTGCAGAAGCAGGTTCACCTAGATCAGGTCAGACAGGAATGTGTCCAGGTGGGAGTTGAAGACCTTCAAGGAAGGAGCCTCCACACCCTCCCTGGGCAGCCTGTGCCAGGGCTCCCTCACCTCACAGGGAAATAGTTTTTTCTCTGTTTAAGTGGAACTTTTTTTGTTGCAGCTTCATCCCATTACTCCTTGTCCTGTTGCTAGCTAACGTAGAAAAACGTGATGCCCCAACCTCCAGACATCCACCCTTTAGATATTTGTAAATGTTAATGAGATCCCCCCTCAGTCTCCTCTTCTCCAGGCTAAACAGCCCCAGTTCCCACAGCCTTTCCTCATAAGGAAGATGCTCCAGTCCCCTGATCATCTTGGTGGCCCTGTGCTGGCCTCTCTCCTGCAGTTCCCTGTCCCTCTTGAGCTGATCTTCAGCTTTTGTCCAAGCTGGGATGTGCATATGTGTATGTGTGTGGAGCAGGAGACTGAAGTAAATCTAACCCCAAATCCCTGCTCTGCACTTTGGGCTCCATTCAACATTTTCTTGAGCATTTGGAGTGAATAATATTTCTTTTACTGTTTAAGGCTCCCTGGCACCTCTTTTGTAATTTCATTTGAGGGTAAGTCTTTCTGTTTTGTTCCCAGGGGCGACTAGATCCCCTTCTGACTCTTTTGTTGCTTTTATGGGTTTTTTTTAACCTTTGAGTTACTTGTTAGCCTCTAAGTTGGACATTACCTTGGTGCAAGTTGTTGTCATCTACATTTTCCATAATCTGCCTCGTAACTTCTTTAGCCAGCTTCTCTTCTTGCCTCCCCTTGATTTGTTCACCTCTCAATGTTAAGGTTGAAATCTCTCTTTGGCTGGAAGTGTCAGGATCACACTTTTTCCTCTCCCGTCCTTATGTTAGAGTGTAACTTTGCTGAGGTGTCACACCTTGGTCCTGCTATTGGGACCTGCTTCCATGTCTACTGACGCTTCTAGAAGTGTTGCAAATCCTCATGACATTGCCTTCTTGAATTAACTGTATTTTCAAAGGGCACAAAAAGCATCAGTTCACATCCACAACCTTCTGTAGAAACAGCCACAAAGCAAACATAACCTTGAGGCACATTGGCAACTCCTTTGAACAGCTTTCAGCTACAACCCAAATTGCACCACCAAACAGGTTCTGCAGCCCTTTAGGCTTGAGGATGCAGGTTGCCCTGTACAACTATTGCTCAACATCAAGTGAAAGCTGCAAGTAGAAAAAAAAATACAACCAAAGCTCTGCAGATTTCTGGCTGCAGAAACATTGCTTGCCACAAGCCCTGCCCTGCAGTCCATTTCAGTTTCTCATCAGCAGTGCACATAGATTAGGAACTACCTTTAGTTTCTTTACATTCCTGCTGCCTCCCTGCCAGACATCTAGGTAGCAGAACACATTGCTGTCTTTCGAAATAGCTCTGCAGGTATTTCATCCATCCAATCTTCTGGCTGACTACAATTTGCCCTTTGCTAAGGGTCTGCTGCCCATTTTGTTTGGGCACAATTTTATTTTCCCTTTCACATCCTTCTCTTCAACATTGGATTGGCAAAATAAAGTAGAAAGTTGCTCTTTTCTAACCCCTCTCGCTGCTCAGGTAAGGAAGCAACAGCTTGGTTTTGTGAAAAGAGACCTCAAGGGAAATTTCCCAATCTGCATTTAGGTAACATCATGGTCTGGATTCCACCGATTTTTGTGCCTTGCTGGTGACCCAGCATATCTTTCATTCATTTCTGTGCTGACTTGTTCAGCTGAAGAGTCGGAACTGGTGTAACTCCAGGGATGGACTGATAAGTGACATGAGGCTTCTTGCATTAAAAAGAGGTGATGGAGTCCTTATGGCCATTAGCAAAAGCACATTCACAGCCAGTCTTGTTTTCTGTGGGATAACAAAACTCAGCTTTCCCTCCTATATTTACAAATATCTAAATGATAGGTGTCAGGAGGAGGGGGCATCTCTTTTTTTCTATTGTATCTAGCAACAGGATAAGGGGTAATGGGATGAAGCTGGAGCACAAAAAGTTCCATTTAAACATAAGGAAAAACTATAGTGCTTGTGCAAATCTTCAGATCCTAGGAAAGGCCTTTTGAGGGAGGTTTTCCTTCCAATCTCCTCCAGAGGACAGCTCATTAACGTGTTCATAGATGTTAATATTCACACTTGCTCATGTGAGTATTTTGTTTCTTTGCCTATGCCTTATTACCCAGCACTATCTTCAAGCTTTGCTGTTTGGCTCCTTTGAGACTGATGTATTGACTGTGTCTTATTTATCTAGAAGGCACTAAAGCCCTAGTGCTGAAGTCTCAAAGAGCTTGATTTGCATTTCTGCTTGAGCTCTGACTGCAGACACAGAGGACAGAAATAGCAGTTTAATGACAAAGCCACCACCCTGCCAAACGTATTTAAAAGCATCCGTGCATGTATCTGATAGGATACAAGCCAACTGATATTCCCATTATTCTTTTTTTACCTGCAGCATAAAGGAGTAGCTTGGTTACCATTCTTTGTGAGAACATCTTTTTTTTTCCAACACTCTTCCCAGTATAAATCAGCAATAAATTAATTTGTGCAGCTGCCCCTCGGCTCAAGTAAGTCACCAGCTCTAATGGTATTGATGTAAGAATACCCAAATAGGCAAACAACCTAGTCTGGCTGTGAGGCAGGATCAAGAAACAGCTTTCAGTTGAGTTTTGAGATGCTGTGGCCTCATTACTACTCGTACTCAGACTTGCCAGATGATGAATTTGCCATTGAATTGGTCAGCAGTAACTGCAGCCATGGCTGTTACTGCCACAGCAGCCACAGAGCGGTATGTTTTCTCTCCTGTGAGGCAGAGCTTGCAGGAGCAGTAGATAGGATGGAAACGATAAAAGGTAGAACACACTGATCTGGAAACTTCTCGGATTTCCCTCCTTGTGTCTCCCAGCCATTCTCTGTGCTGGCAACACATCTGCTTTTTTGATCTTACAAAACAAAGGAGCTCTGTATCACAGAATCACAGAATGGTAGGGTTGGAAGGGACCTTTAGAGATCATCTAGTCCAACCCCCTCTGCAGAAGCAGGTTCACCTAGATCAGGTCACATAGGAACGTGTCCAGGTGGGTCTTGAAGACCAATGTGCATAACTCAGAGGTGGAGCCAGGTAGGAAGGTGACCATATGCTCTTGGCAGTTATCTCAGGTCATCTTTTCACTCTGAGGAGAGTTTGGCTGCCAGTGGCTCCTTGGGCAGCTGTTCCAAAAGAAGTGTTCCAGAGTTAGGAGAGGGGAAGACTTATGCTGAGACTTACGAAAAGAAACTAGAAAACACAAGTATTTTTCGCAGTAAAATTTAGGTGTGTTTCTTAAATGACAAGAAACAAAACAAATAAAATGGGATGAAGTGGGACAGGATTTAATTTATTGCAGACGTTTACCAAGAAGTCAGACCACAGATAAATATAAACCAATTTGCATTTTAGTAGTCAACTGATTATTGGACACATGGCTCCTGTACAGAAATTGGAAAGGGTGATCTGATTTGCCTGTGCTTAGTATTTGCATAACTGAAAGGGGTAGGTTGAGTGCACTGCCTCCGTGGTGGAGCACTAGCCTGAACTTGCTAAGGAAAGCCCTACCTGATGCTCAGGAGACCCTTGAGAAGAACTGGCACATTTATTGGCAGAGGACGGTTTAACAGAACACTTGGGATGCAGCCTAATTGACAAAATCTATTTTAACAGCACATACATTTTGTTTAACAGCCTTAGAAGGAACAAATGATCAGAACTTAGAGCAGTTTGTTGTTGTTTCCCCTTTTAAATGCTTAATAATCGAAATTGTCTCATTGGTTATACTTCACCTTGAAGGAACATCTAGTTTTTCTTTACCCAAGTTGTGTTTCTTCAATACAGCATTCCCTTCTTTCCTTGAGGAGGAAAATGAGCTGGGTATTCCTACGTGATCTGCTGAGTGGAGTGAACAAATACTCCACAGGAATTGGAAGGATCTGGGTAGCAGTGGTGTTCCTGTTCCGCCCGCTGGTTTACATCGTGGCTGCAGAAAACATCTGGAAATACGAACATGATGAGTTTGAATGTAACATCAAGCAGCCCGGTTGTGAAAATGTCTGCTTTGACCATTTTTTCCCTGTCTCCCACATCAGGCTTTGGGCTTTGCAAATAATCATGGTCTCCACCCCTTCGCTCTTGGTGGTTTTTCACGTTGCTTATCGAAAGAACAGAGAGAAACATCACAACCAGAAACTTTATAGAAGTCCAGGAGAGATAGATGGTGGATTGCTGTGGACTTACCTTATCAGCCTTATATTAAAAACAGCATTTGAAACAGTTTTTCTTGTTCTGTTCTATAAACTGTACAATGGATTCAAAGTACCACGTCTCGTGAAATGTGACGTGAGGCCATGTCCCAATACCGTGGATTGCTTCATTTCCAAACCCACAGAGAAGATGATCTTCCTCTATTTCCTGCTGGGAACTTCATGCCTGTGCATTGCATTAAATCTAAGTGAATTCAGTTATCTCATTTTCAAATACTCCATCAAATGTTATGTGAAGAGGCACGTCAAGAAACGCCAAGGCTGGAAAGGCGATTGCCACGGCTCAGAAATCATCGGTCACCACAGAGCAGCAGCTGCGGGGTGGTTCCACAACAGCTCCCTGTCCTTTGCTCTCGATGTACAAGACAAATGTGAAGCAAGTTCCCCGTTGACTTGAAAGCAAGCCACACGCTACCTTCCCATGACACAAGCTCTATTTGACAAATTGCTTTTCCAATCAGTGATTTTCAGAACTGAAAGGACGGTTATGCTGGAAATACTTTTCCCCTATTAGTTCCCCCTTACTTGGGCAGATAAATTCGGTTGCATTATGTATGTTCACACACACAATCATCCAGATATTTTCACGTTGAAATAAGAGGTGTGTTAAGTCTGGACATTCCACAAGGTTTTAATATAAACTCAGGTGCTTATGACAAATCGTGCTGAAACAATTGCTCAAATGGTCGTGTTTTGAATGCTACACGGAATTGCTTTGGTACAGGAAAAAAAGAGGCTTTTTATGTGCAGAGCTGGGACTGATGAACAGCAGGGGGATGTACAGCATTTGTCAGCTGCGTGGATCTGAAAGCACTGGCCTCCAGTGGCTGCTGGTGTCTGGAAGCGAGATGGATGCTCACAAGCCCATTCCACTGTAAACCACTTCAAATAAAGACAGGGGGGTGGAATCATTAACATTTACAAATATCTAAATGGTGGGTGTCAGGAGGTTGGGGCAGCACTGTTTTCTCTTGTATCCAGTGATAGGACAAGGGGCAATGGGATGAAGCTGCAACACAAGAAGTCTGATTTAAACATAAGAAAAAACTGTTTCACTGTGAGGTGAGGGAGCCCTGGCACAGGCTGCCCAGGGAGGGTGTGGAGGCTCCTTCCTTGGAGGTCTCCAAGATCTGTCTGGACACGTTTCTGTGTGACCTGATCTAGGTGAGCCTGCTTCTGCAGGGGAGTTGGACTAGATGATCTCTAAAGGTCCCTTCCAACCTCTACCATTCTAAGATTCTATGGTCACAAGCCCATTCCACTCTAAACCACCTCAAATGAAGACAAAAAAGAAGAAAGAGGTTCATGCATCTAGCCTAGCCCATGGTGATAAAGACAGACTTGATTATTTAGCTATTTGTGGAGCACCTCTTCCTTTTTGTTTAGGCTATTTCTCATCAGAATACCTTCCATAAGAAAAGGGACTTGCACAAACTTGTGCAGGTGGTGTATACCAGAATATAGAATTAATTCCTGGCCACCAGCTCTGAGCAGCTTCTGAGCCCATTAGACTTTGCTCTGCTCTGTGGCTGTGGCTTTTAAAGGAAAAACTAACTTCTGGTTCCCTAGGATCTGAGTAGAGGAACGCAGACAACGCAATAAGGGCATAACAGTAGCCGGCACTTCTAGCATTCGGTAGGCGGGAATCTGGTCCCTTTAGGTAGAATCATAGAAGTAAGGCTGAAAATACTGCTACTCCCTCTGTGGATTGCCACAGAAGAACATGAGAAATCTAAAAATAGGAACAGCCTCCAGCAGAAACACGATAAAAAAGAATGAGCTGTTTCATCCTCCCATATTTCAGGGTATCCCTTAAACGCCACGTGCCTCTTTGTTGTGTGTGTTCCCCGGGCTAAGAGGAATGGGACAGAAGACAGAGAAGACATGTCTTCTGTTGAACACAGACTTCTGAGAACGTAGAAACTGGTGCCTAAAAATACTTATTTCAGGGCAGATTTCTCTTTCCCTTGCTAGGATGAAAGACTGTTGGACACACATCAGCCCTGTGCCTGATCAAAACACACCCTTTAGAGCAAAACGCCGCTCGCAATAAATGGAACCGCCTGAACGTTTAACTGATTGTTGATGCCAGGGTAAAGAAGGAAGAACAGGAGAAGAGCATGTCAACTGCGTTTTCACTCCAGGACCACCCAGCTTTGGTTATAAGCATTACTTCTATGAGTCCTGTGGTAGCAGCTCCAGCATTAAGAAGTAATGGATAAACTATGTGCTTTTGACTCTGATTTTCAAGCTTTTCTTTTGCTAAAATCAACCTGCTCTTATAAAAGGTGAAATTGCATTTGCTGCTGCTGAACTTGGCAGCGACAGCACTCCCTCAGATATTAGAATCATAGATTGGTAGGGTTGGAAGAGATCTTTAGAGATCATCCAGTCCATCCCCCCTGCAAAAGCAGGTTCACCTAGATCAGGTCACACAGGAACATGTCCAGGAGAGTCTTGAAGACCTCCAAGGAAGGAGCCTCCACAACACCGCTGGGGGGGTTGTGCCAGCTTGTGGCCAGTTAAAGTTTTACCTCTCAAGTGATGCCGAATCAGTGTTTATCAAGAAAAGGTGCTTTATACAACTCAGAACATCTTCTGTTAAACCTCTACACAGGTTTACATGAGCAGGATGCAGCTCATGACAGAAATGCAGAGACTCCTCAGCAGCTAGTGGACAAAACCCACCGATGAGTGCATGAAGCAAACCCCTTGCCCATTGCCCTGAGTAACTGTGATTGCCACACCATCTGAGTAACTAACAACAAACCCCAAAATGATCTCGTCCTTTTTGCTGTAACGCATCATTTTTCAAAGACAAGAGCAACACTCTCAAAGTACAAAAGGCTTTCCAAGTGACCGTGTTTCAATTGCTGAGGACAGATTAAGACAGCACGTTAATGAAAAAGTATTTATTCATTTTCTTTTTGAAAGCAAGGTTTATTTGAGAGAAAACAAAGAGAAGCAAACACAGTTTAGTCAACACAGGTTTCTAATGAAATGTGTGCATTAGCTGCTCTCTAATAAAAAAGTATATTAAGTCAGGGCTTGAAGGGTTCCGGAGCATCCCTTAAAGCTCCGTGGCTGACCAAGCTTAGTGCTTAGACCAAACATTTCTTCTACAAAACAAGATATTTTAATTCTTTGGAAGGTATAGTCAAGGTTTTTATTTCTCATTCTATCTTCAATAGACGTAAAATAACAACAAGTCCCAAATTGACACGTTTCAAGTCTTGGGGGGGGGATACTGCAGTTTTGACAAAGCCAGTATCTTACACGTGAAATGTTCTGAAAACCACTACTCCAGACCAACTGTGTGGAACCCAGGTCACTCATTAGCAAACCACCACGTGGCTCTTACATCATGTGTTGCGAAATTAGTGTGACAGCACCACTAATGAAATAAGCACCACACAAGGCAGCTCTGTCAGATTTTACTTAACCTGAGAGGACAGAAACAGACTCATCTACTTCCCGAGCCCATGCTCTTGGCCAGCACTTGTTTATTTTACTGGCCCCTTCCCTTCTGCAGCTCTTTCCCCAGCATTATACTCCCTTGTACTCCAGTTTAAGTTTCACTCATCCATCCATCCCTGAAGTCATTTGCTCTTACATTTTTGGTTTACACGAGTTTGTAGGTTTGGACCTGAAACTAAAGGGTTATAAGGGCTTTTTTTTTGTTCATTCATCTTCCAGGTCACTCAGACACAATTTAAAGAAATTCAGGCTTAAGTGCTATGTATTTTTTTTGTTTTTCAAGTGTAAAATGTCAGTCTCCTCAAGCACAGCAGTTGGTAGGAAGCTGAAGTGAGCCCACACCGTAATGGAGAAATATCATTCCATGCACATTCGTACAAAAATAGTTACCTCACTTGTACTTGAAAACATCTCTGCAAACAATAAAGATCCAAGTCTTACACAGATCATTACTTTCCTTAAAAACCAAGTAATCTCCTTGCCTTGTGACTGAGGAGGTTTGAAAAGGAGTCACACACAAAACATTTCCCTATCTGCTGGTAGTTTTTTTCCCTCTACTCCCATCTCCCATACCCCTGACCCTGTTTCCTACTGCTTTAACAGGATCATCTCTGCACCAATGGTGAGCAGGGCATGAGCAGGAGCTCCTTTAGCCCAGGAGCCTACACTTAAGGTAGTGGGTCCCTGCCCACAAAGGTGAGAGCCCCAAGCCTAATTCTTTGGCATAGAAACTAACTGCAAGAACACAGCCAACTGCTTTTCCTCACCTGAACCAACAACTGTCTCCAGCATTACAAGCATTGCTCCCTCACTATCCATAGACAGGACATCCCAGCAGAACGCTCTAGTGCCAACAGTCCACCTTGTCCTGCTGGGAACAACCACCCCAAAACACACGAGAACAAACCTGCTACTCTGGTTTACACGAATTAGGGCTCAGACAATATAAGATTTCTTTCTAGACGTCATGAAGAAGAGAAGCTCACTGCTGGTGTAAAGAATCACAGAATGGTAGGGGTTGGAAGGGACCTCCAGCCAGTCCAACCCCTGCCAAAGCACGTCCACTTAGATCAGGTCACTCAGGAATGTGTCCACATAGGTTTAGAAACCTCCAAAGAAGGAGCCTGCCTACCGTCCCTGGGCAGCCTGTGCCAGGGCTCCCTCACAGGAAAGTTTTCCCTTGTGTTTGAAGTGGAACTTTCTGTGTTCCAGCATATGTCCATTACCCATAGTCCTGGACGTACACTGTAACACAACTTCCACTTGAACACATGGAAAAACTTCTTTAACTAAAGATGTTTCTGTCACCAAACAGTCTGTATGCTGCATACAAGCTCCTGGATTTGCTTGTTTCCCCATCAGCAACAACTGATGTTTTGGTCAGCATGTTCCTGATGGTGACAAGAGCAAGTGTCTTAGCTCAAACCCACCACAGTTCATGGGTGACCCGTCTGGAAGACAGAGACCTGGAAAAGGAAGGAGAAGAGAGGAGGTGGGTGAATGGTGGGTGGGAGGCCCAGAGTGGTGCTGGCAGTGCTGGGCTTGACCCCCCAAGGGGGGTTCGCACATCACTCGAGTTAACATACCTAAATGCAAACATCCAATTTACTTCCACAGGAGCTTTTGTAGGTGGAGTTACCAAACCACAGTGCTACCTCTGTAGTCTCTCTTAAATGCTTTAACTTAAAAATACCCTTTTTAAAAAAGGGGAAACAAAAAACCCCATTCCAGTTCACCTGTGAGTATCCACCTAGAAGAGAGCAGGCCATAGAGGGCACTAAAAGCATCACTACAGCACCCACTTTAAATGGATCTGTTTGGGTAAGAATGAGACAGTATCAGAAAATTTCTGAGAAGTTCGGACCCTGCACCCAGATCCAACCCAGAAGTTATTTCCTGGATGTTTATGACACGGGATTTTGGTTTGGTATTCTTTCAAGTAGCATGCTAGGAGAATGCTGTGTAGCTACAGAGTTGTACACTACTCTCGGTCTAAAAACTGCACACAGTGCGGTGCCTATCGTCAGGAATGTCAATGATGGGGCTACGGAACTTGCACAACACAAAACTCTTCTAAAAAAAATCAACAGCTGTGAGGTCTGTTGACAGTGGCTGGGTGCATCTGCAAACGAGAGACTTCAGTGAACTCTGTGGCTCCTCTCCAGAGGGGGTTCCCTGCCCTCTTTTTCTTTGCAGAAGTTCCCCCCTACAATTCCCGTGGCTGTCATCCCAATGGCTACTCCATCCAGGGAGGCCACGCAGCCTCTGGTAGGTAGAATGTGGCATCAAGCTCTTGTAACGATTCTAACTGATCTCTCCTAGAGTTCAAACATAAGTGTTTGTTTTGGCTTTGTCATGTTCAGCCCACACCTGTGACTTTACTGACTCAGGAAGGACAGAAAGCGAGAGCAGCGAAGGAACGGGCTCCGTTCCAATGGAAGCACGGGCCTTCAGAGGAAGGTATGCAGAGTGTAGCACCAGGTAACAAACCAAGGGCTGTGCCCAAGGGGAAATGCTGTCGCCTCTCAGCTTTTTCATCCTCACTCCTCGCTCTCAGCGGTGGCTCCGCTCGCCGACGGGAACGTGCCCTCCACACTGACATTCAAGTGAACCGTCAAGGATTCCAGTTGGAATGGCTTAAGAGCAATCAAGTGTAGCATTTAATATAAAGCTTTACACGGCAAGACAAGCTTATAGGACAAAAAAAAAACCCACCCCAGCCCAAGCCAGTCTCTCCCAAGATAAAGACTATTTGATATTACTGAAGGTAGGTCACA
>WBNH01007468.1:59256-105428 GCA_013401255.1 Urocolius indicus
TCTACGTTTCCCTCAGTGCTTTTGGTTACAAGTCCCATCGTTGTATTATTAACTGTTATTTTCTGCGACACGTCGGGTGCAAGCAAAGGCGTGGTTGCTTTTCTCTTCCTCTTGGAAGCGCTGGTTCCTTTCTTATTCAAGTTGCTTGATCCTGAATTCTTGGGGCTACTTATAACCGAAACTCTTGAACTGTTCCCTGCAAAGCTTTGCGCTGCTGCAACAGTATTGGGAAAAGAGCTAGGACACATGCCGTTCTCCATAGTCTTTAGCATTAAGTCCTCTGTTGCAAAAACAGGCAAACTCTTGCATTCGTTTACGGGAGGAATTTTGGCATTGAGGGTCCTGTTTTGGTCTGTTAGCAGAGTGCTGGGGTTACAGACTGTCTGCAGCAGAGGGGACGCGGTCGAGTTGGGGAGGACAGCTGTACTTATCTGAGTCGTACCAGTGACGCAACTGGTCGTGACCACGTGCGGAAGTACTTCTGTGTTATCAAAGCTACTCGGGATGCCCGCGGTTTCCAAGGCTTGCTTTATGATTTGATTTCCTTCCTCATTCCCACTGCTATTAAAGTTAGCCACGTTGTCCCGTGGAAACATGGTCTGCAGCAAGGCCGTGGGACGATTTTCAGCTGCGAGCAACTGGAGGAACGATGGATCCTTAAAGCACGTCTCCGGATTGAAGGCAGACTCCTGGGGTTGCTGCAAATTTAATGAATTGGAGGAAAGAATCATACTGGCAAGCAAAGACTGCCCATTAGCCTGCAGAGCTTCAGCAGAAATTTCTGATCCTTCAAGAGGTTTACAGTAAGATCTCTTAGACAAGTGACCACCAAGTGATCTGGGATTAGTGAACACTCTGAAACACCTGCTACAGATAAATTTGCCATCCCTAATTATTGCTGGCCACTTTGCCCGCTTGTTATGCTTCGGTTTCCTTTCTTTCCCGTTTGGGCCCCGGCCACGATCTTTTTTCATCTTTTCTGAAGCTGGATTTTGAGAACTGGTTTCACTGAAATTATTTTCGTTGCTCAGTCGTGAGGGAAAGATTTGATCAACGCTCTCCTCTTTTGGGAAAGCAGAACTGCTGTTTCCTTCTAGTTGCGATGAAAAGCTATTCGTGTTGTTTTCCAGTTGGGAGAAGACCGAACTTGGAGGATTCTCTGCCGACGAAGGAAAGAGAGACATTGGACCGTTTTCAGCAGGCAGAGGAAGAAAAGGATCTGAATTGCCATCAATGTTGAGAGGCATAACTGTTTTTGCCAGCTCGTCCAGCTGGGAAGGTAAGGTTGCACCAGACAGGTTTTCCATTTGCGAACATAAAACACTCTCAGGCTCGCTTTTAATACGAGTAGACAAGGTTGGATTTATGACACTCTCCACTATAGGCAACATAGGACTGGCCAGATTTTCTAGGTGGGTTGGGAAAAGCGTACTTGAGACGTGTTGCACTTGGCTGGAACAAGAGGGATTCAGGTTAGGTTTGTTCTGTGAGGGAAAAGCAGCGCCGCTGGGATTGCCCGCTTGGGATGGCACAAGATACACGACCTTCCCGTCGTTCGGCACGTTTTGCCCGTTGCTGGACTTTCGTGGCTTCTTATTCTTCCTTTGCATTTTAAAAGCAGCATATTGGTCAGGGTGTGCTGCCTTCATATGTTTGCCAATGCTCTGTGACGAGTTGTACGTTCGAGTACACCCCTCAACCTGACAACTGAATTTCTGAATGGGGGCTGCCGGTGAGGCAGCTGGAACTAAAGAGCTATTTATGTTAGGCTGTGAAGGAATAAAAGTAATGCTTTCTAAAGTTTTTAAAGGCAGGTTGTATAGATTAGCTGCAGCTTTAATACTGTCTTCAATTTCAAGTTTGGAAATGGGTACACCGTTCCGATATCCTGCCTGGTTCTGCATGCTGAATGGATTTACTACGGGCACTTGTCTTTCTAAGCTTTTTGATTCGAGGGCTTCTGGTTTTAGTGTGTCTGAGGTCACAGAAATGCTTTGAATACTCTGAGTCTGACTCAGACAGTCTTCATCCTTTCTCTCTTGGATTACTGGAAGACGAGAGTCGACCGACGAGCACAACTGCTGGGCTCCAGGTTTAGTGGTATCTACTTTACCGGCAGCAGCAGCCAATTTGCCTCTTTTTACAAAGTTATCTCGGATCTTCTGGTTCACAGCGGATATCTTCACGCTGCTTGCTGGAAGTGATACTTCTGTCTTCACTGAACCCGCAGGAGGCTGCTCGAGACCAACATCAGCCAAAGGATCGCTCTGCTGCAACACGCTCACCGACACGCTCACGCTTTCGCTCCCTGCTGGCTCTGCTTTGATTTCATTCCACACAACGTTCGCTCCTTCGCTAAAACTACTCCGGTTGTCGGCCGGAGGAGACGTCAGTTCCTCTTTAACGGCAACTCCATTGGTACTTTCATTAGCGTTAGGAGGCTGGCTAAGATCTGGCTGGTTAGTCTGGCTTTCAGGCTGTGGCACCGTTTCGGGCTGCTCGTTGTGGTCCTCAACGTGCTTTTCCAGTTCGTTCTGTGAACGGTACAGCTTCCCGCAGCCTGGGATTTTGCAGGTGTAGGTATTATAGTGTTGTGCTTCGTGGTCGTAGAGTAAATAGGCTTCAGAAAACACCCTGCCACATTTAGGAAACATACACTTTGCTCTAAAGACTTGATGCTCTTTCCGATGCGTCAGCAGCTCGGCGTAACTGTTAAAACCAGCCTTACATTTCATCTGGATGCAGATGTAAGGCTTGCTGCCACAGTGCATTTGTAAGTGGTCGTTCAGGTGAGTGACACTCACAAAATGTCGCCTACAGTACTGGCAAATCACTTTTTTGCTTTGCATTTCGAGGAAACGTTTGGCTTCTTCGTTATCTTTGTGCCCTTTTGCGTGTGCTATGAGGTTTTTGAAGTATTTAAAGCCTTTCTTACAAAACGTTACGGGGCAGGTGAATTCGTTAACAGGGGGCGGCTTTTGAACTGGCACTATCTCTGGGATGTAAGGTTTATCTTTGTCATCGTTCTCATCATCTGAGCCATCGTTATCGTTAAACACAATGAAGTCTGTTGAATAGAGACTGTTCTTCTTAATGGGTCGCTGCTCCTGTTTGGACACAGAATTAGTTTTCTGATTCTCGTTGGCAGCTGCTATTTTAGGAGGCCTTCCCAGTCTTCTCAGCGGTTTCATAGCGGCCAGCCTCTCTTTGCTGGATTTTTTAACATGCAAAGTTACATGGGGAACAAAGTTTTCCTTAGAATTAAAATTTTGGGCACAAATAGGACAACTGTAAATCCCATCTTTATAATGTTTTTGTGCATGTCTGACTATTCTATGACCTAGGAATTCTTTGTCACATAACACACAATACTGCATATAAGCTTGCCAGTTCCTAAACCTAGCTGATATGAACCCCCGTTCTCTGAGTTTCTTAATTTCTCTCTTTTTCTGCTTTTCGTCTCTGATACCCCTAAGAAGGCTTGTAGCTTCATCAAAAGTGCCACCAAGCCCATTCACAGAAGTCTCTTTAGTCTCTTCTTGGCAATCCTCCACCTTCTCATAAACTTCGCTGTCGTTGAGTTCGTCTATCGATGACACGATGGATGCCTCCTCTCCCATAAGTGCCAGACACTGACGTTTGAGGGTTTTCCAGTCCCAGAATTCTGGATCAAAAGGCCACTGAGTTTTCAGTACGAGTAAGAGCTCACAGCGCAAAGAATTTGGTATTGGAAGATTCTCTTCGTCGTACTTCTGGTCGGGCTGATTATACAGCATTTCAACAGCATAATACGCATCCACAGTGGGTTCGAGAAGAAATTCACTCAGCTGACAAGCACGTTTCACCTCCAAGTCATCTGGAAGCAAGCAGGAGATAGTCTTGCAAATAGATATCTTGACATCCGTATTCTCACTGGATTCCAAGCGCAATGCTTTCACACACAGTTCAATGCAGGTTGCAAGGCCAGCACCATCGATCTGTAAAGCAAGACTCGTTTTAGTAAATCAGCTTACCATAACCCTTGCTACATTTGTAAATAAAAGATGCCATTAATTCAACCCTAAGTGTCAGCAAAAATGCACCTGCAGTCTATAGCATTTCTTTCTACTGTAAGAAACGTGGTCATTTGTCTTTAGACGCTGTTTCTTAAGTTGCGCAGTTTTTCTTCAGGCTACTAAAAAACCTGAAAGTTCACATACAACTAAACCACAAATCAACTGCACGTTCTGTCTGGTTTGATGACTTGAGGGCTGTATGTTAGAAGTGCTCAGTTTATATTATAGCAATATTGAGCCTTTTACATGACATAAAGCCTGCCAGCTGTGTCGCAGTTATTTGAGATGAGCTTCGATGGAGCATTAAGTTAACAATGGGTAGAATTCAAATGGTGAAAAGTGCTCCAGCTAAAGAAGCACAGGGTCTTCAAAACGATCTATAATTTGGAAACCACTTCAGGTACAGAGGTTTATTTTTACAGATTATGCCACTGCAAAATCAACTGGCCTCAACTGCACAACATGGCTTCATTCCAACTGAAAGTGATAAGTTAAATGTTCCATTGCTGAAGTGTTACAAAGGTCATGTGGTCTTTTCTCATTTATACACCCAGGCAACATAAATTCCATTTATGTTCCCCCTTTACAAGCTCTTTATGCTGCCAAGGATATATGGAAAGGCTGTGGCATACATGAGAACAAAATCCACTAAATTTACGAATGCACAAGTCTACTACCTGCATGGGCTCCAATTTCTGACATCAGTGAAATGATCCACTGCTACCTTGGGAAAAATCAGAATGGCATGGAGCAGACAGAGCCCTTAATACCACAAGCCTCTGTGAAACCCACTTTCCTACTCCTCTCGAGCTTCAGTTTAGTTCAGATCTTTGGAAAACATAATCTTTAAGATTAGATGTCTATGATTAGCCACATCAGAACACTTGCAGATGGAAAAAAGGAATTTTTATTCTTAGAACTATGTATACTGTATGACAGAAATCCCTCAGCTGAAAGCTTTAGTAAGAGCTCAATTGAGCTACAAACTTTAAATAGTGCAAGTGCTAACGAGAGGAAAGTAGGAAAATTAGATGACAAGGTTAGCTGAGATGAACAGAGGTTTAATGGAACACTGGATAAAGTTCACAAAAGGCAGGAATTTAATTTATCAAAACAAACTGCATTCTTAGTGGCAATTCAAAAGGGTTTTTTTAATGTTTTTGGTTGTTTCTTTTAACTATCTGTAATTTTCTTATACAATAACATACAGCTTTCATTTCCTTTCCTCATAAGCTTTTTCCTCTCCATTTTCTGCAATATCCGAAATACATAAAGTAATGAAGAGGAATGTTAGGACCTGCTAACAGAAAATACTTCATTTGGAGGACATGAACAGTAGCAGAAGGCTATAACCTCACCATTTGTTTTCCCTTCATCTCAGTTGTGGCATCCAGTTCTATTTATCCCTATTTTTTTTCCCCAAAGGAACAAAGAAGTTGTAATGATTCAAAATGAATCGACCAATAGTTCACCTGCAGAAGGAAGTTGTTATGGCTTTTGCTAAAACCAATCAAGATTGCCCCAAAGTTGATTCTACACAAAGAGACTGGATGTCTAAGCAGCTTTCAAAGATTTTCCTGATTACAATTCCATTAAAAAGTGCCAAAAATATTCTTTCAGGAGCATCCTTACCTCTGAATTAATGACTTTAATCAGGAAGAAAATATGATAAACAGTCTTAGTTAACACAGAAAGTTGTCGACATCTCTCTAGATACACTTGAATTGAAGGCTCTACCCTTTGCTGCAGTTTACTCCAGAAAAGAGTCAGTTCCCTAGAACAAGAGAACAATACTTCAGGGCCAGCAATGCAACCACTAATCTGATCACAAGAAATGCAAATTTAAGAACAGTTTCTGTTTTTTTCTTGGTAAAGGAAAAAAAAAAAATCTGAATTTATTCACACCTTGTCTTACAGAGAAAAGTTTTCATTGATATCCCCACATCATTAGTATCCAATTTTCAAAGTTATTACAATGACTCAATTCCAGAAAGACAGATCAGATAAAACCAGAGTTACCACAATTTATGCTGCACAATTCAGAAGACTTACAATGTGATCTTGATAAAAAGTCTCACAGAGTAGTTTACTCTTCACAGACTGGAATTTTTACACTTCTGAATTCTTACTAATTGCTAACAGCTACAGGAAGACGGCTTTTCTCTGTTGTAGGTAAATTTTTCTTGAGCTGTTCTGCTTTAAGAGATGAATCTGTCATTTACTGAGAAACTAGCCCCCACAGACAAACAATATTACTGTATCTACATTAACTCACTAGATCATCCCTCGTTAGATGCAAAGTATTTAGTAGCTTGTGGAATGATGTAACCCCCTCAAACTTTAGCAGAATCTGTTAAGGCAAAATCCTGCATTATCAGATGTTCTCCTACTGCTGCACACACAAAGGAGGTGCACAAACAAGGCAATCTCTTCAGGAATTGTACAGGTTTGGAAGCACGACCAAATTCTTAGTGGCTGGAAATTTAAGCTCTAGAAGCTCAAATATCTGCCAACAAAGACCAGTTATTTGTTCACACATTAAAGTAAGTAAGCCCTAAACAATAAGTATCTTAATCTAGCTTATTATTTTGGTGATAGTAGTGAAAAGCTTCTTCTTTTCTAGAAGTCTGTTAGAGAAAGAAATACTGTGTTATGAATTAAGCACAGGTGGGAATAGTACCTTTGCATTAAATATTGACATAATGCTGCCAATCTGCCTGCAGATATTAAATTCCTTATTTCTGCAGTGTAACATTGTTGTCAAGAAAAATTATTAACCAGCTACTGATATTTGTAAATGCCTCACCACACATGCAACCTTCACATGGAAGCTCATCTCGTCAAATACTGAGGATTTTTACTTTTCTTTTTTACCTTTCCTAACGCCTTATATCCTTCCTGTTAAGCTCATAGATTTTTTCAGCTAAAGTCAGATAACTCATGCCTTATGTATCAGCTCCATCTTCCCAAAACTAGTTTTTGTCCCACTAGAGAGAAAAAAAACAATATTTCAACTCACCAGGCACAGTACATCTCTCCTTGCTGCAGCTGGCGAGACAGAAATGCTGCACATAAAATCAGAGCACTTTTTTCATCTCCATCAGACTCTAGGTTACAGATCATTTCTAGAGCATCTTTGCAATCTACTTCTGCAATCTAGAAGGGAGGAAAGAAAAGACCAAGACTAAGAAAGCGGTTTCCTTTTCAGACAATTAGTCATATGATCCTTTGCAAAAAGACAGTTAATTTTGAACTCAGTGAATATTTAAGCCTATCACATAGATATAAGCTTGAAAGCAAATCAATGCGTTACTAGATAGAGTTAAAACAGATCGTTGCCACCAGAAAACCCATTTCATTAAAGTGAATAATAGAATTGTAGAATCATAGAATGGCAGAGTTGGAAGGGACCTTTAGACATCATTAAGCCCAATCCCCCTGCAGAAGCAGCTCCACCTAGATCAGGTCACACAGGAACATGTCCAGGTGGGTCTTGAAGACCTTCCAAGGAAGGAGACTCCACAACCCCTCTGGGCAGCCTCTTCCACTGCTCTGTCACCCTGTGTCCACTTCTGGGCTCCCCAGCTCAAGAGGGACAGAGAACTTATGGAGAGATGTCCAGCACAGGGCCACCAAGATGATCAGGGGACTGGAATATCTTTCATACAAGGACAGGCTGTGGGACCTGGGGCTGTTTAGTCTGGAGAAGAGGAGACTGAGGGAAGATCTTATTAACATTTACAAACATCTAAATGGTGGGTGTCAGCAGGTTGGGGCAGCACTTTTTTCTACTGTATCTAGCAACAGGACAAGGGGCAATGGGATGAAGCTGCAACACAAAAAGTTCCAGTTAAATAAAAGAAAAAACTATTTCACTGTTGTTTCTCAGACTTATTTTTATCTACTGTCCGAGTCATCTAAAAAGTTTTAAATACAACATTGATTATCAATATGTATTACATACATACAATAATTGCAATAAGCAGATCCACAGCCTTAAATTGCAGCCTAACATAACAATATTATTACCTGGAATGCTAGTCACTGATGTTCTCACTGCTTTAATATCATAGCTGGGCAATTAATGAACCCAAAGATGAACATGAATGTTCCAGTATTTTATAAAATCAAAGACAGGTATGAAAGGAAATTTACAGAGAGAAGCAGGTACACTGAATGCTTTTCTAGAACAACATTACAGTCTGTGCAGTGTAACATTTTGTTCAAGTACTTAAGTGTCGTAGCAAAACAAAGAACAACCCAGTTACCCAATAGCACTAGATAGCTCTATCAGTGCTGAATCAGCACACTTCTTGTAACAGCTACTGTCTGATTTGATTCTCAGCAAACTGGTTTGATTATATCAATCAGCACATCTGGCAGAACATGTTGGTATTTATTCTTTGACATTGGCAGTTTAAGAACAACTTGAGCATTGCAATAACACTCTTGGAATTCTCTCTAGAGAAATCACAAGACCTCCCAAAGCAAGAAACAGAAGTGTCCACTCAAACACCCAGCTAGTCTGGTACTTTGGGTAAGGTGGCAGCACAGCTTGGTTGGGCACCTGGCCTCCAGCTATTGGTCTAGCAATCCAATGGGAATTTTGAATAGCAGAGCAACTCATTTTTGCTTCTAAATTGACACATGGTAAATATACTAATCACTCCTCATTGAACATCTTTTGAGGTTTAATAACCTTGAAGTCATCTCGTAAATAAAACTGTATTTCTCAAGAATTCAGAGAGGATGGATCAACGTAATATCAATTTAGACTGAAGGTCTGCTTTGCTCAGTGCCCCATCTCAGACAAGAACTCTGAACCTGGAATAAAAAGAAATTTATTCTAAAATGTTTTTCCATCCTTTCAGAGTTCCTGTGGGACCCAGATTCCAGCAAAGGTCTGTACAGGTCCACCCATCAAATCTGTTAGTCTAGCATTTCACATCCCACAGATCTGAACTCTCCACATTATTGAAGTAAACTAATAGACCAATCCAAGCTGAAAAGCAGCTCAAGTGCTACTTTTCTATCTGAATGGACATAAAAAACTTCCACACTACTAAAGAGTGACCTGTGCTTCTTTACAGTTCACCTTCTCTGCACATTTTCTTACTGTTCTCACAGTAAAAAATGGCAATCTATCCTCCTCAGTTCAGAACAGCATCTTGACACATCAGTAGCATATCTGCCTTCTCCTGCTAATACTTGACCTTTCCAGAACTGTTAGCAATACTATAAACCACGCTGCAGCTGAAGCTGCAAAGCTAAGCAACCCAAATAATCCAAGGTTTGTAAATAATCTGAATTAGGCTCTCTGTAAAAACACAGTTTAAACTGTGTGCAATGGCATCCTAAGAAACAAAGCTACTCCATTCCTTCTGTCCACAGGATTCATGATTCATTCCCTGACAGAGCCCATGCCGCTCTGGGAGCGTGGTGGGGTTGAGTACTGAAGGAAGAATGTTTGCAGGGTCACAAATTCCAAGTTTCATTGAGTCTTCTGCGAACACAACACGAGATTGCATAGCCCTGTCACAGCTCCTCCTCAGCCTGCTCTGGCAGAGCCTACGGCAGACAGAGCTAAGAAGGTAAGACAGATCCAATTCTACTGAGCATGAGAAACACATTCCCAGTGAGAGAAGCCGTCACCTTAGAATTCAGTTGATATCTAGGGTAGGAAACTTTTCTAACTGCACAATTAAAACAGCAGAAGTTGGAAAATCATGATCTTTACCTTACTAAAAGGATCTGAGGCAGAGTTTTACAATACTTCAAGTGAAATCAAACCAAGTTGTGTCAGACACAAAATGCGTCCTAGTGACATAACAACACTTTTGCAGGTGTTTTTATCATTACTAGTTGGTTTTAAAATGACTCGAATGAAAAAAAAACTCCACCAAAAAATTTTAGGTCATATTTTAAAAGAAAAACTTCTACAGAAAAACGGTCTATGATTACAATCATAGAGTCATAGAACTGTAGGGGTTGGCAGGGACCTTTAGAGATCATCTAGTCCAATCTCTTTGCTAAAGCAGGTCCACCTAGATCAGGTCACACAGGAATGTGTCCAGGTGGGTTTTAAAGGTCTCCAGAGAAGGAGCCTCCACACCCTCCCTGTGCAGCCTGGGCCAGGGCTCCCTCATCTCAACAGTAAAATAGTTTTTTCTTGTATTTAAGTGGAACTTTTTGTGTTCTTTCCATTACCACTTGTTGTGTCACTGGATACAACAAGAAAAAGTGCTGCCTCAACCTCCTGACACCTACTATTTAGATATTTGTAAATATTAACGAGATGCCCCTTCACTCTCTTCTCCTCCAGACTAAACAGCCTCAGTTCCCACAGCCTTTCCCCATCCGGAAGATGCTCCAGTTCCATGATCATCTTGGTGGCCCTGTGCTGGCCTCTCTTCAGCAGTTCTCTGTCTCTCTTGAGCTGGGGAGCCCAGAACTGGACACAAGTGACTTCATTATGAATAAAGAAATAAGTCTAAAAAAAAGTTACTAATTTTTTTACTTACTTCTTCCATTAGCTTTTCATTTGGTGATCCTGAACAAAGACAGACCAGGTAGGTTTGCTTGAAATTGCCTTTTGCACTGATTTCTGGATGGTCAGAGCAGAGTTTGGCCAGTGCAGTAGCTTGCATTAATTGCTTTGTTTTCATTAGGTGCTTAATACGCATATCCAGCAGGATGGGGCCTTCAAACACTAAAAATTCATTCACTTCAAAGAAAAACAAGACAGAACATCACATAAACATCTCGCAAGAGGTTATGGAGTTAACAAGTAGCATTCATTCATTCACAGTTAACCCCTGATATTTACAAAGGTCAAAACAGGTACGAAAGTACAAAGCATAAATGAGAAAGAGCATCTTTGAGAACTGTGTTTGTTTATTGTTAAGAATCTCTGCTGTAAGAGATCTTTTATTTCCTTGCAAGTTTTAATTCACTCTAATTTCTTGTCAAAATAGCTACACACAAAACAGATTTGGAAAGCATATAAATATTAAAATATTTAGATATCGTTTAATTACAGTTCTACAGCAAGATAACACAAAATCATTTCTCTCGCGTCCTTCTTTACGTGTTTGTGCTACTCCTTAGACAATTGTTGCTTTTTGAAGACCTTGCTACAGAAGGATAAATGTGACAAGCATCTGAAGCTCTTTGTATTATGTTGAATATTTTGTGTTACGTATTCACACAATGCAGTCAAACTCCTTTAAAAGTTTTTCAGACAAGGAAGTTTCCTGGAGAAAAAGAACCTTGTTTTAAGTTGTACTTGACTGTATAGTTTAGAACTTATAAACACAGGAATGTATTTTCTGTAGGTATGCTGCTATCAGAAGAAAAACGATTGCCTGTGCTAATAACCCAACTTCAAGTGCTTCAGTGGAAGGCATAAGAATCTTACTAAAAAAAAGAGGAGCATAGAATAATGTTTCTGCTTTTATGTATCTCCCATCTCAGGTCTCATCCAAATCACTTTTTTTCTACTGTATCTAGCAACATGACAAGGGGTAATGGGATGAAGCTGGAACACAAAGTTCCATTTAAATATAAGAAAAAACGATGTCACTGTGAGGTGAGGGAGCCCTGGCACAGGCTGCCCAGGGAGGGTGTGGAGGCTCCTTCCTTGGAGGTCTTCAAGACTCTCCTGGACACGTTCCTGTGTGACCTGATCTAGGTGAACCTGCGTCTGCAGGGGGTTGGACTAGATGATCTCTAAAGGTCCCTTCCAACTCTATCATTCTATGATTTGCAGTGCCCACTTTATGACACATCTGGGTAGAAACACTCATTATATTTCTCTTAAATTTACTTGCCTTGAATTTCACTTGAATCATCTTGCTCATTCATCTAATGTATACTTTGTTGACTTTCAAAGGCTTATTTAGCCTTGATGAAATAACTGGTTTCAGCATCTCCAAAATCAGTTACCTCTCTATAATTTGAAGTGCTAGGAAACCAAACATGAGTTTTACTTAAAGAAGAAAAATCATCTCATTCTCTTCTTTGTTTCCTGCCATCCTAGTTAGTTTTTGATTCATGACTGTCTTTCATTCTTCCTCATGACTTTCTCTTTCTATACAGGATATTACTAAAAGCTCATCTTGCAGTTGAAATTAGGTCAACTGTTTCCTTTTTTATCATTTATATGCAGAATATATTGCCTTTTGCAGAAATTAGGCTTTTTAGACTCTATCCTTATCTTTCATGCACTTTTAGATTTATGGTTGAATTACCATTTCAAATAACTTGCCAGTTATTTGCTCAGGATCCTTGTGCACTGCTAAAAATGCTCAGCAATGGCTCACTCACTGTGTTGGGTTTGCGTGGAGCTGGTTTTTTGTTAACAGAAGGAGGGGACTGCAGCAGTGGCTGCTATAAGAAGTTGCTTGAAACTTTCCCTGGCTGTGTGTCAGACCCACCTCTGACCCAGGCTGGGCCAGTCATGTGCCTCTGTGATCACTATTTCAGAAGGGGAAACCTGCAGCGGGAGGAGGAGGTGGAAGGACTGGGATGAGAGGAAAGTGACCATGAAGACCCCAAGGTCAGTGAGGGATGAGAGGAGGAGTAGTGCTGGAGCAGAGACATCCTGTGGTGAGACCCACAGAGCGTAACAGTGAAGCTGAGATCTGCCAGCAGCTCATGGAAGCCCTCATGGCAGAAGAGGTGGCTGTGCCCAGAGAGGCCACGACTGTGGCAGGCAGCATGGGAGCAGAACGAGCCTGGAGTTGTGCTGCTACTGAGGAGACCCACAGGGAGCGGTTTGTGCGGAGCTGCAGGCCTTGGAAAGGACTAAATCTGGAGATGTTCGTTAAGGAGTGTATCCCATGGGAGGGCCCCCATGTTGGAGCAGGGAAAGAATATAAGGTGCCCTTCTCCTCTGAGCAGGAAGAAGGAATGGCAGAGATCACTTGTTAGGGGCTGAACCCAACTCCCATTCCCTTCTCCTCTGAGGGGAAAGGAGGAGAGATATCAGAAGCAGGGAGCTGAGCCTGGGAAGAGAGGAGAGGTGGAGGAAGAAGGTCTTAATGTTTTTCTCACTGTATCATCCTGCTGTTTTGCTTTCTGTCTTGTCTCTTTCTGGCTGGCAGTGGATTAAACCAATCTTGTTCTCTTCCCCAAGTTGACTCTGTTTTGCCCAGAACCATAACTGGTGACAGCCCATCCTACCCTTGTCTCGTTCACAGAATCACGGAATCTCAAGGGTTGGAGGGGACCTAAAAAGATCATCCAGTCCCACCCCCCTGCCAGAGCAGGACCACCTAGAGTAGGTCACACAGGTACTCATCCAGGTAGGTTTGAATGTCTCCAGAGGCGACTGCACAACCTATTTGGGCAGCCCCTTCCAGTGCTCCCTCATCTAAACCGGGAAGTTTTTCCTTATGTTTCTTTGGAAGCTCTTCTGTTCCAGCTTGTTCCACAAGGCCCTTGGTTATCTTTTCTCCTCCTCATCCCACCACAGGTGGTGTGGGCAGTGAGTTAGCAGCTGCGTGGTGCTTAAACCATGACACTGATGTCTAAAATTCAGTCAAATGCAAGTTCTTTCTTCCTCTCTCCATATCAACAAAGATATGATCATTTTCATTTACATAGGAACAAAGGAAAACTATAACTCACCGGACAATTGGTACATGGTAACCAATTTTCTGTGTTTATTAGAGGACATTTGCCTTTTAAATAGTAGAATAAATGTTCCTTTAATGCCACTACCAATGCCTTACAGAAAACGTTAATGCTCTTTGTCAACCCACAAATGACCCAGTGATTAATTACATTCAATAGTTTTAGCCTTGCTCTCCCTCCTGCCAGGTACCAATAATCCTTTCACCCACTGTGCTTACTCCCAAGCTCATCTGTCTGGAATAACATTGGAACATTTAACCTTATTTCTGTAATAAGATACAGGAAGACCTTAGACTTTAAGCTATATTGGTAACCCAAGACATCTCACTGTGATTTATTATTATAATTACTGCATTTAATGTTTTAGAGACTGCAATCTGCTAGTCCTCAGTAATCCCCTCTCTTCAGTGTTTATAGCTTCAGGCAGCCTACCTTGCGTAAGCAACAGAATATTTTCTGTTATCTTCTCAACCAGATATAGGAAGACCTCAGGGTTAAAGCTACATATTAGCTTTTAAGTCTCTATTTTAGTCCAAGCGATTATAATCATTACAGTTAACATTTGAAAGCTCATTCAAAACATAAGTTTTAATTATATTTATTTTGTAACTGAACCATGTATGACATCGAGACAAAAAAGTGCCAAGGTCGCAGGACAAGTCAAGGACAAGGTAGGATAGTCTCAAAGATAAGATTTGGTGGCCTTTTTTCAAAAACCTTTTTACAAACATATTTATAAATATCTAAAGGGTGGGTGTCAGGAGGTTGGGGCAGCACCTTTTTCAATTGTATCTAGCAACAGGACATGGGGTAATGGGTTGAAGCTGCAACACAAAAAGTTCCACTTAAATATAAGAAAAAACGATGTCACTGTGAGGTGAGGGAGCCCTGGCACAGGCTGCCCAGGGAGAGTGTGGAGGCTCCTTCCATGGAGTCTTCAAGATTCGCCTGGACACATTCCTGTGTGACCTGATCTAGGTGAACCTGATTCTGCAGGGGGGTTGGACTAGATGATCTCTAAAGGTCCCTTCTAACCCTGCCGTTCTATGATTCTATGATATTTCACAGTGTCATGCCTACTTCCAAAGTTATGGTGGACAAACTGTTAGTTTACCATAACAAACATAAACTTCATAAAAATGCTTTGAGGCACAAGTGCCTTTCCAGCACAAGTTACTTAACCTTTATGAGCAAAAACAAATGGAAGTATTGAATGAGAATGATGTAATTCATCAATAGCATGATTATTGGAAAAACCATTGCATGTTGCTTTTGTGAAATGCTCCACCATCCATTGACATTCACAACTTATCTTTGTGCAAGGCCTGTGCAGAATTCATGTAAAATTACAGAACTAACATAAGAGAAGACAAGCAGAAGACATCTAACAGATGGTACTATGATCTACTAAAGCTGGCACATAAACTTGGAGATACTGCAATCTAAACTTTTAGACACAGTTTCCCTGTTATTCCCTTGAATCCTACAGCTGAAGCCTCAGACCATCCTACCAAGTGACTTCATGTCAAGTCCACAAGAACTATGATGAACTTTGATCACAGGTAATGCTCACTGCATACATGAATTAAAGACAGAGAGGAGAATCTGCAGATTAGCAGCACTCAAGAGCATGAGTAAGACACGAGCACAATTCTGTAGTAGTAGCACACAAGAGCATGAATAAGATGTGAGCACAGTTCTGCAGTTCTAAGTTCTCTATGGTGGACAGTCCACATGTATGTTACATTTTTGCTGACTTGTAGAGCATGGAACAAAGAAATTTTACCTTACTGAAAGCACTCATAATCCTAACTCTACCTTTCACCAGTTCTTGGGTAGGTATAAATTAATGTACCGCAGACCTTTTCTTCTTCTCAAACTCTCTCTAGCCAAGGAGGATGAAGGCAGGAGGTGAATGTACATGTGGACTATCCATCTCGAAGAACTTCAGTTACTAGTCAGTAACTTCTTTAGCCACCTTCGAGTGTTAGTCCACATGTGCGTTCACACCGTGGGTCACTGAGCTGTACCTCGTGTTACAATATTTACCTGGAGCTGGGTCTCAGAATCCTTCATGCAAACATCTCAGCACAATTCTACTCAACACAGCACAAATCCTGGATGCTTCTACAGTGGCATATTGTCTGGTGAAAGGGTAAAAGAAGTTCCAGGTAGCTGCTTTGCATACACCCAGGACGAAAACACTTTGTTTTAAAAAAACAGTGAAGCTGCTGCTATCATTCGACTTCTGGTGGCAGATGCTCTGATTACTAAAAACAGTTCCATGACGTCTGTTTAAATTCTAACCTGCCTGTTATCTTTGAATGCTGAATAGTGATGTTTGTATCCTTGAACCAATTCTCAGTGGGACACGCTTCAGAAGTCTGCCTCCTACATTTAAAACTTATGAAAAAAATCAAGAACTTCATTACTGACATCCAGATCGAACCGTTTAAGTGAGAGAGGAGGAGTTACCAATGACAGCTTTGAAGGATTTCACCATCACTACAAGAAAATGACAACCTTGAGGATGAACAAACAAGACCACGCTGAAGAGCACAAGCCACACTGACAGAAACCAAAGATTGAAGTGCAGCAGTAGAATGTTTTAACCATTGCACAGGTTATCACATAACCCATACGGCATACATTAACTTTCAGTCTTTGGTACCCTAAGCAATAAGGCTGACCAGAATAGCCAAATGATAACACCTCACTGTAACAACCAGATGACTAAAATTCTTGGGAAAATCCCGTAAGTGAAGTTTACAAATATGCCCAAGACTGGAGTTAAGGCTGAAGTCTGCTGAGGATAAGTGGTAGCCACTGCGAGTGCTGGATTACAGACAAGAAAGGCAGCTCTCTGGGCAACAGTCTTGGTATTACTACAGTATCTTTCAAATTAGCAAGAAGATGACACAAAACAATGGGGTATTGGAGAGGATGACAAAAGCTACAGAAAAGATTGTTAACTGAGTAACAAAAATATGTGTATGTACTATGACAATCTTGCCACTGATACAAAGATGGAAAAATCTCCCAACATACCCACAGCATGGCACTCCACTCCCAACCAAATGCTTCATGTTGGCTGAACAGATGAGAATATGGTATAAACCTGAAAATTATGAAAGGCTGACTTATGTCTCCAGGCTTGAAATGCCACCTAACCTACCAACCTGGAAAACAGAAAGCCACTGACAACTCCTCTCTTGCTCGAAATCAAAAGATTGCTCATCTTCACTCAAAAAGATGATGGTTTCTTCACATGTCACTCTCTTAGAAAACTAAGACAGCGAGATTTAGTAATTTCTGAGAAGTTCTTCAGTGTCCCAGCATGTTCTGGTCTTCCACACAAGTGCTCTGGGTAACTACAACTTGGGGTCAGCACTGGTCCCAGCGAGATTAAAAAGCAACACCCAGGAAGCTAATTCCTTTAAAGTGAGTTCAACATATCCAGGATCATTGAGTCTCAAAACCACCAAAACTACTCGTACAGATGTCAAAAATGGTTTCTATGTTACCATTGTTACCTGGATGGTGAGACAAATGAAACTTTTGAATACAAAAGAAGGCAAACTCCCAGTTCCCTGTCTCTCTTGAGCTGAGGAGTCCAGAACTGGACACAGGACTCCAGATGAGGCCTCACCAGATATGGCAGAGGAGAGGGGGAGCAGGACCTCCTATGACCTGCTGCCCACACTCTTCTTGATGCATCCCAGGCTGCCATTGGCCTTCTTGGCCACGAGGGCACATTGCTGGCTCATGGTTAGCTTATTATCAACCAGCACTCCCAGATCTCTCTCTGCAGAGCTGCTCTCCAGCAGGTCAATCCCCAGCCTGTCCTGATGCATGGGGTTGTTCCTCCCCAGATGCAGGACTCTGCACTTGTCCTTGTTGAACCTCATGAGGTTCCTCTCTGCCCAACTCTCAAGATGGTTGAGATCCTGCTGAATGGCAGCACAGCCTCTGGGG
Organism: Urocolius indicus; assembly: GCA_013401255.1. Lineage (NCBI taxonomy): Eukaryota > Metazoa > Chordata > Aves > Coliiformes > Coliidae > Urocolius > Urocolius indicus. Next base: position 76,923 of record WBNH01007468.1, read on the forward strand.
AATCAGCCAGTCCTCCCAGTTTGGTGCCATCAGGGAACTTGCTGAGGGTGCACTCTGTCTGCTCATCCAGGTCATTGATGAAGATGTTGAACAAGACTGGCCCCAGAACCCATCCCTGAGGAACTCCACTGGCCACAGGCCTCCAACTCGATTCCATGCCACTGATCACCACCCTCTGGGCTCTGTCATTCAGCAGCTCTCCATCCACCTCACTGCCCACTCATCCAAGCCACACTGTCTGAGCTTTCTCATGGGGATGTTATGGGAGACAGTGTCAAAAGCCTTGCTGAAGTCAAGGCAGATAACATCCCCTGCTCTCCCCTCATCTAGTCAGCTGGTTATGCACTCATAGAAGGCATCAGGTTGGTCAAACAGGATTTCCTCTTGGTGAATCCCTGCTGACTCCCCCTGAAGGCCACCTTTTCCTTCATATGTTTAGTGATGACATTCAGTATGAGTTGTTCCATTACCTTTCCAGGTATATTAGAGGCACAATAAATTATAATAAGAAGTGTCAAAATGTGAATCACAGAATTGTTTCACCTGGAAGAGACATTTAAGACCATCAAATGGAATAGTAAGCATAATTCATCAGAAAACCCAAAATAATGACATTACACATTAACTGGACTTATCTGACTTATAAGGGAGAGCCAATTAATTAATGAAGGCATTAGAGGAAGTCCTTCAAAACTTCTAAACATGTCAATTTGGTAGTAAAAGAGGATTCCTTATATGGATAAATTAGCAGTTAAAAGAAAAAATGAAAAAAGGAAACAATCTCTCAGTGGATTCCCTGAGGGACTGTACCAGGACCTCTGCTGTCTATCATTTGTATAAACAAAAAGGGGAGGGAAGAGAACTAAGTGACAAAACACACTGATAAAGGTAGGATAGTAAAATTGTGCAACGGATAAATGGTTGAAGAAGACTGCACAAGGTAACGTGGCGTAAGACAAAAGTGAAATGTCAATAAAAACCCCAACGTGATCTTAGTCAGGCAAAAATGAAAACTTCACTGCAGATACAGAAAAAACAGCCTGTGTGTTATTGGAAAATCCTAACACTGAAATAGATGCTACTCCTCAAGAAAGAAATCGGGACTAAACCAGGCAGTTTTAAGAAAACATGAGTTCAGTGCTCAGTCAAGATCAAGTCTAATATTAGAAAGTATAACGAAAGGAATGCAGCACGAAGTGGAAAATCAATATATCTACATGTTGTTGCTGAATAAACCTTTGATCTCCCAATATGGGGAATATGGCAGTAAAGTTAGAAGATAGTATGGCATAAAGAGACCAAAGAGAGAAGATGTGATAAGACAGTGGTCTAACAAATGCCTTACTGAAAAGATGTGCTCATTAAAAGGTGCAAGAGTGGTTTACTTTTTAATAAATAGAGAATATCACACAAAACAAACAGGCATCAAGCTAAAGGAGGCAGATAATGAAAGCAATTACTTTCCTTGACATGAGAACTGTGTAACTGTGCTGCAGACACTTGGTTATGATGGTTCATACAGATTCTAAACCAATTAGGCAAAGAATAAGAAAACCTCAGCTAATACTTACTAACACAAGGATCCAACTTCTGAACTGCAAATCATTAACAATGGAAATGATACATCAGGAAAATATCATTATAGGCCTTTGCTGATCATATACTCTTTCCTATGCAAGTGATATTAGCCATTCTCAGAAGTGTGGTCTAAATGAATCTCTGCTAATGCAGACTGCATTTCCTGAGTGAGTAAATGCCATACTCGGTTTTTGTTTTTTTCTTTTATGTCAAATCATGTTTGTCCAGCAGTACTGAACCTGCTCCATGGTAAAAGAGCATGTATGTAATTTCCTTTCACACGGCTTATAAAGAAATGAGCAAGAGATCTCCAGCTATGATTACATTCTATGCAAAACACCAACATTAAATCACTTGTATATTCCTAGGAACACAGTGTCCTAAGAATTCAGATAATTTTACAAGCATGTTTTTTTTACAGATCTTAGAAATAATCTCATAAACTATATTCAATAAATACTTCCATATATCATAAAAAGATTTAAATATCTTATAAAAAGGAGGCATATTTTACCCCAGTCATCATTTGAAAGTTTACCTTTATCAGGATCCAACTGTTCCTGGGAAAGAATACCACACAATACCGGGTTCTTCCACACTCCCTTCTCTTGTGTAAGTGTAGTTAAAATATGCAGTTCCCTGCTGCCATTTTCCATCAAGTTTTTATGAGCCACCTGATAAGAGTTTTTATAAAACAAAGTATTGTTAAGAAAAAATTAAAATGTGGGGTTTATACTTCTCTATACCTCACATAACCACCCTCCCTAAATCTTTACCAGAAATAATTAAATGGTGTAACAAAACAATCTTGATATTCAGCCTATAGTAGTTTTACTTCTGCTTCTGTTGCCTAAGATTTAGGTAAAAAAACCCAAAACAAACAGTGCCCCAAACTTGCCTTGAGATTTATTATCAAGACTACTTAAAAAAAAAAATTCTGAAACTGGACTTTGAAATAGTGCTCCCTTTTAAAAACAAATGAGTAAATTCTCTGGGTCACATATTGATCTAGAAACCCCCTGCCTAAACTCTCCACCTTCTCCCTGCATCTGACTCTTCAACAGCTCAATTTTCTTTCACTGAAGACACTGGGAAAAAAAAAAAAGGTATCTTTGTAAAGGCAAAAGATTTAAGCTGTAAGACCTCACTGCATAGTTCTATGGAAATATGAAAAGGGCAGGCTAAAGCCTTAAAATCAACTAAAATACTGATGCCAGATACCAGGATAGATTCTGGAAAGAGAGGGACACTTAAATGCAAATTAAATATCTTGAACAAAGTGTGGTTTGAAAAGCAATGTGCAACTAACACTGGTCTTAAAAACACCAGAAGAGCTTATCTGGAACACGCTTCCCAGGGAGGGTGTGGACTCTCCATCTCTGGAGGTTTTCAAAACCCACCTGAACACATTCCTGTGTAACCTGACCGAGGTGGACGTGCTTTAGCAGGGAGGTTGGACTAGATGATTTCTAGAGGTCCCTTCCAACCCCTACTGTTCTGTCATTGTGTCATCTCCTCACTTGCATTTTTCCACCTGCTCTGAAGGAATCTCCTGGCATAAACCAGAACTGATTTATATCAGGTAGTTGCTAGTCAAAAGCTACTCTAAAGACCAGACTTGCCTCTTCCTCCACTATTTCATCTGAGAATCCTGAGGTAACTGTATTCCTTCCTTCTCCCTAACTCCCACTTCTTTTTTCTTCGCCAAACTGTAGGTAGAACTTCACATCACATGTTTCATATGAATAAGGAACAAACTTGTTTCAACATTCTCCTTTAAAGCAGAGCTCTAATCTTTAACCTGTGACCTGTGAGAGACCTAACAATCCTGCATTATCGTCAGTTCTTACACTCATAATAAATCTCTAACCATAAAGAGTAAAAAACTGGCTTATATGATATTGTTTAACTTCTAACAGTGTTAATAGACAAATACCTTTTAAAACATGAGCTTTCTTTCAAGTATCAAAACATTTTTTTCCCTCCAAAGCTTCTACATGAACTACGACAGCCAAGTGATAACGGCTGACAGCAATTACTGCAGAGCACATGGAATTTCCAGCTGAAGAGTTTGATCTTTATCAGCCACGAGGAAACTAAGCCTACAGACATGCTACACATTTACTATCCCTAAGTTTCCAAACCATTCTTAAAAGCTATTAAGTCTTCATTTCATGACTCAAACTCACCTGTACAAATGCCTGAAATTCTTCCCATTTCTTTTCTGGCAAATCAAGAGGCAGACACAGTAGAAGTTCAATACAGCTTCTGGAAGGCAAATAGGAGTATTATTTGATGCAATTTGTGGCTTTTAAAAATATAATCAACAATTTTTAATATTAGTACCCAAACAGTTGAAATGCCAAAGCCATAAAAGTCTGCTTTGTTTGAACATGTAAAGAAAAGGTGGTCAGGGACGCTCTTGTAAAAAGATGCAAAATCAAACGCTCTAAAACCCACTAATAATAACAACAAAAGAAGGATTTGGCATTCAAGTTCAACCCTGTAATGCTGTGTGTACATTGATACACTCTCAGATAGCATGCAGACCAACTGCAGGAAGTGTTTCAAGCCATGGATGATAACTGGCCCTAGGAATTCTTCTCAAGGTTGCTCCATTTCCAATAACAAAGACACGTTCTCTCCCACGCAGCATTCACCACAAGGAAGGGAGGAAGGTGCTTCTTAATCTATTGAGACTTTCTATTGATTGCGAACTGGATTGGGAAAGTGCTTAGGCAGTGAAAAGTTAAGACTGTACAAGTTTCTTTTAGTAACTGAAAAATATACTCACAGTGCTAAACGCTCAAGCACAAAGGCGACATTTTCACACTCAGAGGTAAGATACGGTCGTGCTTTAACATAACTTCGGATAGCCACTGTATACACCTCTAACAAGGGCAGAGGATCTTCTGATGTTTTCCACTTTTCTGCATATTCCAGCAAAGTCTGTTTAGAAAGAAGAAGAAACACACTCAGATTTGAGGAATAAATGTAAGTTTTTAGTTCTGTACTTCACATTTGTAGACTGCTCTTCTTGATGATTACCTCCACCTCCTTATTATGAATTCTATATTCTCAAGACGTGCCTTTTTTTGCTTAAAATTTATTGTTTCATTAACAACTGGATCTTAAACTTCACACAAAGATCTTTCTCTTGTAATACAAAAAATGCTATGACTGACACGTTCCCCTTTGATATCATCATAAAATTCAGTTTATATTCATATTTTCCAAATACAAAATCTCAAAAAGCATATCTGCTAACATACATATTTAATTTTTTTAGAGTATAATGTCTGAATTAATGACCAATGGAGCTGTGAGTACCCTGAAGGACACAGACTACACAGCCTCTGCGGATGACCTATTTCTGAGTCTGACTACTACTATTGGTGTTCTCTCCCATTCAGTACCTAGATGCAGTCCCACATATTCTCAATAAGAGGGATTTACCTCCCTCAACCTGCTGGTCACACTCTTGCTGGCGACAGCTGAGGGTGTAGCTGGCAGAAGAGGACACATAGCTGGCTGTGGAAGAGGCCAGCTGGGCTGGTGACAGCAGAGCTCCACTGGTGCCTGGGGCTGCTTCCTCCCGTATGAAGGGCTCTGTGCTCACCTTAGCTGAGCTACCTGTCAGCCCGCTCTCCCTGCCTGTTAAAGTCCCTCTGAATCAGAGAATCACAGAATCTCAAGGTTGGAAGGGGCCTTAAAAGACCATCCAGCCAAACTCCCTGCCAGAGCAGGATCACCTAGAGTAGGTCACACAGGAACTCATCCAGGTGGGTTTGGAATGTCTCCAGAGAAGGAGACAACACAACGCATCTAGGCAGCCCCTGCCAGTGCTCCCTCACTCTCATGGTTAAGAATGGTGTCCCTCAGATCAGGTTCCTGTGTGACTCGATCTAGGTGGACCCTGCTTGAGCAGGGGGGTTGGACTAGATGATCTCTAAAAGTCCTTTCCAACCCCTACCATTCTGTGATTCTAGGATCTCCTGTGTATCAATTGCTCCCATCTATTTGGTGTCACCTGAAAACATGCTGAGTATGCACTGTCCTCTCACCCAGTTCACTAATAAAGAAGTTAGAGAGTGTCTGCTCCAGTGTCAAGTCCTGACAGGATGCCACAAATAGCCTGCCACTAATACTACGCACAAATCTGAGGCACACAGTTCAGATACTTCATTTTATTGCCTGGATAAATGGACTATTTCATGGATCTCTTTTTAAGGATATTACTGCAGACAAAGTCCAAGGCCTTGCTGATCACAGAAAGAAACCAGGTTTCTTGGTGCAAAAACATTTTATGTAGTTCGTAATGTCAAGGGCATTTACTGAAAGTCAGCGCTCCCCTTTTTAGTAAAGTCAGCTGTAATTAAAACAATGGTAACAATATGGGTTCAGTTCTGACAAGGTTTGTTCTGGTAAGGAAAATCAGATCCCTCTGGATAATATAAAGCTTTCTGCTACAGAACTCCACACATACCTGAAGAAACATGCACAAACTAAAATTTTGTTGGTTTTTTTTTTTTTTAATATGCAAAGGTAAAAATCTTAATGAACCTGCAACTCAAATGATAAAAATCAGACTTTAAGCAAGTCATTTCTGGATTTACGTATTAGCAAGTAAGAAAACTGAACATGGATTCCTCAGGAAAGGCAAGTCAGTGACATTAAAGGACAAGACAAAACAAAACTAGGTTTAATCTCGTCTTTAACTCCGCTAAATTTGGTGTAAGTTTAATTCAGCATTGCCCTGTTTATGTTAGACATCTGTACTGAGTTAGCTAGTGGTGTTATTAAGAACATACTGTGTCCAAAAGAAACTTTCTCAATAAAAAATGTCAACTGTATTAAAATGAATCAGGAATTTTTTTATGTGGTTACTCACAGTCACAACACCCCTGACAGATTATAGCACAGACAAAATATGGACCAAGGTATCCCAGTCAAGGACATACCAGGTTAGAAATAGGTAGGTTTTGGAAAGCTGTTGCATTAAAACCTGGTTTTGTTTTAATGGAGGTCTCAGTACACAGTCATCTTAAAATAAGTTACATACTCAACCTTCCTGCTGAAGCAAAAGATGCTTCTGCAGCATCTAGTGCTCCCTACTGGAACCTTGAACTTGGCTGGAATACTGTCTGTTTTACCGTAATACCCAGCATGATGGTCTCTTAACAGCAGCAAAAAAACCACCACAGATCACAGCAGAGAAATCAAGGAAGAGTAAAATACAGCAGAAGCATGAAAGAAGCAACACAGGAGGACTGAATAAACAAGCTAACAACGTTAGTAAACATCTGTTTTGGTACCATTTGGCAGTTTTGATCAATGCACTACAATAATCAACCAGAACAAAGGAGTAGGCTTCAAAGAATCTTGAAAGAAGCTCCAGTAAAAAGTCTCCATCCACCCAAATATTCACATAAACAGAAGTACTATGATTTCAGTTACTGATCTGTCACGGATGATATGTTTAAGGATGAACAGTGAAACTGCAAAGACGGAGAAAAAAAGATTTTAACAAAACCCCCCTGCCTTTACTACTGTCCTCCTCAAAAGATTGCAACAAGCAACAAGATCAATGCGAGCTTTCATAAGCAAAGGATGTTTCAAAATTAGCTACCAAGCCAGGACAAAATATCCTGAAAAGTCTTGAAATGTTGAGCAGAAGAGGGAAGAAGGGGGTGCAGAAGAAGGAAGCAGGGAGATCTAACTAAGCAACCGGTCCTCTGAGAAGCATGACTGAAGAATTATTAAGAGGATTCTCACCAGTTGTTGTAAAGACAGCAACATCTAGAATCTAAAGAAACCAACAGCCTCAGTAGAGACACTGATTCTAAAAGCAAGTCATGACAGGTGACCATGGAGACCTCTAAAAATCAGAAGATCTCAAGTTTCATGGGGCAGGAAAGAGAGACATTATAGGTAGCAAGCACGCTAAACAATCTCCAGCTAGGCAGTATCGCCATCCCATCCAGACAAGGGAGGATACTGAAAACTGCAGGCCCACTATGACAGAACTCAGTTGGAATTCTCCAGGATAATTAGGAACTTGACAGAAATACTGTTGTTAATACCAGAACATAGGATTGGTAAAGAACTACAAAAGCACTTTCAGAATCTGTGAAAGCCTAATCAATACTTACTCCAACCCACAGCCAGATTAATAAGGGTGAATTAAAGCAAATAAAATTTAATTCTGAAAATATGAGGTGGTGTAGTAGTTAACTAAAACCAAAATACAATCAGATACAATCAACACATTGGCAAATTCCCAGAATCCACCACATAACAAAAAATATTTGGCATGTTGTTGAACTGTTATTACCAACACAGTCCTGCAAAAGCTGTGTGTAAGCATGTGCACATGCAAACACACCATATGAAGCAAGCGGAGAAGTTTGCACTATGAACATAGTGGCACAGATTCCAGCATTAAATAGTGCTATTTTTAACTCACATACACAGATCAGCCACTTTCAAGCCATTATGTGAACTATACTAAGCAGTTAAACCCACCACACCCTTCAAAAGTATTTGTCAGTATGACAGATTTCCTTGGCTGGATGTTCCCAGACTATACAGCATTGCCACTGTACAATGAAAATCAAATTCACTCTGCTTTACTTAATGAATCATTGTTGTGCTCTGCTTACAACCATAAAAAGAAAGAATTTTACCCCTAGCCCTGGGCCTCATTAAGTTATTTATCTCCCTAGCCAGGACATGCTTGTTAATCAAGCCAAGTACTGTATTCAGAGCACAGCAGCAAAGGTTTGTTCCTCTGTGAGACTGAAACGACATTTTATTTCAGCAGCAGCTTTTACACGGTCAAGAATGCTTCAAAACAATGGGATAATCTCAATTTGTACAAAAAAAATAATCAGTAAGTATTGTATCTGTGATGTAAAGTGTAGAAAACATTTAGCTGTGGGTAATAGTCAGACAATATATTTTATGCAGAACCCTTAAGTGAACATTGCAGTCGCAATGCACCCACTGGAGGATGCTTTTCTACTTTCAAAAGTTATACTTCTCTGCTAAAAACTAGCTCTATAGTACCAATGCCGAGTTAAAACATGGTTCAAACTAAAAGAAGGCACTGTATACTATTAACCAGTTTCACATGCCCAGTCCACATCTACACATGTGCCTGGAACTGCCATTTCGCTTCCCTGTTCAGTCCACGGGACTAAAAGGCAGGGAAAGTGACAGATAGTGGTCACATAGGCAAGCTGCACTTCTCAAAGTTGTATAATAACCCAAACCCCACTATTTCAATGACTTTCCTCAAGCACGTCCAAGCAATAAGCTTGATGGAGTTAGCTGGAGATGAGTCTTCAAGAGCTGTATGCAGTGTGTGGCTGAAAGAATACTCTCCACGACACCAACATCTGCAGAAGCAGCTAAGTGAACAGTCACGTTCATGAGCACCAGCACTTCTCAGTGAGACCACTCTGCTGCTTCACGTTCAGGTGGAGCACATTCCCACAAAGATAGGGCTCCCTTTGGGTCGGCACAACCCCACTACCCTCTCCTCCAGTACCTGTTGGTAACCAACTGATCTAGAAGAGTTTTCTTCAGAGGAACGAGTAATGAGGCTGATTCAACAAAACAGGGCAAGCTTTACTCAAGTGTGGTAAAAGATGGTTACAATTCTGTTAGCATCAACAGAAATTTCAAAAGAAAGTGAAGGCTACAGTCAAGGAAGGGTATAAAATAAGAAGATCAGTGAAGCAGGTGTCCCAAATCATCTATGCACATAATTTAAGAACCTTTTCCTTGGCTTAAGGTTGTCTCCTGTGAAGAAAGCAGGTGTGCTTTAATAACCAGAGCCATTCACAGCTTGTATCATTAGACAGATCATGAGCAAATGAAAATGAATTGGGGCTCCTGTGTTTGTTATCATACAGAGGAAGATGCAGAGAGATGCTGTACACTCTTAATGAGCCTGACAATGTAACTACTTCAGTCAAATCAGGTTTCAATGATTGCTCTAGACTGGTTGAGATTTGAATGCTCAGGATTAAAGGCACTGAAAGAGATTTTCAAAATGAGTGTTTGGTACTTGTGATGTCATAACACTTCACACTCAACCAAAAGAATTTTGGTTGACTGTCTAAATCAAAAGCCACACAGGTTTTTTGTACCTTCATAAATTTCCAACTTCATGTAAAGTCTGTTATCACACGAAATACATTACAAAAATGCTTTAAGAGTCAGTAGCTTGTGAAAATAGTTATTTGTCACTGTATTTTCTTGCAGATCTAGAATTGAAACAGAGACTTATGATTATGTAAACTACAAAACATCTCAAAAAGAGGTATTTATTAGGACGTCAGTATCAGTTAGAACAGAGTCTGTGCTTAAGTCAACCATGTCCTCCTGCCATATGCATGTGCAGAAAAATAAATGCAAAACCAGGTCCCAAAACACAGATCCAGGCCAGAAACTTGGCCCTGGAGCCTGATTCATGGACCTACAGCCCACAGAAATCTTGGCTTGCATTTAAAAGAAACCATTTCTAGCACTTGCATGTTTTTCTTATTGATGTCAGCTAATAAAATGATAGATGTGCAACTCTTCAAATAGCACACAACCTGCCCTTCCTCACAGAACACCAGCTCTGATCAAGATTCTTGAGAAAGTACAGTGAATTCAATTACTTTATTTTCCCTTTCTTTTTACGAGATGTCATCACAATTTCAAAACACAAAACCTAAGAAGTAGCTAAAAGAAGCAGCACAAGATACCATAGAATCACAGAATGGTAGGGTTGGAAAGGGACCTTCAAAGATCATCTAGTCCAACCCCTCTGCATAAGCAGGTTCACCTAAATCAGGTCACACAGGAACGTGTCCAAGTGGGTTTTGAAAATCTCCAGAAAAAAAGCCTCCACACTCTCCCAGGGCAGCCTGTGCCAGGGCTCCCTCACCTCAACACTGACACAGTTTTTCTGTATGTTTAAATGCAACTTTTTGTCTTCCAGCTTTTGTGCATTACTCCTTGTCTGTCACTTGAGAGAACTACACCCTCACTTGGGCATCATTTTCAAAGCAACAAGACTAGATACCGGCCCCAAGGAGTTATTCTGCTTGCAAGAGACAGGCCACTTCTCTGGTTCTGTACAGTCTGTGCCTGGTGTATTTCTCTGTTTTCAATCTTGTATGAATACTGTTACCTTCAAAGCAATTCTAATAAATTTTTATTATTCTTCATCTAGTGAGTTAATATATCTCTGATATTTTTTCCCCTTCTCTAGAAGATTGGAATCCAGGAAAGAGAAATTACAAAGAATGGGAACAGGTATACCCGTTATTTCTTTTTGTATTTGAATGTCTATAGTTTGTCTGTTTAAGACTGAGTTTAATAGACTGCTGTGGGAAAAATCTCAAATAATTATTCTTCCCAAAGAGCTGGTTCAGAAACACTTACTGCCACAACCTTTAATTTTTCTTTTTTTTAAAAAGTACATGATGAGATGGTTTTTGTCAACATCATATGTAACTTTTCAGACAGAGAAAAGCAGACAATGCTCTTCATTTAGCTTGGAACGCCAGAGATACACACATCACACAGAAATAAGTAAATTGTCACTCATTATCCTGAAATACAGGGATTTTTTTAATTTGAAGGAATAAATCACCTTACTGTGGCGATACTATTATCTAAGACAAGAAGAGTGAGATATGCAAATTGATATGAATTAAATAGGTGTTCTTTGGAAGCAGCAGTCTTCTACATTAGATCTTGTTATAAACTCAGATCTAATGCCAGACATTGCCTTTTGAAAACATACAACAAAACTAAAAGGGAGTAGAAATTGTAACACCATGCACTTTTTCCTCCACACAAGTACTGCTGAAGTGCTACCCATCATCTATGGAGTTTTCTTTCTCCAGGTAAACTGCAGAAATTCAAGGCTATATGTATTTATTTCTTTCAGGTCATTAAATATATTGCTTTGTGGTCAGCTAATGATCAACACAAAACAGCACAGTAACTTTAATATCCTGACCTTCAGCAGGTCCATGTTACTACTGGCTTGTAGTATTTCAACTCTTACATCCTCCGAATTCTTTTATAATACTTCAGAGAAGCAAGTCATAGAATCATAAAATGGCAGGGTTGAAAGGGACCTTTAGAGATCATCCAGTCCAATTCCCCTGCAGAAGCAGGTTCACCTAGATCAGGTCACACAGGAACATGTCCAGGTGGGTCTTGAAGACCTCCAAGGAAGGAGACTCCACAACCCCTCTGGGCAGCCTGTGCCAGGGCTCCCTCCCTCTCACAGTAAAATAGTTTTTTCTTATATTTAAGTGGAACTTTTTGTCTTGCAGCTTCATCCCATTACCCCTTGTCCTGTTGCTAGGTACCACAGAAGAAAGTGCTGCCCCAATCTCCTGACACCCACCCTTTAGATATTTGTAAATGTTAATAAGATCTCCCCTCAGTGTCCTCCAGACTAAACAGCCCCAGTTCCTGCAGCCTTTCCTCGTACGAAAGATGTGCCATCCTCTCTTTTGTATTACAAAAATGAAATGTAGTCCTTAAGATCCTCACCACACTTACAATCAAAACATCAATGACTGTATCCCAATATCCAGTATGCTATACATTTCCTTATTCTTCAACTGCCATCTTCCTGCTTTTGACACTTCCATAGTCATTTCACTGAAGCTCAGACAAGTGACAGTTACTGTATTTCTTGTAAAAAAATTACAATTTTTCCTCTTATTTCATCTTGTTGCCTTTATCTCCATGCCTTGCAAATAATCACCAGCTGAACATAAGGACTTGAAAGTCTGACTAGTAAGCCTAAATCATTTCTCTCTGCTGTGTTGCCCTATCAACATAGGAGCTGTTTACTACTGTTACAAAAATAACCCAATTAGTAAGATTAAAGACCCACTTCACTACTAACTCCAAGGGCCTGTAATCTTGTTTTTCATTTCCAAAACTAAAAACCATTTATTTCTCCATGAAAAAATATTTTCCACGCATATGTTTCACATTATTGACCTTTAGGTATGGTAGTTCATGAATTACAGCAAGTTCTTTATGTTTAACTATTACTTAGAAGAAAACTGAACATTTTAAATTGCCGTTTACTTTCCTGTTCTTTTCCAGGGGAGCTAAAAGCACCATGAAATATTAGTTAAAACTGGTGAAGCACTATCCATGATGCTGTAAGAGGTATCATTCATCAGTACTGGAATGCACACAGAGACACAGCTCCATGATACAAGTTGAGAAAAGTCTTCACCAGTTACATCTATGCAGTAAACACGCTCACTGAAAGCTCTTGCATTCAGGACCAGAACCATGAATGAGAACTATCGAGGCACCTCAGATGTGCCACACTCCAAAGACAGAAGCACACGAGCCAACTCCGCACAAGTAGCTTTTTTAGACACGTTCACTCAAACTGTGTGCACACATCCTGACATAGAGATAGTGAAGTATTTTGAGATCTCAGTATAATCTTCACATCTAGGCTATCAAATATAGAGACTTCAAGAATAAATGCATTGATATACAGGTTTATACGGCTGCTTTCGGGTATCAGAGTTGAACATATATCTTCAGAAAATAATACGCTGGTGATTTTCATATTGATAGATTCCCTAGTGAAATATCTACAGGAGATTCACATAAACACAAAATATTTCACAGATCAGTAGGTTATATCATTTCAAACTACAACATGAAAATAAAGCTATGATACATAAACCTATTTCGCAGATCAGTGATAGAACAATATGGTGAAAAATAAAACGCTTTTCATCAAAGGAGTCAAAAAACATTGAATGTCCACTGTATGACACACTGCTTTTCAGGGATAAAGGTAACAGGATTAAATGCTCTGTTCTTTTTAGGATGCAAGGAACTTCTTAACTGAACAGCAACAGAGCATTGGTATTGGAAAGTAATCAAGAGCTACAAGTTGCAAGACAGCTCAGTTCATGGCAAAGCCCCTGAATCCTAAGAGATGAAATGCAAGGAACACGATTACTTGATGTTTACTCTTGTTCAAGTAGCTTGGTATACAGTCATGATGTTTATATCTTCTGACTTAACAATAGGGGAATTAAAAGGTAAGGTTTTTTTTGGAAGGAAACACAGCTAATATGCTGATTCTTGGGCTGAAGTCAGACATTCATCTCATTCAAATTCATTTATGAGGGCTGTGTTTTTTGAGTAAAACTGTGAACCTGAAGCACAATCTCACTTGCTGCTATGAACATTAAAGGACTGAACACATGATGAAAGCAGCATCGCTCAAATTCCTGGAAAGCTTTAACAGTCTGCTTTTAAGGTGTAATTTATGAGAGTTTACAAGCTAAGCTGGACTTCTGACTCTTCTGTACAACTCCAGACCTGTGCTAGTATCCTTACAGAATGAAAAGTCAATCGTGGAACTGAACTGGTAAAATAAAGCTAAATCTGGTTGGCTGCAATCATACCCTGCAAGACACCACGGTAAATGACAAGATTATTAAGATGATGGTAGGCGCAATCGATGAGCAAAAGAAGATGCACTGAGTAAAAGTATCCTCAAATCACCATAGCACCTAAAAAAGCAGTTGGTTCAAGAAGCGTTTCGAGACCATCAGAACTTGATTCAATGAATGCAGCAACATTGCCAGTGATGCCTCTCTTCTGGATCATGAAGGAAATGGATTGACTACTTCATAATAGAACTCATTTTCTTATCAATCAAGTAGTTGGGATGTTAAAAATATATTAAGATCTATGCATCAGTACCAGATGATCTCTTTGTGAAATCCCACAGCAAACTTACATCTTAAAAGAGACACCAAACCACTCTTTTCCGCTGATGAAATACCATTATTCTCAGCCTCGCTGACCTACAGCTCTAGGAGCTGAAGACCACCTTCTATTCTGTGATCTGCTTTCTCTCCTCCTTGTTGTTCAGTGTTTTACCAGAAGATGGAGAACAAGACTTTCACCACATAAAAAGCATGAGGCTTAACAACTGCTGCAACTGTTAGGTTAAGGTTCCCACGAAAAGCACCTTAACTGGAGGAGAATAGAGGCAGCTATGGAGTAGCTGGGCCGCAACCATAAACCAGTGGTTATGTTCACATTATATGAGGACAGGCTACTCAATTGTCAATCAAATAGAATATTCAACTAAAAACTTGAATAGTTCTTCAATTAGTTCTGCAGTTTAATGTTGAAATTAAATAATGTTTCATTTAAACCAAATTTACCTCAGATTTCCTGGGAGACGTCACTATTAATGGCATTAGAAACAAATACTATGACAGAAGATTTTTAAAGCATTTAGAACAGTAAATGTTTACATATAGTAACAATATCATACCTCATGCCTGTTTTAAAAAGCATGGGGGTTGAGAATAAAAAAAAAGATGAGCATCTATTCCTTTGTCTGAAATGACAGCCTTCTGATCAAGGCATTTCTCATTATCACCATAACCAATCTCTATTTCCATTTCACCTTTGTCTCCAACAAAGAACCTCAAAGAGAAATGATCTGTTTCCATTTTTGTTTTTTTTTTTTTTTAAGCTGGGATGCTCTACAGGCAAACTGATTTTAGACTATAAAAAAAATTACACACAAACAGTATCATCTGAGATACCTCTCTGCCCTCCCAGATATGCCAAAATAAAGAACCAGGTCATATCAATAAGTAATTATAAACCAGCTTTTGATTATTTTATTGGTACACAGAGAGGTCATTTTACAACAAGCCAACATAGTATTGTGCTTCTAATTCACTTCCAAAGCAGTATAATTACACTAATCAAAACTGTTACCAGTTAACTGATTCAGTATTTGTTTACCAAGTTAGCACATAGCACAACTGTTGTATCAGCGCTTACATGCTTGTTACTATAATACAACACAAGCCAGAGTTGAACAGCAGAACTCCAGCAGGTACAGGACATGAGATTGCATTTATAAAACTAAGGATGACAATCAAATATGATGATATTTTCTAGTGTACAAGTACTATTTAAATTACGGTTATGAACAAAGAACATCAGTCCCAATTTTTATTCAATTTTTGATTTTAAAACCTTTCAAGATTAAGTTGCTGATGTGCTATTTTTTTTAACTTCGAATATCACTTCTGAACTGTTTCACAATGAAGTTGTTGAAGGGTACCTTTAGAATGCCAAGATGTTTTTGGCTGAAGAGACAGTTGATGTTGCTGTAATTCTAATGGAGACGCTGACTAGTACTCAGAAGACAGGACTGAAGCCAGACTCTTAATTCCATCACTTACTACAAGATTGTATTTAAGCAATTGTTTTCATTCTCAGTTTCTGCACACACGGTGCAGAGCTGTCCAGCAGGCTGCAGTTCCAATCTTCTTCATTGTTTTGTAATTTTTTTCCTTCTAACAGAAAAATCCATCTGCTTTTATACTTTACACCCCTATCCTAACACCACTGGCTTCTCTATCTTGCAGGAAAGTCAACTCAAGGTTAGTAAGTATTGAATTAGTGAGTCCAAGAGATATAGTCAAGACAGATTCTTTCAGAGATGAAGATCTAAACAAAATTTGAGCTTGCAATCAAGTGTTGTTCCACAGAAAGCTCACAATGATTTCAGAAGTCCATTGTCATATACTGCACAAAGTTTGGATCCATATATGCTGAGAACCCAAATTCCCAGTGTACCCATCCCCAGAGATACTATTTCAGCCTAATTTTCAGGTGGTTGTGTTAACTGGATACCCATTAGTGGTTGATTCTGAAGCAATACTTGTGGTTTAGTTTCACCCAAAATATATTCAAGGCACACCACAGCATGAAACAAAGTGTGGTAAGCAGGGATGATCAGAAGATCACTTTCAAAGTGACCTTCTTGTCTGACTCAGAGTGTTAATGTATAGGCAATCTACCGTTTTGGTTCACATACAATATCTACCAATAGGTTACATGATCTGAAAACTGTTATATCGACCACTCACTTTCTCATTCATCTACTGAGAAGAGATATTCAGAGCAATAAAAGTAGTTTTGTTACAGCGTAGGAGTATCTATGTTTTCCTACTGTTTATTACACTATTTCTTCTTCCACGGGAAAAAAATAAAAAGCTCCACACTCTGTTCTGTACTCCAAGTGAAGTACTGTGTACACAATGGCAATGATTTTTATTATGCAGATACATTGATATCTACTCTCTGCTTCAGACAACCAGCACTTATTAAGAACTACTTACTGTGTTTAGGTGTTATCTAAAGGAACAAAAAAACCAAAGCTAGCTCACATACTTTCTCATTTCCTGAACATTTTTAAAGGTAATCTGCAAAACAAGTGAAACTCCACCCATCTACAAACCTCCCTTTCTAAAAAACAAACACCTTCCTCTCACCATCCTCTTCAGTTTTATTTTATTCAGCCTGAATTTTCAGAGCAATCATGTCAATCTGAAGTGTTGTCCATCAAACCAGTACACAAAGAATAGATGGAATTATAATGGCACGCTTTTCTTACAGCAAAACGACAAAGACATTGATCTAAGTTTTGTGCTGTGGCCTCACCATAAAGGAAAAAGGAGAACACACAGAAGCAACGATAAATCAAATCTTACACAATTACTTTGCAGTAATTCATGTGTGTATTCATCCTGAAGGAAAGCTATCCTGCAACATTTCCAGAGACAAGAGTAACTAAGTTCAGAGAAATACACACACACCTGGAAAAGATAACTGTAAAACAATTGATCCTAACTCCTAATTGATTTTGATTTGATAGAAAAAATTAGAACACATCTGAAATCCAGTGATCAGCTACCCTGCAGTGAATGATTCATTTGCTCAGTTTGTTCTATTCCTATGCCTTCATACATCTCCATAGTAGTTTACATAGAAGATACAGACACACTACATACAGTAGATTATGATGCAAAATAAGTTTCTTGAATATCATTCCACAAAAACTGCAAAACATAAAAATTGAGGACAGACAAAAGTTAGTAGCAGTAGCTACTTTTGGACATTGCCCCAAAAGATTCTCTCCAAATAACCACATTTACCCAAGTCTCCTTCATGGATTTCCTTTTTTTAAATAACAACTCTCACCACAGCTCACGTTACCATGATTTGTAATAACTAAACAGATTTCAACGCTTCTGAAAGAGTACACTGATTGTATGAACTTCTCCCTCCCTTCCTTACATTTATTTACACCACACATTAATAACTTTAATGGTTCTTCACAGCTACTTGATTGTGACTCTCAGGGCTGCATGGTTCTAGTAAAGAGAGTAAAGAACAACTGCAGGGAAAATCCATGTAATGATGATCGACAACATAAAGAAACTCTCCCTTAAAATTAACCTTTTGAAGGTTTTTTTTAAGCTGTCGTCACAATTCAGTTTGTAAGGACATTAGCACTCTGAGTCTTCAGCACACAAGCACAAAAAGTTAACTGTGCCTCTCATCCAACTATTTCTACATCACTGGCTAGATAAAGTAATAAAAAACACTAAAAAAATACTCAAGGTTTGTCTTCGAATGCACCTAATTTTGAACAGCAGAAAAGTACCACTGCTCCAATTTACAGATAACAAAACCAAGACAGATGTAAATACGCTGTCAAAAAACACATTTACATTTCTAAAGCCGAGTCTAGAGTGGTGAAAAGTTTGAAAAAAAGCAACTCAGCAGATGGGAAAGGAGAAACAGAAGAAAAGCCTGGGAGGCTCTGCTACAGCTCTCAGATAATTGTGTCATCTACCACCACCAAGAAAATTTCACAAAGAAACACAGCAAGGAAGAGAGAGGCAGCTGACTCTGGAAAGTTAACTGTCAAACACAGAATTTTCTGCTCACTGACAGAGATGGTTTTCTCCCCAAATGTAAGTCAAAAGGTGCACGTAACTTGGCTGTTATTCATCTTGGGCATGCTGAACATACTGCATGAGCTCACATTGCTAATTACTTAATTGGAAGAGGCAAAATAAAAGACTAATTATCTTGGTGCTACTCCTCTATTCTTTAGCCACTGTTTCACCTAAAATTCAAAACCTAGCTATTTTTAGACAAAGAACTAAAAATGAATGCAGTCTCTGCTTACATCCATAAACTGTCCTAAAATAATTACTTAAAACACCAGAAAATAACTTCATTAAGTCTCATGTTTTGTCATGAAATTATCCTTCTTTAGGCTTGCCTTTAATCTTTCAACAATTTGCATTCAACACACTCTTTCTGATCTTGTCAGTAATGTCTGATTTCCCTCCTGCATCCTCACATGAGAAATGAAATTGTCATACTCCTAGGCTACATTTCTCCCTGTTGAGGTTTTCACTCAGGTCTCAGTGTTGTCATCCCAACCTTCACATTTTAGTCTGTTTAGTTAAAAACAATATTCAGCAGTTGGCTATTAAGCGGGTATTCCAGCAATGTGGTAGGATGTTCATTACAGTAAACTTTTATCCAGTGCCAGGAAACCTAATTTACCTATTCTTCTAATTATCAGACTGGCATATGGGCAGATTAAAAATAGGAAGATAGCCAGAATAACTGCGCCATCTGAAAATATGACACTTTTCCTGCAACACAGGTGACTTGAACCTGCTCTCTCAGTCAAGCGAACTAAGGCATTATAAATATTTCTGTTCTTCACAGAATCTGAAGTGTTGGAAGGGACCTTAAAAAAATCATCCAGTCCAATCCCCCTGCCAGAGCAGGACCACCTAGAGAATGTCACACAGGAACTCATCCAGGTGGGGTTCGAACGTCCCCAAAGAAGGAGACTCCACAATCCATTAGCTGCCTGTATCAGATGAATGCAACTTCTCCTACTGCTACTTCAAACCTTTTTAATTCTGATGAGAATTTTATTGATAAATTTCCTTCCTCAGTTGGAAGGTTACTTAATTGCCATTTTAAGCTTGTCTGTTCTGCACAGTCAAATTGGCATCCCAAAGGATGCTTCCTTCTGATCAACATTTCCTGTGAAAGAAAAAGGTCAATATTGACCTCATTCACACGGTCTAACAACCAACTGTACTCTTAAACCAGTATCACGGTGTTCACATGTGAGGAAGGAGAGGGAGGACCCCAGATTATTCTTTCTCCTGAATATGTTAACAACTCTGAGTAGAACTCAGAGCTCCTGCCATCACACTGATGTGGTTCATGAAGCCTGTCTGGGTACTCAGAAGTAGGGTTCAATAGGCACGCCAGTTTCAACTAGAACATGACACAGGTTCTAGGTCTGAAGAATCTGGATATTTCAGTTTTATCATCTTTGCTACCATGGATTCTTAATAAGAAGTTACTTTTTTATCCCAGCATTTCTTTTTGTAAGAGCTACTCTCCAATGATTAAAGTAAAAGAAAAAAAGTTCAGATTATGTCTTTAATGATTCTGAAAATTTAATCTCTTTTTGTCCTCATCTTGTGTTCATTCTGTTACAAAACAGTATATTACCACAAGCTCCTGAGACAAGTAGAAATCACAAGACTGAGAAACTCCTTACTTGTAATTTGATCACCGAATACACTTTACTGATTCATCAGAACAGTATTCAGTGTATTAGACAGAGGAATATAAAATAGGATTTATCTATTCACCAGAATAAATTCCTCTATCATTTTGAGTAATAGAAGACAAAAGGAGTCCTACCAAATTCTGTTCTTTTTGATGTATAGGAGACACAAAACCATATCCACTATCAGCTCAAATGAAAATGTGTAATTGCTATATTCATCTCAAAAGACAACAGAGTTACAAAACAGGCTGGCCTTTATCCTAAAGAATTTCACTCCAGGGTGTTAAGTTTCTCAAACCAGCAAATGCATGTGTCTAGCAGTTAAGAGAGAATGAACACTAGGAATCAGTATCCGAAGCTGGAAGGAGCTTTGGCAGAAATTGCCCATGCTATGCAAGTCCCTGTAAGGTCAAAGAATTGTGTGATTAGCTCAGAATAATAAAATAATCAAGTGAGAAATACATGAGTTCAGCCCACGATTTTCCTAATCCTCTGATGAAAGCTAAATTTACTTTAGCTTCATACAGGAAATCATGCATCCAGAAATATTACAGACCAGGAGACGTAACACACAGAAGCTGAAGAAGAAATTTCATAAAACTATTATTATCAAAAACTTCAGGCACACATTTTTTCAAGTTTAGTCCAATTTCCAACTGGATCGTGCCTATTTTCAGAGCATAATTATATGAAGCTCCACTGCCTTTTTGATATTATATATATCTTCTTTCTGAATGTTTTTGTTTATTAGATTAACTCTTCCCAAATGCAGTGCAAGATCATCCTTTGAGATATTCTGACCCAGAAATAATACCATGGAACTGTCTTTAATTCACATTTGAGAAGACAAATAGAAAATATATATATATATATTCTGAGCTTCAAAAAGACACCTGCACGCTTCAGAAAATGCGAGACATTAAGTGCTTCACATGTGCAAAAGCAGAGACCTAGTAAAATGGTAAACACTATTTCAAAAGACAGATTCAAGTCCTACTGTTCACCTGTTATTTCAAGTCAAATCTGCCAGTTGTTGTACATCACCATTTTAGAGACGCTGATCGCATAAGAATGTCATGCTAGTTTCCCCCATGAAAACTAAAAATTCATACACACTGCACTGTAACTGCTCAAGGATTTATATGGAGGCCTCTAAAAACAACACTAAAAAATAGATTTTTGATGGCTATAAATCAATGCCTGGAGCACTATTTCTTGAAGATATGCTCCATACATACATGAATTTGAAATAGTTTCTTTGGTTTGTGTGTCAGCTTAGGTAATACACCACACTGAAGAAACAATATGTTGACGTCTCCTAACGGTTCCAGTCTGATCCCTAATTTAGGGAAATCTTATGTGGAAACCACCTACAACATACAGTATGTCTGCAGAAAGCCTAGAGTAAACACAATACTGTGACATTTACATGGCAGAGTAAATGGAACGGGACAGATGAGATTCCCTGATTCTTAGTCACAATGGAAGCGGAGATTCCTCAGAAGACTACAGGTTTTTTTAGTGCTACCTTCCCTCATGTTCATTCTCTAACAAAATAACAACGAAAAAAAATAATTGAGAGAAAATGGACTGAATATTCAAACAGACACAACTTCCCTACGAAGAAACTGAGACACATAGTGTGGATATTTTGATAAATGAGATGTCTTACTGAACATTAACAAATATACATATATTCTTTGTATAGTCCTTGCACAATAAGGAAGATGCTTTCCACAGTCAACATTTCATGGATTTAAACAGTGGTCAATAATCTTAGATTTAGAAAGCAAGCCAGACATTATTGATATACATTATTCAAAAGTGTAATAACAATCAAGTTTGGATTTGTAAGGAAAAGGGAAAGGCAGGAATGTATGTACCAGTATAGAAAGTACCAGATACATTTAGTTATGCTAGCAGAGATGTGCAGATGTTCTTTATAGCCAACTACTATGGATAAATTGATATCTACAGTAAGGTCTTTAGATTTCTTTTAATGGCTGAAGGACTGTGGAAAGCAGAATGCCTCTCAGTCTTTGGGCAAGAAGAATAATCAAAGATACTATGGAAGAAAAGTAACTGTAACCACGCTTCATACCCTTTAAGTATTAATTTTTGGCTAAAGAATATTACTTGGAGAAGTTGTAGTTTGTTGATATGAGAGGTTTTCTTAGAGAACTTCAGTAAAAGCACCAAGTAACTTTAACCCAGCAAAAGCCATGTATCAGGGTAACTATGAAACTAAGGATCTATTTGCCAAACTGAATGAAAGCTCTTTTCTTTCCCACTGTAACTAACTGGAATGCTTGCTTTTTGTGTCCTATGCAGCACTAAAGAATCTTGACAAAAGATCACCTTTCTATATTGAACTTTTAATTTATTCCTCCATCTACATCTTGTCACCTTCTTAACTACCTTTGTATTTGTTTCACTTTTGGAGAATTATCACTTTTCTCCAGACTATTTGTACTGAGGAGAATAAATAATTTGTTTTGTGGAAAAAGTACTTAAACCCTAAGAATTACATGGGTTGTCACCTTCTTATTAGATTGTTACTTCCCCTACACATAAGTACTTCCAAACCAGAGATAACAAGTATATAGTAACAAAGCAAAAACAAAAAAGGGGGGGAAAAAAATAAAGGGAAAAACTTAAAATCAAGGGCTGCAAAAACTTCATAAAAGTGACAACTGGAGAAAATAGTCCTGAAAAATCCAAGAGGTGATTCCAGCAGAAATAGAACGTGTTCCTTTCCATGTCTACTGTGATTTATGCTATCCCATATAGTCTTAAATTGCAACAAGAGATTATAGACTAAATTGGACTGCAAAGGGGGAAAAAAAACATTTGAAGAAAAAGATAACTAAAATGGATTATCTGGGGAGTCTTTGGGAATCTTTCTTATTGGAAACTTTTGAGAACACGTTAAATGATAACTTGAAGCTATGGCTTACCAAGAACTAATCCTGCTTTGGAATCAGTCATGGTCTAGGTGACTTGCTTTGGTACAGAAGAAAACATGTTCATAAAAACTTACAGTAAAGGACTCAGAAATTCTAATGATGACCAGCTCCAGACTGGCATGAGTCTCAGGCTTGATGTCATGACTGAGGACAAGGACAGTTACACTCATTGGTTAGACTTTAAACAGAGAGAGTGTTTTTTTTTCCTAAACACATACCCGTTATATCTAATTAAGTATGCACATATACCATTTTATTTGAAAGTCAAACAATTTCCTTGACTCCTTGTAGATTAACTTAAAAAATCAGGGGGTTTTGTTTCTATTTCCCCCAGGTCAATAAGACAATATGACTGTTTGACACAGTTGATCTTACAGGGATAAAGAAGCACAAAAATGCCTGAAGCAGCTCAGTGTTTGCATGAGATGACACAGTGATGACAGTTGTTTTTCTTCCGTGCACTTGGGAATCTGTGTTGTACTATAATTTAGCAGATTCCTCGTGATTTCTGGCAACTGTACATCTCTCCCTGAATAGCAGATCCTCTGGAGTTCACAGGTGAAAAAGAAAAATGGGAAAGTATGAAAACTTATGATGGAAATTTTACACTGATGGCAATCTATGTAGAAAAAAAATTGCAACTTTGAGACCAGGAAGAAACACAGCATGGTAGAGGCAAGTGTGCAAAGACAGTAACATCAAACCAGAAGGTTTTAAGAGTTAGCTTAGTGTAAAAGTCACTTGCTGGACTCAAAAGAAAACACTTAACAAGTTGCAGAATTTCTGCATGCTCAAAAGAAGAGACAAGAGACCTGGTTACACAGGAAATCATTATACTGAAAGCTCACAAAATAGCAACCTTACCAACTTTCACATTCCAGCAGTTTGTGATAATGTCACACGAACATCACTATTAGCTGAGGAGACAAAACCAAGAGGGGATGCCTGTCTACACATTCAATAAAGAGTTCAGCGAATGTTGTGTGGAGTTCAGAGTTCAGCTGAAATATTAAGACTATTTCAAATTCTACGGACAGAGCTGAAGATTATTTGTGTCATCTTGAGTCTGAAGAGGAAACTGAGAATACAGAGGCTAAAAGGGAGGAAGAGGACAGTGAAGAGGGTGACAGTATCAGAAAGTTGTGAAGACTGAGAGGTGTAAAAACTGGAAGCCAATTAGCAGAGTTAAGAGGGAAAAAAGAAAGATTTAAGCTCCAATAGGAGCAAGTCATCAGTGAAATCTTTCATATGTGGTTAAAAAACCCCATTTCATGTAAAGCTCTGCATGTTTGCTTTTAAGAGGAACATCTTATATTTACTACGGTATATATTCCTCAACATCACCAAGATCTACATGTCAGCATACAGAAAAAATAAAGTAGGTCCTTAAGGTCCTAATCCTTCACTAGAATCTCAATACACAATCAAAATCAGTTTAAAACAGCAGGAACAAGCTTTGTGCAGTCACATTAGTTATCAAAATTATATTTTTTTCAAAGAATTTTTAAGGCTTCTTTTGAAGCAGCTCAGAACCTGTGCAACTCCCTCCCTTTTTCTATCAGCGTTACACTTTTGCTGCTGCTGTTAAGAAGATCCGAGGTTACTACTGAGTAAATTGCCTACACTAGAAGGATATTATTGTGTCTCCTAATGGCTAAGCACGCTTTAACACAGGACTTTAAGCTCAACAGACATACACAACAAGAGACCCAACAGACGAGATGAGACAAAAAGTACAGGTAAAGTTATTGAAGAAGGATCACACAACAGTCCAAGTGTTTTATTTTTGACATCGGTCACTACTGACAACTAATACACTAGTACAATGAACATGAATATCTGACAGCTTTCAAGAATTTGTACCACAAAAGACAGCAAGAGAAAAGAAAAAAGAAGCAGCAGATTCAGAGAAGAGATGAACAGTTAAAAACAACAATGGAGGGAAAATTAATACGCTCAAAGATTAAACAGGTCAACTAAAGGAAAAAAAGTCAGGGTAAGTAGAAATTTCACAACTAACTATTAAGAAAAGAAAAGAAAATAGCAATTTGGTACTTAAAATACAGGTTACTCAGTGTGACAACCAATATGAAGGGAACACAGCCCATGGTGAAGAGCTCTGATATACCTATCAGCATGAAGTTCATCCAGCTCTCAGGGAAAAAAAGCTCCAAAAATTTCTATCTTCTCTAACCAAATACAATCAACAGATCAGCTTTAAGAGCAAAGTTTGAAAAGAATCTCATCAGCCACCACATGGTGACAAGAACAGCAATCTTTCTTTGGACCATTCTGAATTCTTGCAAAATTCACACTTTCAGTTTTTAGTCACTACAGCTGAAGATACTTGTTTTGTCTGCCCTAGTCTGCACACATATTGTTTGTGACAACATAACTGTTTGTCAGGGATTTGCTAATTACCAAATTGCAACAGAAGAACATGAATCACAATTAAAAAGTCATTTGACATATATCCCTACGACATGAATTTCACCAACAACAATTAAAAACACTGCTCTCTATCTCATGCTGACAATGGAGGACACAACTACACCCATACAGATATGGGTACAGGACTAGGGTCCAGTCTATAATTCCCTTTAAGACTTAAGGATAATTGCACCATTTCACAGTACAATCAACAGCAAACAAAATTACACCTAATGAAATGCTGCATATAAAATGCATCAGAGTAAAGTTTATTCTTACAAGAGGAAAAAAGAAAACAGTTCCATAACATTCTTTTCTGTCAAGGTATCAGAGAATCACAGAATCTTAAGGGTTGGAAGGGACCTTGAAAGATTATCTAGTCCAACCCTCCTGCCAGAGCAGGTCACACAGGAACTCATCCAGGTGGGTTTTGAATGCAGTCTTGTTTTTCTGTGTTTGTAACAGTACTACACTGTTGGGTTATAAATACTGAAGTAGCTCAATTTGAGACTTAAAAAAACCCCAACCACCAGAGAAAGGATTTGGTTCTTCACTTCCCATCTCATCTAATGACAGTAGAGAGTACTTAAATACCTTATTCACCTTTGAACTTAAGGATCTTTCAATGCTCTAGTGCACATTCTTTAGTTTCCTTCAGTACGAAAATATGCTCATTTCTCAAACATTATATGCTACTTGCTTCATACTAAAAAAAATTAGAAAGTTGATTTATGGCAATAAGCTCTGTGGTTGCTGGGCTCCACAGTCACTACCCAGCAAAATAAGGACACAAGACTTTTCAAGCTCTATGTAGTTATTTCATGCCTAAAACTAAGCAAAACAAAACCAAAAAAAGAGGTGGAATTATACTGAGATAACCTCTAAAACACTTCTTCAATATCGTACTTCCAGACTGAAAGGTACAAATGAGACTCTAACTCAAATTATTCCTTCATATATACATATGTTCAAAGACTTTACACTAGAAGTCACGGCAGATGCCTTTAAATCGTTATTTAAAAGAGATTTCTGAGATGGCTTTTCTATTACATGAATTTTCTACAACCTCTGTCATGCAGCACCAGCTAAGTAGCTAAGCCTACCACCTGAATCATGAATACTACTTTGTGTTAGCCCAAATAAAGGATTAAAGCTGTAGAAGAGACCAAATAAGCATTTTGGCACGGCCAGCACAGGTGAACAGATTGAAATAATCTCTGTTGAGCCAGTATAAAAAAAAATATCCCCTCAACACCACTATTTGCTACATCACCCATCTGTTTAAGACCTCGGTTTAAAATCTGAAAAGCAGAATCTGTCAATGCTGAATGGCACGTCTCTCAGACACATCAAGTCTTCAGTCTGTAAAAACAGATACAGCCTTCCCATAAATCTTGGTACAGAAGAGGCTGTAATCAACTTCAAAGCAGTACGGAATCTGATCTAAGTCAGTTTCTACACAACTGTTTTGTACAGCGAGACTTATTTTTAAAAGGTGTATATTCATAAACACCTGTAAACTTTGGCCATACAAAGGAGTTTTTGCAATAGCCATTAAAACAATACAAAAACATAATAATCCCTCTTGAACTTTAAATCAGTCAATCAATCAACTCCTGAAGCCAGCCACTAAGCACACGCTGCCATAATTTCAGTGATGTATCTGCTTTAGACACCAGTAATCTACTCCGTACTTGTCAAGGATGGCGTCTTCATTCCCACCTACCCAACTACTTCAGCTCAATGAACAGCTCATTCACAAGTTAGAAGTTGAGCTGGAGGCAGGAAAGCCAGATTTCCACCTCCCAGAGTATGAATTTAAGACAGTAGGCACGAAGATTGAACAGGCTGAGAACACTCTGATCTAAACCGATATAAGTCAATCTTGTTGCTCTGCATCTACACAGACATTATACCCAAACACAATACGGTACATTTTGACTGTAAAAGAAGAACCTGACTCCTGTATATACGAAAGAAAAGCCAAGAAAGGAATACGCTTGCAATATTTGGTACTGAATCTCTCTGATTAGCAAATTTAATCCAGAAGCGATAGACATGTAAATCAGCATTCTACAATGGCTACCACACCAAGAATCAACTCTAGGAACACAGATTAAAAAATTGCAGAGAAAACCACTCAGTGTGTATTCACTCTCACCCATTCCACCTTTCAGCAATGTGCCATGCGTTTCCATGAATGGGTGAAAGTAACGTGGAAACAAACACTGTCACTTTTATCAGACATCCTGTTAAACCCATAGTTAAAGCCAGAGAAGTTAATGGCTTCTGTGAATTTCTGTGGCCTAGAATATTTAAGGACCTGTTCTATACATTGTGTTACGCTTAATGCTAGCTGAGAAAGGACACCTTAAAGAAATCAGGGCAACGTATAGACAAATACGTGACCGAAATGGAGCAGTTTGTTTGAAGTGAAGAGCTAGCATCACTTCTAAACAAAAGTTTGTTTAGAAAAGGATACTCAGCAGGGTCACTAGTTCAAGAAGAAACACCTGCAAACATCCCTGCTTCAGGACCAGCCCATGCCCTCGGGAAACAGGCCTTCCCCCCCCCCCCNCCCCCCCCCCAACAGAGGTCACAAACAAGAGCAATTCACACAATGGTGGGGCTTCAAACCGTGCCAGCTCGGGAAGCTCTCTCCACAGAGGGTGGGATTGAGGCTCCCTTGACAGGGCGAAAAACCACGACGATCACTATCGCGGACCTTACAGACCCGCCACCATCACTGGCCACCAAAGTTTAGTCCACCACCGCCTCCTCTTTTTCCCACGATGGCAAAAACTCCGCTATGCCTTTAGGGTACGAGCCAGGGAAGGCAGAGGGAACGGGGGGAGCAAAGGGGTACTCGGGCACAGGAGCCCCACGCAATAGGGGGACCCGGGACAGACTTTCATCTCCTCGGTGGAGGTAGAGGAGCTCCCAGCCAGCCCGGGCTGATGCCTCCCTTCACCTTCGCCCCCAGGGGAGGAAGGGTGCCGGAGAGAAGGGGACGGGAGGGGGGAA
>WBNH01007468.1:105930-152965 GCA_013401255.1 Urocolius indicus
GCCGCGCGCGCGCGCGCCCGCCCACGTGACGCCGCTCCCCGCCCTCCCCGCCGCCGACGGGTTTTTTTTGGCGGCAAACGGCAGCAAATGGCGGCGGTTGGGGGTTTGGGGTGGAAGGGAAGGAGGTGGTGGTTCTGCTTCCCTCCTGCCTTAGAGAGGCCGTGTGGCACCAGCCGTGGTCAACCCCGCTCATGTCGTGTTGAGCTACGTTGTCGTTCCAACCTTCTCGCTTCCTCCTCAGGAAGCAATGGGGGTGCGTTAACCCCCTCAAAGGATGCTCAGTGGTGAATCGCCTTGTGCCCGCCTGCTGGCATCGTCCCGCTTGTGTTGTAGCTGGCAGTGGGGAAGGGCAGCGTTATTCCTCACATGAAGCAATTGCAATGGAGAGGGTTTTTATTTTAAGGGCTTTGTTGCCCACAGAGTCCTGGTGCTGGGTTAAGCATTCTTGCAAACTGGTGGTGCCCTTCAGAAGAGTGGAAAGCTCCAGGGACGGGCATTGACGTCCCCTGCGTCTGCCCAAGGGCAGACTCGCTTCTCGTGAGTCTTGGAAACACTAGAGACTGGAACCGATGAGGAAAACAAGCACCTGATGGACAATGAATTGGCACGGATACATGCCTTGCAGTCTTCTAGGTTGATGCAGATTGACAGCTTCACACCCTTTCACGTTGCCAAGGTGCATCGAGGAACTGATAAGAAAATGTGTGACTGAAGCAAGAGCCCTGTCTTGTCAGGAGAGAATCATTTCTCTTTGGTTAGCCAGCAGTGAAAGAAGGTGTGCTGCTGGGCATTTCTTGTCATCTGGAAAGCAAGGAACACTCTTGTATGTTTCACAAACTTAAATCAGGTGTAACAGGTTTTGGGCTGGAAAAGACTGTAGCTGTAGGCTCCTTGTTATATCAGTCAGTCTTGCTCAGTGTTGGAAATTTAACCTGACTTCCAAGATAAGAACAAAAACAGGCTGGAGTTGGATTCAAATGTCACTATTGGACCAAGCCTTCACAAGAGGGTAGGGGAAATTGGATTGTAAAGGTCTAATAACCCAGAGATTTATTGGTTTGGGACTGATTTGGTAAGAGGGGTCCAGCTCAAGCTGTAATAAACTGACTATGTCAGAACCTAGAGACCAAATTCTTTGTTATGGTTGGGGACTAAGATTGGATCCAGCTGCACCCAGACTCATCTCTGAAGGAGTTCAGAAGGCAAGGAGATCCAGTCTGAACCTCAGTTCCTCTGAGACTACAGAAATGTTAGCCTACAAATATTGACATCCACAGTGGTAATAGTGAATATGCAACATTTTGGAGAGAGGCCTGGAGGTCGGCTCCAATAATGACCACGTTTGTGGTCATGGCAGTAAACCCAAAGCTGTATGATTTTAGTTTCCCATACAAGTAACCGAGTAAATATTTGCCTTTGTAAGACTGGAAGATTGCTGATTTTTACTGTACACGAAACCCATTCTGTTCCAAGCAAAAGAGAAACATTTCAGCTTTACCATTTGAGACCTAATGTAGTACCATAAAAGACTGACTGGCTTACATGTATTCCTCACCCCAAAGTGTCTATAACAGCAGTACTAATGAGTGATGCAAATACTAGAAACAACTGCATAAACACCTATTTATTCCTTCTCAATCACTTAATTTATCTGTAGGAGCTAAAATAGCTTCTCCTCTGGATAACTCTTTCAGCCCTATGTTGTGCTATTTGTAATTATTTTCACTTAAGGGTAAACCACAATAGCCAAATTCATGTTCGTGAATGTCCTTGGTTTAGCTTGCTGCCTTGTTTTCTCCTTGCCCAGAGGGCTTTCTGAATTGAGCCTAGGCCAGGAAGGAAAAGTTGAGCATGAGTTTCTTGCTCATGCAAAAGATCGGCACTCAGAGATGTCAGGGTAAGGGTGGTTTGTTTTGTTCTCATCAGGATCAACTGGAAAGGAGTCTATCCTTCAGCAATCCTACCCTGAAGAGAACTTGCCCTTAAAGCCTCCAGGGACCTTGTGCAAGGGAAGATTTCTGCCTTTAATCATGGTTCATAGGCAGTTAATTGCTAAGCTTATACTAAGAGACCAAGGAAGGAATTAGTAAGTAGAAGAAATGACCACAAACAGATGTGAATAATGGAGACATTCTTTTGTTTTTCTTGTTTGACAACAATGAGAATATGATGACAGCTGCTGAGGCAAGTGTGGTGGTGGCCTGAGGAAGAGGAAGAAAATGCTGGGCACAACCAGATGCAAAGCTGTGGTATTCATCCTGTCTTTGAATCCTGACAGAAGCTGCACTGTGGTAGACAGAACTCATGGAAGAGAAAAGCTGCTCCCTAGCAGTGACCTGGAAGAAAGAAATTGCTTAGGGAAGACAGTCTTTTCAGATACTCATTTTCTCCATGGGCATGTGGCAGACTATATGGCAGTGAAAGTATGAATATAAGAGAGAGGAAGCTTACCAGTGCGTGGGAAATATAGTTCAGGAAGGCATTTGCTGTACTGGAAAACATAGAGAAGGAAGAAGCAGATAAGGAAAATGTGTGTATGAGGAAGGACAATGAATCCTGTGAAGGAAAGAAAACCCAAACCAGTCCAAGGAATAAAAAGAGGGTGCAAACTGTGAAAAAGAACAGGAAAGGAATGGAAGACTGGAAGGGGAAAGACACCACTACAAAGATAAAGTCTCTTGTTAAGAGAATGGACAGGCTTCTTGCTAGGGTGTGTCAGAAAGAAGATTTAAGATAAAGGTTTGTGACAGCAAAGATTCCTCATCACCAGAAATTCCTTTGGGATTCCGAGACACTCTTCCCACTCACTCTTGCCACTTCCTTGACTGACTCGGTATTTCCACAGTGTGGTGTTTTCCTAGCTCCACGAGGCAATTCTCACATCTCAAATAAACTTGGCATTAAGAGGAGGCTCTTCAGACACTCTAGTTGGATGTTTTGGGATGCTGAGCCTGGCTAGAGATGCATAAGAGAAGTAGTTTTCACAGTCTAAGCTCCCATGTAGGTAGCTTATCTACCTCTCAGTGTTTTGAAACAGCTTTAACAAAAAACAAAACATGTTAGGTGATGCACTGCTATTTAACACGCTGGAAGAGGAAAATCAAACAAGTAGCAACAGGAGTACAGCAGGTTAGGGCAATGGAGAGCAAGGAGAAAGGGTTGGAGTAGTGATGAGAGTGTTGCTTAGACTGTATGTAGCAAGTTGTTGGAAGAACGACTGTCAACTCTTCCAGGGAGAATATAGCATTAGGAAGAAACAACTGTGATATTAGTATATTATTGGAGCTCAGACAACAAAACTAGAACCTTTGAGGATAACAAACAATAGGACAGTAGAAATCAGGACAGGAACACACAAATATTGAAAGACTGGGCAGCAAGGGGGATTGACAGAGGATTAGAATTTGCAGCATAATAGATATTAAAGACATAGCAATAAGGAAGATAAAGTAGATATTCTTTGAGTCAGTATGGGGGACATGTGGCAAAGAGCTTCTGTCGGCATGAAGACATGCTAGAGATGTTTAGGTTAAAGCCTGGAGAGAAACAGATTTCATAAGTTTATTAGGAAAAAATACAACTCAGAGCAAAAGTGTTGTAGTGGTTTTGTCTGGGCCAGGTTTTGGTAACGAGGGCTACAGAGGTTGCTTCTTTAAAAAAAGATCTGCCAGAAGCTTCCCCTGTAGCTGACAGGGCTCATGCCAGTCAGTTCTAAGATGGACCCACATCTGACCCAGCTCTGGCCAATTAGTGACTGAGGTAACACCTCTGTGATTAACGTATTGGAGAAGGAGAAGTTGCTGGGCAGTTGCTAAACTGCAGCAGCAACAGTGAGTGAGAATGTGAGAACATCTCTGCAGACACCAAGGTCAGTGAAGAAGGAGGGTGCTTAGGCTCTGAAAGAAAGACTCCCCTTTGCCCTGTGGTGAGGACCATGGTGAGGCAGCTGTGCCCCTGCAGCCCATGGAGACCATGAGGGAGCAGAGACCCACTGGCAGCCCGTGGAGGAGTCCAGGCCGGAGCGGGTGGATGCCTGAAGGAGGCTGTGACTGCGTGGGAAGCTCACCCTGGAGCAAGCTCCTGGCAGGACCTCGGAGCCTGTGGGGAGAGAGGAGACCAGTCTAGAGCAGGTTTGCTGTCAGGACTTGTGACCCTGTGAGGGACTGAGTCTGGAGCAGTTGGTACCTGAAGGACTGTTCTCCCTGTGGGTGACCCACACTGGGGCAGGGTGTGAGGAGCTGCCCTGTGGCAGGCCCCAGGCTGGAGCAGTTGGTGAGGAGCTGCAGCCCATGGGAAGGAGCCACGCTGGAGCAGTTGGTGAGGGACTGTCTCCCGTGGGGAGGGACCCCACAGTGCAGCAGTGGGAAGTGTGAGGAGGCCTCCCCCGAGAAGCAGCAGCGGCAAAATCCATCTGTAATGAACTGACCGCATTGCCCATCCCCTGTGCTGCTTGAGGGAGAGGAAGGAGAGTCCCTGGAAGAGGGAGGGGTGAGAGGAGGTGTTTTAAGATTCAGTTATATTTCTTATCTCTCTGTTCTGATTGTTCATTAACAAATAAAACCATTTCTCCCTAAGTTGAATCTGTCTTGCCTGTGACACTAATTGCTGAGTGACCTCCCTGTCCTTATCTTGACGCACAAACCTCCCTGTCCAGTTTAGGAGGGGAAGTGACAGAATGACTTGGTGGGCACGGGGCACCCAGCCAGGGCTAAACCACCACAAATGTGTTGATATCTAAGGTTCCTAATTTCAAAGGTCAAACTTCAAGAAATTAAGGGATTGAGTTATTGATGATGACTTAATCTAGGTGGTTGAGGACTTGCATGTGGAGAAGATTTGGCATCTGTGAAGTCTGCAGAAAAGTATCTGGAATTCATATCTCAAACAAGAGGGACAGTCAGTCCCAGCTGGATAAATAGCCACTTCAAAAAGGGTTATTGAGAACGATCAAAAGCTTGAAAAGAATGGAACAAAATGATGGCTTGAAAAATATTAAGAAGAGTAAGAATAAAGTGAGAATTGTCAGAAGTCCAGCTGTGTTTCCTTACAAAGGAAATTAAAACAGAGCCTAATGAGAAAGAAGATATGAAGATTCCATATTTGAGATGAAAGCAAAATACCTATCACATACCCATCTGAAACATCAGAAGATCTTTATTCAGACAGAAATTTTAATTCATGATGTAGGTACAAAAATGACAGCTGTAATATGAAATGTACTGATGACGCAAAATAGTGAGACACTTTCAATATGAAAGGTATCAAGACTGGATGACCTTGAGAGCCTAAATAATAAAATGGATTCATTTCAAGAACACACATGCAAGGAGACTGATAGAACTACTGTCTTCTTAGGGGTGTCCTCACTAGTTGGAAGTTACAGTAAGTAGAGAGTGCTCCTCATATTAGTTGACAATGATGAAGTCACAGATAAGGTCCAGCTGCAAAAGAAAAAGTTACTAAAATCACATGACATGAAATTTCTATTTCTATGAGATACTGTCGACGAAAAAGTTTGTCCCATCTCACCTGAAACAGATTGTGCAATTCTGGTCACTATTATTCAGAGAAGATTAGACGCCCCTGCAGGAGATACAGAGAAGGATTCGAAGAATGATCAGTAAAATGGAGAATATTTTATAAGAGGAGAGTAAAAATGGTTCACTTAGTTCAGTGAAACCAAAGGTTGAAAGAAATGTGATTTCAGCCTAGAGATACTAAGAGTAAGCATCAGTTAGGACAAACGATTTTCAAGCTAAAGGGTGGTACTGTATGAAGAAAAAATGGTTATAACTGATAGCTGAATACATTGAAACAAACCAAGCTATCACGTTAGACTATAAATGGTGCTATTTCTAATGCACTTACATATTTCTCCACAAAAGTTCCATTTATATATATAAGAAAAAACTGTTTCACTGTGAGGTGAGGGAACCCTGGCACAGGCTGCCCAGGGAGGGTGTGGAGGCTCCTTCCTTGGAGGTCTTCAGGACTCACCTGGACACGTTCATGTGTGACCTGATCTAGGTGAACCTGCTTCTGCAGGGGTGTTGGGACTAGATGATCTCTAAAGGTCCCTTCCAACCGCTGCCATTCTGTGATTCTATGATTCTATGAAATGGTAAAATGGTAGATTTGTGCAAGGGGATCTGATCGTGAAAACTGGTCGCGAACAAAACTTAAACTGCAGATGGGGAAAGAAAATTAATCCCTTGCAGTCACATCCTTCTTAATGCATTCCAAATCACTGAAGTGAGTCTAGATATTGCTCATTAATCTAATTTTCTTCGGCAAGAAAATAAACCCAACTGTGCAGAGTGTGGTCTGTAGGTTGTCTTCTACTTGAGCTGGGAGGAAGAAAGGAGAAAGGTTTTGCAACATCCATGGAGAATATTTCTTTTCCAGGGAGAGAAAATTAATGATGAGGGAGGACAGCACATTTGAAAGTACAGCCTGGGTCGTGACTTGAGATGCTTTCTCAAAAGGGAATCTTGAAAAATAGATTCAGAGCTATCTTAACAGCAGAGGAGTGGTTGCATTCTCAATTTACATAGTATAATAGAAACCATAGTACTGTTATATGTAATTGATAATGCCCTTCTACCTTTACAGCTGTGTTTTGTGTTTATAATTTTGCTCTGTTCCCTTCCTAATGCGTACTGCTTTAATCCTCAAGGGCTTTATTCTTGTTGATGTGGATATGGAGATGGATATGTTTTCCCACCATTTCACTCTTTTCTTCATTCCCTTCCCCATTTGGCAAGATAGCCGTTTCAACTAGGTGGATTCCACAGAAACAGGGTGGGAGTTGTTTGTTTTAGTTTTCTAAGAACTGAATCTTTTTCATGCACACAGAAGAAAAGGACTGGTCATCAGGATGGAGCAGTTGTGATCGACTCAGGAAGGGTAAGGAGAGTTTATTTAAATTAACAATTGAAAATATCCTTCTCAAAGGAAAAGGAAGAAATTTCTGGTGGGCATGAGATCATTTCAAATAAGATTTTGTTTTTCATGTTAATCTGCCTTCTGCATTCCTGACTCGGAGGTTTACCTATTTTATAATCAATTTTTTAACTGGTAGTGGCATGCAGCTCTGCACTGTGATAAACCATAAAAATGCTTCTTTGAGAGTATGGTTTACAGCAAGCTATATATAAAAAAAGGAGTATTTAATATACTTTTCCACTAAATTAATACTGAAAACCTTTGATGTAATACAGATCTTAATATCAAAAGAAGGTGGAAAAAAAGGTACAGCATGCAAAGGGCAGGAGGAGGAGGTAAAGGGATGGATTTTAAGCATGGGTAGTATAAATGCTCTGTAATCCCTTACCATTTTCTGACTGGTGATGAACTACATGTACTGCCTGTTACAGCAATATTGATTGCAATCAGATCATAAAATCATTGCACAGAGAAAGAAACCGCTGCAGTGAAAATGAAAAGACGGAAATGTGATGAGTTCTTGATTCAAAAATGATTTCTTGGAATAAAATGAAAAACTCATAGCTGAAGAGTTAGCCATGGGAATGACAAAATGCTGAAAAAATATAACCATTTAAAAAGAAAATTCATTTCAAAATATGTATTTATCTTCAACAGCCATCCCACACTTTTCATCAACATTCCTTATGCTGCAAATTTTCCTCACTCAGAGCTTTAGCTTTACTTACAATTAATCCACTGGTATTATAGTGATGGAGATTCTTGCTGGAATGCATTAACTTCCTCTGTCAAATCCCCCCTGAGGCAAACCACTTGAAAAATATTTCCTTTGTCTAGGACACACAGTTTAGTAGCTCTCTTCTTAACAGTGAGATAGCAGTTCTTTCTGCAGTGATTTATGTATACTATTCAAATACAACAACTGCATTGAATTGTGTTACATTAAAAGATCTGAGACACACATTCCATTACTTAGGCACCATTGTGTAAGGAAAAATGTAGGTCTGATCCTGTTGCTGTTCAAGCCCGTGCTTACAGAAACATCAAATCTCTGTGATGTGCAGTTGCAACGATACAGAGCTATTAGGGACTGAGTAACTTTTGGCTTACAGAGACCACACAGACTTTTCAGACTCACTGATGGGCAAATGCCCACCTTTAGTATTTATATTATTTATACAAATAAATTTGCTATGTGGTGTTTCAAAAGAAGTGGGATCAGGACTTCTGGAGGGAAGATTTCACAGCCTCTGGAATAGCCTCTTAGCAATGCTTTGCAATCCTGACAGAATGGATTCATAATATCCAACTTAAATCTCTGCTGCAAATTCACCCAATCTTTGTCCTTCTTCTAGTTGTCACGGTGGAAAAACGGCCACCAAATCTTTTCAGTCAGCTTTCTACATTTTGGAGTGCTGCTATAATGTTCCACCTTGATCATTTCTCAATTTACTGCTTGTTTTCTAAGCTACATAAACTCCATTCCTTCAGCTTTCCTCACAGCTGGTATTTCCTAAACTTTCTTTGCTGTCATACATCTCCCAACGACTGATTGCCATTATTTTTCTTGGAGTACAGTGGCTGATGCTGAACCCAGTACTATGCTCGTTGGGACTTTGCCAGAGCTAAGTGGAATAATTACTCTTTGTGTCATCTATTATATTGTTGACTCTTTAGTTTGTGATCTCCCACATCATTTTCTGCCTATGCAATGATTTCTTATTCTATATTTAACTTACTCTCCTCCTTAGATTTCTCTTTCTAAAGTATTATCTGGTTTGTAAATTGTCTGGTTGATTTTAGGCTGATTCCTGACTTCTTGAGGCCACTTTTTAGTTCCATTTCCATCTTGCAAAGCACTTTGCCACTTTCCCCAACCTGATATCACCACCAAAGTGTAGCGGCACGCCCACATGCTGTCACCCAGGCTGTTTATGGGTGTGTTGAATAAAACTGGCCTCAAGACAAAGTCCTGTGTCTCTCTTACAGAGAAACCTTCTCAGATTGACAGCAAACCATCAATTACTGCAATTTGAGAATAATTTTTCAAATGTTGTGCACCTATCAGGTTGTTAATTACCTCTGGAATGCACTGCCGTGCCTTACTTAGAAAAGTGGTGTGTGGGACAATGTCAAAAGATTGTCATTTGTCAAGATGCATCATATCTGCTATTTGCACTTATTTGCTACAGCAATTATCTTGTCAGAAAAGGGGATTAGCATCAATTGATATGATTCTTTTAATGACAAATCCTTTTTTACTGTGTTTTTTTAATAATTATCATCATCTTCCAGGTATTTTCAATTTCTTCATTTAATAATTTGTTCCGTTTCAAGGGATACAAGGCCGAGAAGTCTAAAATGCTCTAAGTCCTCTATCCTCTCTTTAAAAGTAGGTATTGCATTTGTGCTTCTCTAGAGTTCAAACCTTCCCTGCTGGCTGTTATTTCTTGATCATCAGTGATTCAAACATCGCTTCAGCTGGTTCTCTGAACCTTCATAGTGAATTTTGTCACAGCCCATTAACTTAAACCACCTCTTACTATTTCTTTCTTTTCCCCCCTAAGTATCACGGGATCAAGGGCTGGACTCCCTAAGCTTGCACTTGAGAATTCTGATACCATTCTGCACTGTGTGTGCTTAGTATCAAAAAAATTGTTGTAATCAGAGAAGCATGTGTGCTTATGTACACCCCTACTCAGCCAACGTGTAAGTACATGATTAAATGTTTCTGAAATCACTGGGACTTGCTGCATTACTGAAGTTAATGAGACTTCACACCGTTGGCTGCTCTGCAAACAACCGCAGGCTGCTCAGTCAGGGACCTGGTGTGATCCCTGCCCTAAATTGTACTTGAATGTTTGTTTGCTGTTGGAAATTATCCCTCTCTCTCCATACCAGGATAGAAGGAAAGCGTGTTGGTGGGGAAGGACAGCAAAGATGACCATAGTCACTGCTGGGCATAAGTGAGTTGCATGAAGAGATGTTAAATTAGAGTTTCTGCCAGCCTGTCCTCAGGCACAGAGTCTTGTCTCTGGCCTTAGGCAGATGGATCAGGTGAGCTCGATGCAGAGCAGGAAAATGTGCAGAGGCACCTAGACTGTGCTTGTCCTAGACACAGGAGCAATACAGTTGCACCAGGATATCTCTGTGAATCTGGTGACAAGCATTGCTTCTCAACTTAGCAATGAATCCATGCCATGCCAGTGCACATCCTGGCAGCGTTCAGTGCCTGCAGAATGCCTCTAGGTTTTGGTTGGTACCTTCCTTGGACTTTTTAACCTACTTTCAGGACCTCAGCGTCTGTAGTGATGCTCTGAGAAAAGCTGCAGTGCTTGAAATAGGGAATAGATAGATTTGATTTAGGCAGGTTGCTCAAAAGTGAGTTTTTGATATTTTGGGTCTTGCTGTAAGATTTATCTGGCCAAATGTAGGACTCCGCAGTGCATCCGTAGATGCTTGCGTGTGAAATGCTAGTCTAAGTTCCCCTTGTAACCGAGGAGAGTGGTCAGTTCACCTTGTCCCGAGATAGTTGTCAGAAATAGAGGTAAAAATGCCTTTTTTTTTCTGTTTTGATTCTGAGGGATTCCTCTCAGATGCCTATATGGGCATTGCAATCACGGATCTCAGGCTTATTCAAGTAAATTTTGCAGAACGTGTGTAGCCAATACCCTCAAAGATCCAGATCAACTATGGAAAATAATATGAGTTTGTACCCATGCCTGCATTTTTTTTTCTTCCTCATTTCTCTTCCACACTTTTTCATCTGTGTTCAGTTTTATTTTGTTAGACTTTGGTTTGCTAGACTGATGAATCACTTTCTCCACGGTTAGTGCTTGCTCATTCCTCATTTGCAGATGGTAAGGATTGCAGCTCTCTGTGTAGGATTTGGCTGAGTAGGAGGGGAAGCATGTGGATAGGATTTAAACTTCTTGCAAACATTTACTAGACCACCACACAGATATCTTGTGACCAAGCGGTGGTTCTCAGACAACAGAATGAGTAACTCAGTAGACTGAAGGTAGGCACGGAGGACTCTTTCCATACACCCTGGGAAACTGAACCCAGCGCTCACTACGTTGCCTGTCCTGCCTGTTTGCACAGAGCAATTCTGTAAGTTGTGCTCTGAGGACTACTGATCGTATGCCTATGAGTTCTAATTCATTATTTGCTTAATAAAGCTTTTTAAAGCACACTACTGTGGAAATCAGGGCTGAAAAAGTTCCCAGGGGCATTACTTCTTCTCTTTCACTGCACATTGGTTTCACTGCAACATTGGTGGAAGAGCTAAAGCAAACAGCCAGGAAACTGTTAAAACACAAACCCATTAACGCTGAGCTTTACTTTCCCCTGTCAGAGTGAGCTGATTTCACACACACAACCCTTTCAAACAATAAATCAATGGCAAATTCGTGACCTTATTTGCTGTGATGAATCAGTTGCATTGCTGTGTTCTGCAGCATATCAAACAGCAGCAAATCTGGTTTCACTGGCCAGCATGCTCTGCCTGGTTTGGTGCTGCAGTGAAGCTTGGTTTAAAATAAAGATTGCACATTTCAGCTTGATAAGGCATATAAAAATACACATATTTGTTACCTAGTCCTACTTCTCTTGGTAGTATTTGGTACTGGCCAAATAGAAGTAGCAAAACTGTGCTATCTCTGAATTTGCCATCTAACATTGAACTGCTGAAAAAGATACCAAAACAACCCTAAAGGATATTCCCAGAGAAAAATGCAATCAGTTAGGGAATGCCGGCATTGAAATGCTTTTTATTAGCTTGACAGCTGAAAGCTCTGACTTCTTAGAGTAGTGCATAGGGCAGTCCTGAAAAAGACGTCAACATCCCAAAGTTGGGGCTGAGGATTTCCTCGCAAGATCTCGTGTGGCACTTACCAGAGTAGTTTTTCACCAGTCTCCTCTCCAGGCGGTTTTTGGACCACATTCCATGACCTCTCTCTCCTCCTAAATTTACAGCTTAGACCTTTATAGTCTACTTAGATAGATGTGTAGCCTGAATGTGAGACATAGCTATGATTCATTGTTGGCCCTCAGAGGCCATGTAATGTTGCTGGCAGCAAATGGCTACTGTTGTGCCTCTTGAGAGCAGCCAAATTTCAGTGGGAAATTGACTCTCAATACGCAGCTTTCAAAGCACCGTAAGATCTAGGTTGAAGTGTTATTCTGTAAATGTAAGCCCTTCTTATTTCTGAGAGACAAATGTCTGAAGGTGGACAATATTGGCCCGCTTTACTTTCCAACATGGCATTAATTATAATGTACTATCCTATTTTCTGTGTGCTGCATCACACTGATAACCAAATACCATCTAATTCCCTTCCTTCACCTTTCTGAAAGTCCCTGGCAAATGTGAAACATCTGCTATGCACAGTTCCTCCAGGGGGGCAGGTGGATGTGAAGAGATTGTTTAGGTGTGTGATCAGAAGAAACCACTGTGAGTGTGGTAACTGACCTGCTGCACTATATAGACTTAGAACTTCATCTGGGAATTCTGATGAAGCCCTGAACATCACTCTGAGATCCGATGTCTTCAGAAAAATGCCCAGGGGGGTGGAACAGAATGACTTTGGGGGAATTACTTTACTCCTCCAAACCCTTTGCAAGACGGTGAGTTCTCTGGGGCAGGGAACAAACCCTCCTTGGTCTTGGTGTGGGTTTCTTAGGTGCTGCTGCAATACAGATTGTAAATATGGTGATTTTTTTTTTTTAATTCATCCAAATGACCTGGCAGCCAGATTTCTCTGTGCACTGACAGTAGAGAGGGTAACAACAAACTGGTAATGAGCCTCTTGGTAATGTGATAGCAAGAAGATGGTTTTTTTCAAAGTCCCTTTTCCAGATACATTTCTCTGTTAGTGCATTTTTTAAAATTATTATTATTATCAGCACTGTAGACTACTTCTTGCTTGCTGCAATTGGATTGGAATTTGATGAACTTAAGCATCTTTTTTCAGCTTTCATTTGTAAAAAGAAAGAAATACAGTTCTATGAAACGGGGAAAGCAATTCATAATAGAAATTCCTACTCATAGAAGAAGTGATAGAGCAAGCATATGAAAGTGTTCAGATTTGGGGCTGGAGAAAGATAATAGCTAATTGAACAATTATTTCTGTATTAGATAATGCGACTTGCTGAAATTGCTAGTTGTATAAATGAGACATACTGCATTATTGATCAGGCTTCTTTGTTCTAGCTGCACTGGAAGTATACATTTCACTTTTACATGGCTATTTCTAAACCTGACATGTGACGATCCTTTCATATGGTAATTTTAAAGGTTTTTTTTTTTTTCATAAATAAAAGCCACCTGATCTAGGTGAACCTTCTTCTACAGGGGGGTTGGACTAGATGATCTCTAAAGGTCCCTTCCAACCCTATCATTCTATGATTCTATGATTTTATGACTCCTATGTACCTGGAGTGTGCATAAACATAAGGAAAAACTATTTCACTGTGAGGTGAGGGAGCCCTGGCACAGGCTGCCCAGGGAGGATGCTGAGTCTCCTTCCTTGGAGGTCTTCAAGACCCGCCTGGACATGTTCCTGTGTGACCTGATCTAGACGAACCTGCTTCTGCAGAAGGGTTGGACTAGATGATCTCTAAAGATCCCTTCCAACTCTACCATTCTGTGATTCTGTGATAAATACTGAAATCTGTTTCAAGCAAGACTGCATTACCTGTCTCTCGTGGGCTACCCTTAGGGTGCAGGAGCATATTCACTGACATAATCAGTTTGATCAGTAGTCTGTCTAGTCTAGTGTTTTACCTCTGGCTGATGATAAGCACTTAATGTTTCATAAGTCTAACAAACCTAGTTATCTCAGCTGGACAAAGTTATACATAACAGGGATAGTTCTTCCTGACCTTGTGAGCAAGTTTAGTCCTTATGTGAGATGTAGTTACTTTTTTTAATTAAAAGCAGTGAAAAAGAATGTTGAAATGCAATCTCTGAAGCCCTTGAGGTCAAATCTACGTGTTGATGACATTTTTGTTTGCTGTTCCACAATGCTGTGACACTTGTAGTATTATCTATTTTAATTTTAGCTCAAAGGAATTGAATTTCAAAGAAACCTGTTCCAAAAACAAGCATGAAAACAGAGCTAAACAGAAGCCATCATGCTGTTAGTACCATAAATTGCTTAATAACATGCCATGATTAAACATTTTGACCTTGACAAATGCCAGTAAAAAAAAGGGGAAAAGTGTATGTATTCCTTATATCCTTACTATTTTTCTTCAGAGGGATAATTCTTACTTAGCTTTGGTGAAATAATGATTATTGCACATATTTCTGAAGTGCCAGTGTCTGTGATATTAATTCCTTTAAAAATAAAACCGATATGTATTAGTGAAGCATTTTACACTCTGGTTTTAGAACAGGAGAGGCTTTGCAGTCAATTATTTATGTGCAATAAGTACCAAAAGCCTTATTATCTCAGAATAATCAATGTTTGGCTGAAGCTTGAGAACACTAATAGCTGATCTTGAAAGTCCTGATCCAGTATCATTTGAAATAATGGCAGAACTCCCATTGATTTTAAGCAAAGGAGAATGAGGCCAAAAAGCATTGCTTTGAGAGATAATTTTAGATAACCAGTTGAAATAATCTGTAAAACAACAGAAAACTTGACTTTCACTCTCTGCATAATATGGTACGGAGTATTTTGGCAGATAAGAGCTCTTGACTTCAAAATGATGTATATCTGTGTTTTCTGTTGCCTCGGGGACTCTTGTTTAAGAGTGTGTCTACGTAGCTGGTGTTACTGTCTCTGGGAATAGATGGAAGGCAACTGGAAAAGTTACCAGAAAGCTGGGAAGGACTAGGGACACACAGTGAAATACTGAAATACCTGTTTATCTTTTTGTTTAACACTCAAGTTACTTCTTTTTACCTTGTATCCCCAGCAATTAGTTTTTCTCCAGAATATGCGCTCACTCATTCTGGTGAGGCTTTTCCTTGTTTTTTCTTTTTTCACAGCTCTTATAATTTTCCTGTATCAGTACAGAGCACTTCTTGGTATGTGGGAGCCTCTCCTGGGATGCCTGGAAGATAATGTGAAAAATGAAGGAATCACAGCATCTTAAGGGTTGGAAGGGACCTCAAAAGATCATCCAGTGCAACCCCCCTGCCACAGCAGAGCCACCTAGAGTAGGTCACACAGGAACTCGTCCAGGTGGGTTTGAATGTCTCCAGAGAAAGAGCCTCCACAACCTATCTGGGCAGCCTGTTCCAGTGCTTCCTCACCCTTACAGTGAAGAAAGTTTTCCTTATGTTTCTTTGGAAGTGACACCCAAAATGCAAAGGATAGTACCAGCACTCCAGGATGCCTTCTCGTGCAGGCTTAGACTTGTGTGTGTTCTGTCAGCTTTGAGGGCAGGACTGGACAAAGTCAAGAAGATATTCAAAGATTGCAAGGAAGAAGGACAGAGAAATTTCTGGTGTTGGGTGAGCCATTCCATTTTCAGACAGAGGGCTGCTGGTTTCTGAGTTTGCACAAATGATCAAGGCTGGATTTTGGCTGCATTTGGAGGAGGGTATCCAAAGACAGGCAACAGAGCTGGGAAAGGGTGTGGAGAACAAGACTGATGAGGAGTGGCTGAGGGAGTTGTCAATGTTTAGCCTGGAGAAGAGGAGGCTGAGAGGAGACATGGTCACTTTCTACAACTCTTTGAAGGGAAGTTGTAGTGAGGTGAAGGTTGATCTGCTTTATCTAGTAACAAATGATAAGACATGAGGAAATGGG
This sequence comes from Urocolius indicus, assembly GCA_013401255.1. Taxonomy (NCBI): domain Eukaryota; kingdom Metazoa; phylum Chordata; class Aves; order Coliiformes; family Coliidae; genus Urocolius; species Urocolius indicus. Next base: position 121,641 of record WBNH01007468.1, read on the forward strand.
TTCAAGCTGCACCCAGGGGGGTTAGGAAGAACTTTTTAACTGAGAGGGTTATTAAGCATTGGAATAGGCTGCCCAGGGAGGTGGTGGAGTCACCATCAATACAGATATTCAACGCATAGATGAGGTGCTGAAGGACATGATTTAGTTTAGTGATGGGCCTGGCAGTGTGAGGTGAGTTGTTGGACTCAATGATCTTAAAGGTCTTTTCCAACCATAATGATTCTGTGGAGTTTTGAAATGAGATTTATTGTTTAAAAAATAAAATCCTCCAGAACTCAACCTGCTTCTTTTTACAAGCCAAAAATGCTCTCAGAACTGGATTTTAAAGATTATTTTTTTCTTGTTTGCTTATAGACAAAGAATAGGAAAAACCAGACAGAAGGCAGGAATAGTTCTGATGAATACAGCAGTGATTAAACCCCAAAAGCAGGTGTGCTGGACTGGTTTTTCTTCAAGGGTAAGATATAGCAAACTTTGTATTACCATTATTGACAGAAAGTAGATTCTGTTTAATAGTTCTAATCTGTGACCACATTTGGGATGTGTATCTGCTTATTAAGTGAAAGGTGTTTTTTTTTTTAATAGAAGAGTTTATTTTCTGAAGCAAGAGAGCCCTTTCCCATTCTTTAACTGATAATGCTGGGGGATGCCCAGCACTGTCAGTGCTGAGTGGCAAAGTAGAAAAGCTTTTCTCTAGTGAGGACGAGGCAGCATCAGGAAGCAGCCTGCAGATAAGCAGATATTGTTAAGTAGGGAAGTAGGACAGATACCTTATGAGACAGCATCTGGCAGAGAGAGGGAAGAGGCATGAACCCCTTAGAGAAAGCCAGAGAAAGGGCTGTAGGGACCCAGCTCCTGGAAAAGAGACAGAAGTTCTTAAACTGCGTAAAATTCAGGTGCTGAGCTCACACTGATTTCAGTCTTAAAAAGCACTGTATTCAGTTTCACTTATGTTCCTTAACAGAGTCCCAAACCAATTTAAGAACATAATGGCCTCAAAGCAACTTGAAAAGTTTAGCAGTTTATTGCTTTTATCTATCTCAGAATGGCTCCACCTGCTCTTACAAATAGGAAACAAAACACTGATCTTGGCAGAACATGTTTGATGGTCCATCTTGATGTATATATTTACCTAGCTTTTTATCCATATGCTGATATAGACCAGAAAATAATAATATCTGAGCGTGGTAAAAATCTGTGAGGGTATTGCTAAGTGATTTAAGAACACCTTGTTTAATAAAGTAGAGGTTACCCCCCACAAGCCCCCCAACCTCTGATCCACACTCTCTCATTTCCCATTCAGTCACACATGAAGACAGATTTGACCAAGTATTTTTAGTTGGAGATTTGGAGAGGCTAAAGTAAGAAATCCTCTTAATAAAAATAAGAGCTTTTTTTAAACTATCTTTTATACCAATGTAATTCCATTGACTTCACAAGATTTATTCCTAAGACATTCTGATAGGAAAAGGGTACCAGGTTGTGGGCACTTATTAAAGTGCTGTGGGGGTAACAATGTCACTGTGCTTAAGTCCTTCTAATGAAAATACTGGTTTGCCTAGATTTACTAGTTGATCACATGCTACAATTCACAGGTAAATAAGTGCTAAATATGAATATACAATACAATCATTGCTTATTTTCCTGATGATAAAGCTGGTTTTCTGCTTTTGTGAGGCATCATAAATCCTCCTTGGTCTCCTGTAGGACTACAAGCTGGGATGAGTACATAATAGACAGGACAGAGCCAAATCAGAGGCACTCTATATATACTTCAGCAATTTTCACTGATTTTTGCTTTGAATGACAAGAAATACCAAGCTTTTGTCTTCCAGGGAAGTATTTCTCAGTGAACTATGTTTACCAACACCTTTCAAATTTCAACTTTACTCTTTTGTTATTAAATGAAACAAGATTGTAAGGAGTGAGGCCTTTTTAATTTATCTGTTATTAGACCAGCTCGTATTCTTGGATCAGAAACCAGGCAGGCTTCCAGGTGCAGAAATCCATCTTCAGTTTTGAAGCAGAGGCCAATTGCAAACCAATTATAGGCTGGGGACAATTGTTTTTGAGTTTAACTTTGTTACAGTGATCAGGTGAACAAATAGAAGAGAAAAAGGTGTCAAACACCTTGAAGCAGAGGAGGATGTTAGGGAAGGAAGAGACGATAAGGTTGTGATAGATGTATCTGAAATAGCTTAATAGAGACTGAGGGTGCTGCTGTTATTAAAAAGAGAGTCAAGGCAAGGGACAAGAAAACTGAACAGCAGAAATCTGAACAGGTGTGTTTCACCAAGTCTGACTATACAATAAACATTTTGGAAGAGACAGATTGAATTGTGAATCAAAGGCTCGTTTTCATAGGAAAACAAGAAGCTATAGGCTTCTCTTTCAATATCGCTTCTCCAACAGGGAGTGACAAAAAGTAACTGTATAAAAAGTCATTTTAAGCCTTTGGATGTTTAGGAGTTTCTTAAAGCTGTAAGATGTTTGTGAATCTCTAAGTGTAGAGCAGTGAACAGTCCACTCTAGTTACTCTGGGCTCTCAATGGTGAAAAATAGGTGCACTGGAAAAGCCATTTAATCTTGTATAGAAAAGATCTTTTGGGCAATTTCTCTCTTTTGACTATAAAGGCAGCCTATAGCTGCCTAAAGGATGAGTGTCAGGAGGTTGAGGCATCCGTTTTTTCTATTGTGTCTAGCAACAGGACAAGGGTTAATGGGATAAAGCTGCAACACAAAAAGTTTCATTTAAATATAAGAAAAAGCTATTTTACTGTGAGGGTGACGGAGCACTAGAACAGGCTGCCCAGAGGAGTTGTAGAGTCTCCTTCTTTGAAGATCTTCAAGATCCACCTGGACACGTTCCTGTGACACCTAATCTAGGTGAACCTGCTTCTGCAAGGGAGTTGGACTTGATGATCTCTAAAGGTCCCTTCCAACCCTACCATTCTGTGATTCTATGATTCTATAGCAAGGAATCCCCCTGAGAACCAACCCAGAACTGTCTGCATTGCCAGGGACTGTTCCTGGGGTAGTTTAGATATACATCACCCGTTTGGGAAAGGGAAGAGTTGTGTTGTTGCAAGCCCTGCTGCCGTGCTGCACCACAGCAGAAGGCAGGTTAGACCTGTTTATTCAGCCAGCCATCAACAAAAGACTCTGTCACTTGGAAATGAGGACTTATATGTCCCTAAGCCTAAAAAATCTACACTTTGATGCAGTTTTCAGAAGTGCCTCCGTTATATTTACTCAGAACCAAGATGAAATCTTTGCCAGAAATCTTGTCTTTGAAAAGACAATTCTTTTGTATTTATCCGTGCATTCATTCTCTGGGCATTACATTCAAGTGAAGATCATTCTTTGAAATATTTGGATAGAACTCTGCTGCTCTTCCTTTTTTTCCCAGGTTTTGCTAAAACAATGCCATTGCTGCAGAAGTGTTTGGTTTTTAAAAAAACAAACATGGATTCTCCAGTTTAATAAGAAGTGTTAGGAAACCTTAGTGACACTTCCTTTTAAAAATGAGATTCTGTTCGTTGAAAACTGCAGCAAATGACTGGCTGCTCGATATTTGAGTTCCCCAGGAAGCTCACGCAGCACTGACTTTGTGCTCCCAAGCTGACCTTGCTTTCATTATATAAGAAAAGAAAATAATCTTTATGAAAGTCAAGTTTGAGATAAGATCAGCATGGTGGGCTGGTAATTACATAAAGTAATTTTCAGTCATTAGGTAAAAAGTACAGTTGATCCTATGGCTTAGGTGTGGGTGAGGAATATGATCTCACTTTACCAGTATAAAAGAAAGATGCAACTTTTTCATAGATCAGTTTTGGGAACATACATCCAAGCAGGACAGCTCACCTTCAGACCCATCCTGCAGTTTCTCAGCTGTCAGATTTATTCTTCTTGCACACAGGAGGTAACATAATTTTAGCTTTTTTGAAGCTATTAGAAAGGAATGATTAAGTATGTTTTCACATTCTCTTTCTCTTCTCTCCAGAAGTTTTCTTCTCCTTCCATTCTGTCAAAGTTTTAACTTTGCAAATTAACTTCACAGGTTGCATTTGGACTAAACACATGAGTGTTTGGGGTTGAATTAGCTTTAGACATAAGACAAAAGAAGGTTCTACAATTGTACTGCAGTTACATCATGATATTCTGTGATTTCTGATCAGTTATACTGTGTCAGTAACCTTGAGTTTTTCTCCTGGTCAATGGTGTTGCTGCCAAATGTAAAATGTTACACAACCCACGTCTGTTAGAGTCTTTAAATTGTCAGTCACAAATAAATATGTTAAGGAAAGAAAGCAATGTTAAATTAGTCAAGATTTGTCAGTCTTTGGTGGTTTGCTGACAGATTACTGTGTGCATGACAGTGAGCTGCAAGTGAAGCTCTGGCACTTTTAGTTCATCGCTGCTGTGACACAACAGCCAGGCATCCCACAATGTGAAAAGTGTCTGTGCCAGGACATGCACCGCTGAGTTAGACAAGGGATTGTGATCTAGTGGAGCTTCACATGAATGTAAAGGCATTCAGAGTCCTGTGGGTACCTGAACAGAAGATCGGTTAGCAGCTACAGAGGATCATCTGTTTTTGTGATGGTAACAGGTAACAGGTTAACTTATCTTCAGAAAAAGGCAAGATCATGTAAATAATGAAGTGAGACTTTTACTGCTGGGGAAGACTTTAAATTAACATCTTTACAAAGAGCTGCTGAAATAAATATTTTATATAACGTTCCAAGAGCTTAAGAAAGGTAATATTTGATGGAGCAAAGTAAAAGCTTTCTTTGACTTGAAGGTGAGATGAAGTGAGTGGTGTAGACGCTAACTGGATTAGCAGCACGGGCACAGTCAGAAGACCAAGTAAGACCATCAGGCAAAACTGCTGTTGCATTAGAAGAGTAAAGAAATCCACACCTGAGTTTTGTTGACAGGTAGCTTTGGTGTTTTTTTGAATGAGCCTGACAGTCTGGCTCAATAGAGGAAGTGCAAACCAGCAATTTCAATTCCCCTTTTGGTTAATGTATTTTAAACAACTTCCTTCTGGAATTGCCTCAAGCCCTTGTAATGTACCAAATCATAGCATTGCATGTTCCTAGAAAGATTAGGATGCAGAATGACACTGTGCCTTCAGCAAATAGCATACAATCATGGAATGATCAGTCACAGGTTGCCCCTAGCTGGCATCTTATTGGAGACGTTGGATCATGCAGGCTATCAAAAAGCTCACGATGATGCGGAAACAGGTTGTTTGGAAAAGTTTATCAGTCTTCTGCTGGTGCATGAGCCATTCCTTCCAACTCCTTGTACCATGGAGAACGTCCCCTTGCATAGAGTAGGTCTTGATGTTAAACTGTGGGATTGCATGACAGTGCAGCAAATCTGCCAGCAGTCACACTCCATCTATGGGTCTGGAAAGAGCATATACAGCAAATAACCTTTAAAAATGCCTTATTTTCTGGAGAGAAAGATCCAACAAATTTATTCAACGTGACTCCATGGATGTGGCTGAGCTTAGTTCAGTTCCCAAAATGTTTGGCAGGACTGTAGGAAGCTGTGGATCAAAAGAGTATGAATTCCCACCTTTCTCCTGTGGACACAGGTTACTCTTGTTGAGGTAACAGGGCACAGAGACCTGTCAGCTGTTTCTCTGAAATCCGAGAGTCATGTTCAACACTCCTCTGGGGCTCCTGTGTTGATGGCATCCCGTTTCCTTTGCCAGCTGTTAACTAACGTCAAAAGATGATTTCTTGTACTTAGATATGGTTTTGGTAAAAGCACGAGCAGAGGTGGGTAACTGAAGGCTGCATTCAGCCTGCATGCACACATACATATCTTGAACTGGCTTTTTCATACCTCTTCCAAATGCTGCTTTCCAGTGCTTCCACAACTGCTCCCAATGGCTTTTCTTCCTGTTCATTATGTGCTGCTTTAAACTCTTGATTCTGTTTTCTGCCAGCATGGACTGACTCGATGGGCAATTGGGAGGGAAGAGAAGCTACTTGTACCCAGCAGCCAGCCCTTGCCTCCTGTTAATTGCAGCCTCAATGGCCTCTTAGTCCTTCAGTTTAGTGAGGCTTCAGATCAGTCTCTATTGACAGCTTTTGATGTTTTCATTAGAAAGAGACTTGTTTCCCCTTTTGTGCCTTCATTGGTTGTATTGGAGAGCACTGCATATCTTGCTCATAAATTTTCTTTCTACTTTGCTAACCCCAGCCAGACAAGGGTCATGTTCTTGTTATCCTGCCTTTGATTTCTGCCACCTTTGATTTCTGATTGCTGCAAAGATGGAGCTCTCTTTGATTTTGTTTCCTGATTTCAAAGCTACCTTGTAGGGCCTGTGCTCCGCTCCCATCTGAACTGCTATCTTTGATGGCTGCATTTTATGTCTGTTTAATCAATGTACCAAGACCTGCTGACCTGAGTGTGGCAGCTTCAGGTCCCCATATATCTCTGGGAGTTTGTGCAGTGATGGAGCATCTCCCTGCTAGTCAGTACTCTCTTTGCATGCACCCCAGGGCTACAGATTGACTCTCAGATAACGATATGTGTCAAGCAGCCTCATTCCTTGGGCCACCTCAGCCTTGCCTCTCCCTCCAGATGTGAGCGGGCGTTATTTGAATGTTTGCATTATTGTGGCAGTCCTTGCAGGAATTCTGCTGAGTAGGTGCAAAATGGGCAAAGAAGTACATCTCTGTTACGTGAAAACTATCTTTGTTTCACTATACTTGATTTTCTACCATCTTTTCAGATTAGGGTTGGCTGTGCTTTCTCTGATCAGTACAGCATGCTTAAATATAACCTCTAGACCAAATCTCAAGATCAATTTCTTTGTTGCTGGTATTATTGTCCTTCTCATTGTCACCTCATTTTTAGCAATATTTGAGGCCACAATTTGATCTGTCCCTGGGGAATATTCTTGATGGAGTAGCAGCATTGACTGGTGTATTTGGGAAGAAGAGAAGCTCTGAAGCAGTTAAGGATTGAATGCTTTATTTTTTTGCTTGCTTAGCAGAATAGTTTTCAGTATCTAAAAATGTATATATCAGTGTTGTCAGTTTGAGTCCTTATCCTGCACATCAGTCATTAGCAAATCATGCTCTTGTGTGACAGTTGTAGTGTTTTAAAATCAAAGAATCAGGTGCTCCACAAAGGCACAGAAGAAACTGTTTAAAAGATTCAATTGCAAGACTCTAGAGGTACCCTCAGCACTGCAGTTCAGAGACAGCCCAAACAGGCTGTCAACCAGCTTCAGGCATGGCCTGGGCGTGTGACTGCTGAGGTGGGGAGATCTGCATGATCAGATAATGATTCTGAGAAGGTAAATAGTTTGGTGATTAGGGGCTGTGGGCTTGGGATTCTGCCTGGGTTGCTTGACTGAAACCAGTCAAGAACAAGTGGGGCCAGTGAATCAGATGCTGCTTCCCAGCCTCAACCAAGCACCCTCTCAGGGTGAAGGTAAGTAGTACTCAGCCCAGAATCCCTCAAAAGATAATGTACAAGGGCAGGGAAAGTCCCCCTGTTGAAATGTAATCTGTTTATCAGAAATAAAAAAGCCTTGAGGCTCGATCCTTCCAGACAAGGCTGTCCCTAACTAGCCTGGTGGGGTGAAGCAGTGCTGCTGTCTCTGTCACCTGCATGGGCTGCCCTAGGTGAGGAATTAATATTTCACATCCTTTATATGTCCTTTTCTCCATGGACCCAATTACTTCACCATGGGACATATGTCATTCCTGTTCATTTCTACAGGAAGGGCTCAGGCCTATGCTTCAGAAGAAAATAAGTTTTAAGGGTGAAAATATGTTTTCTCAGTGAGAGACTGGACCAAAATTATCTTTAGTTTGGTACAATGAAGTTGTCAGTACAATGCAGAGACTCTGTGCTTGAGAAAGAAGGTTATAAACTTCATGCCTAAAATACTACATTGTAACACTGACAAGGACAGAGGTGAGGTTCAGTGTTTTGGTTTATGTGTTCATAGCTCAGAAGAATCCAAGAGTTTTTAAAGTAGCATTAGTTTATAACATGAAGATCTGACAATGTGTGGCATCTTTAGTCTAACTTAGAATCTGCCTGACTTTCCAGTGGGGGAATCACACAGAATCACACATTAGTAAGGGTTGGAAAGGACCTCTGGAGATCATCTATCCATCTCCCTGCTAAAGCAGGTTCACGTTGATCAATAAATCATTCAAGTGAGAAGTCATCCATTCAGAGAAGAAGACTCCACACTCGCCCTGGGCAGCCTGTGCCAGTGTCACTCACACAGTAAAGAAGTTTCTCCTCATGTCCAAATGGAACTTCCTGTATTCCAGCCTGTGCCCCATACCATGTGTCCTGACATTAGGAACCACAGAAAAACACTTGCCTCATCCTTTCCACACCCACTCTTTAAGTATTTGAAAGTGTTGATAATATCCTTCTTCAATCTTCTCTTGTTCAGGCTAAACAATTCCAGGTCTCACATTCTTTCCTTGTAAGAGGGATGCCCCAGTCCCCTGATCATCTTTGTAGCCTTCCACTGAAACGTCTCTAGAAGTTTATCACTTTTGAGCTGGGAAGCCCAGAACTGGACACAAGACTCCAGATGAGGCCTCACCAGATATGGCAGAGGAGAGGGGGAGCAGAACCTCCCTCGACCTGCTGCCCACACTCTTCTTGATGCATCCCAGGCTGCCATTGGCCTTCTTGGCCACGAGGGCACGTTGCTGGCTCATTGTCAGTTTATCATCAGCCAGCACTCCCAGGTGTCTCTCTGCAGAGCTGCTCTCCAGCAGGTCAATCCCCAGCCTGTCCTGGTGCATGGGGTTGTTCCTCCCTGGGTGCAGGACTCTGCACTTGTCCTTGTTGAACCTCATGAGGTTCCTCTCTGCCCAACTCTCAAGCCAGTTGAGGTCTCGCTGAATGGCAGCACAGCCTCTGGGGAATCAGCCAGTCCTCCCAGTTTGGTGCCATCAGGGAACTTGCTGAGGGTAGTCTATGCCCTCATCCAGGTAATCGATGAAGACATTGAGTTAGACTGGCCCCAGAACCAGCCACTGTGGAACCCTGCTCCAGCTCAGATGACCTGTAGTAAACTCCCATGTGGAAGAATGGTTGCATGAGAAAAAGCACGTAGATGTTTTGCAGCTGACTGAGGAGGAGTGTGTTAAACATCGCACACAGCTGGTGTAGCTGCTGGGATGGCAAGGACACACTATCTTTGACTGTTGCAATTATACGATAACAGGATGCTTGTAGTGAGGAAGGCATGGGAAAAGCAGGAGGGACTGATCTTTTGTACATGTACCAATTAGGAGCTCAGCTTTTGCACTGTGTCTGAGTTAATTAACTATGGTATAAATATTGGGTAAGCGCAATCAATAAGCGAAGCTCGCTGATCACTCATATTGAGTGTCCGTGTCTTCCCTCCGACACGACACTCCCACAAGGTCCTCCCAGGCCAAGCCATATGCACATAGCTGTTCTCTGAATCAAAAAAACCCATCAATTTCTTATGACTAGTTCTTTGTCTCTGACCAGGCTGGCACAAGATGCCTCAGGATAATTTTAAAGGTCCTTTGGTAGTTACCAAAAAGCATCCTGCTGATCTGCATGTAGCCCTTACACCTGATGGATACGGAGAGAACTGACATTTCCTTCCTGCCTCAGCCCTCCTCCAATCAAGCAGATAATTTTAAATGACATTCACATGGTTACTACTGATATATTCTGCTTTTTTCATATTACGATTCCCCTCCGTTACTCATATCAGAGGTATCCATTACACTGTAGCATAGATTTGATCAGGATCAAATATAGCCACACAACTGCATTTCTGTTGAACTACCCAGGGAACAAGTGTTACACTGTTCACGACCAGTTCATCTCCTGTACTAGCTGTAGGACAGACATGCAGTGCTACATGTAGCCTTGCACAAATTAACCCACTGAAAAGAACCTTAAAAGTTCAAGCTGACCAGGGTGTGTTTATACCAAACTTACTGTTACTCACAACCCAAAAGCTGAGTTGCTGCATCAGCAAAAGGGAGGCTAAAAGAATTTTCAGCCAAAAGGTTGCAGCAATGCTTAACTCCCTGGGACTCCTCTGACTCTGGGTGAGGCAGGTGGCCCTGGGGGTATTTCAAGCCCTTCTGAGTTCTCTGTCAGCGTCAGGTCTCCTTGAGCACTCTAGAGCATGTACACAGATCAGGGGAGCGTTCTCTCACCAAGGGATAGGACTGTGAAAATCTATTTATAGATGAATGTTATAAAATCACAGAATTGTTTAGGTTGGAAAAGACCGTTAAGATCATCAAGTCCAACTGTTAACCCAGCACTACTATGTCCACCACTAAACCACATACCTCTGCACCTCATCTACACAGCTTTTAAATGCCTCTGGGGATGGTGACTCAATCCTTCCCTGTGCAGCCCGTTCCAATACTTGACAACCCTTTTGGTGAATAAATTTTTCCTGATATCCAATCTAAACCTCCCCTGGTGCAACTTGAGGCCATTTCAGTGTGTGGACAAATAATTTGACTCTTGGTTCAGGAAATTATGTCCTGATGTGAAATAATTTTCCCTGAAATTAGTCTTTCCATGTCCCAGATCCTGCAGATTCTGCCATAGATATTAGACAGTTATGACATTTGAAGTTCATATGCTGTGGCTTCTGTTAATGTTCAGGGAAAAAAACCCCTCAGAACTTGTTAAGGCCAGAGACAAAGGTGTATTTTTGTTGCTGTGATGAAGTCAATTTTCTGAGCCTATAAAATGCACATCAGCAACCGCATTTTTGCTTTCCAATCCCAGTTCTAAATTGTCTCTATTACTTGCACTGAATGCTGTATCAATGTGTAGCCTAGATACCAGCACTGTACCCAATGCAAAACAGTCCTTTAAAAATGTGTGTGCTTGTCTTTCCAGGCAGATCATGGATTGCTACGGGAAGTATACAGCTGTCACTTTGACCATTTTGTCTGTATTTCTGCATCTTCTACCTGCTGTCCCAGATGGAGAGTTTCTCATGCAGGGTAAGCTGGTTTTGGCATTCAGAAATAGGGCAATTATTTGCAGAGTATTAATTAAACTTTCACATGTTTTATAAATGTGGTCATAAATCTTATTGTTCAGTTGCATTTATTGAAAGTATAATGAATCAAGATAATTTAGCTATGAGCATACTTCTCTACACTTGATTTCTCCAAATCCTGCTGATTTAACTGTCCTATAGCTAGCAGAAAGATTTTGAGGGTTTCGTGATGGGCTTGGCAGTGTGAGGTTAGTGGTTGGACTCAATGATCTTGAAGGTTTTTTCCAACCAAACAATTACACAGAATGGCAGAATCACAGAATTGGAAGTGAACTCAAAAGATCATCCAGCCCAACCCCCCTGCCACAGCAGAGCCACCTAGAGTAGGTCACACAGGAACTCATCCAGGAATTCTAGACATACAAAAAAACCCTCCACAACTTTCAACAAAATTGTAAAGAAAACCAGAGAAGACACAATAACACTTGTGTCTTACCTAGAAAGTCACAGTTTTACAGCTGGTGTGTGTTGCAGAGTTGAAGGACTCTAAAGAACGGAGCTTTAGGGTCTGGGCTTTTCTGTTCTGCAGACACCAAACAGCAGAATGTGGATGGTGCTTCCTCTTACACCCTTCACTTTGCCTTTCTGTTTAAAAATGGAAATACAACTGGAGACCAAGTAAAATCCTCTTCCTTACATTTTCATGGCAGGTTGTCCAGAGTGCAAGCTAGGGGAGAACAGATTCTTTTCCAAGCCAGGAGCACCCATTTACCAGTGCACTGGGTGTTGTTTCTCCCGGGCCTATCCCACTCCGATGAGGTCCAAGAAGACCATGCTTGTTCCAAAGAACATAACCTCAGAAGCAACATGCTGCGTAGCAAAGGCTTTTACCAAGGTGAGCTTGTGAATGTGATCTGTTGAACCTTATTTTAGGGTGCAAGTTTTAGCTGAAGCAGTGGATAGAAAAGATGTTTTTGCTGGAGGACATTGAAGGACTATTTGAGACAAGCATCCTTGGCATTTCTACCTTTTGCACTTGGATAGTTTCTCTTTTTTTTTTTTCCCAAAGAGCAAATCAATGTTTAAGCCATTACTGAGTCTGATATTCAATGGGGATGTGGAAATTGGTGCAGTGCTACTAACTTCAGTGAGACTGCTTTGGCTCATGACACTTGCAGTTCTATTGTTGCACTTGTCCCCACGTTTTCAACTCTCCTGCATGCACATCTCCTCCTAAAACACCAAACAGTGTGTATTTGATCTTAATAAGTCATTTCCCTGCATAAGCAGGAGTTCTCTGGGAAGCTGTCTGCTCAAAACTATCAATTACATATGTGGGAACAAGGGACTAAAGCCATCTGTGCTCATTAGATTAATTGAGATTGTGTTTTACTTTTAACAGTATAACCAATAGGGAGCTGTAAAAGTGTGGAACTACTCTGAGCTTTTAACACTCATCTGGAAGGTTATTTTAAAGACAGATGCTGCTAAAGTTGATTATTTTGAGAGTGATGCAGCTCCAGGTGAAGAAACCTTAAATTTGATGTAATAAATGGTGAGCTAGCTGAAATGACTTATCCTACAATGACCTGAGCCAGGCTTATTCAGTGCCTTGACTGAAGGCTCAGTTCAGTTACCCACTCTTATATTTGGTGCTATTTGAGATACCCTGGGGTACTAAAGACATCTGCTCATGTTTGGCAGACACGGGACTCCTAAAAGACATAACAGAGTGGCAAATGAAGGCTTGCTGAGATCCTCTCTGACATCATAAATGGCAATTGACAGCGCTGTGTGTGCAGCTGAACAGAGCAATGGGTCTCTGCTGGCTGTGAGAAGAGCTCAGATATCTGACTTACCTATAGAGACCTACAACTGAACCCATCCTGGATCTCTGAGTAGAGTATGAATCTTTTTCTAGACTACTGACATTACACTTGTCCCGAGGCAGCAACTCGAATTTGGTTGAGATTAAATCTAAAGATGACTCATTGTGTTTTTGGTCTCTGTTTTTATAATCCCCACGTGAAATATTTTAAGGATACTTCCCAGTTTTCACAGTTTGATGTCTTGAAAACGAGGCACTTTAGGAAGTGTCAAATTAAGGACACCAAACTATGGCACTATACCTGTCACTATTAAAAACCGTATGGGTCTGAAAGCCAATGATGATGCAGCTTTACAGACTGGTAATCAGAGGCTGTTCTAGTAGATGACTGACTTGGTGGTTAAGAAAAAGGCCTGGGGTGCATCATGAAGAGTGTGGGCAGCAGGTCAAGGGAGTTTCTTCTCTCCCTCTACTCTGCCTTTTTGAGGCCTCATCTAGAGTCCTGTGATCAGTTCTGGGCTTCTCAGCTCAAGAGGGACAGGGAACTGCTGGAGAGAGGCCAGCACAGGGCCACCAAGATGATCAGGGGACTGGAACATCTTTCATACGACGAAAGGCTGCAGGAACTGGAGCTGTTTGGTCTGGAGAAGAGGAGACTGAGGGAGGATCTTATTAACGTTTACAAATATCTAAATGGTGGGTGTCAGGAGGTTGGGGCATTCCTTTTTTCTATTTTAGCTAGCAACAGGACAAGGGGTAATGGGATGGAGCTGGAACACAAAAAGTTCCACTTAAATATAAGAAAACACTATTTCAGTGTGAGGTGAGGCAGCCGTGGCACAGGCTGCCCAGGGAAGGTTTTGAAGGCTCCTTCCTTGGAAGTTTTCCACACCTGCCTGGACATGTTCCTGTGCCACCTGATCAAGGTGAACCTGCTTCTGCAGGGGGGTTGGACTAGATGATCTCTAAAGGTCCTTTCCAACCCCTACCATTTTATGATAATCTATGATTAAGATATCTGCTTTATTTAATTATTATTCTGTAGTTAATCTTCTTTATTTGTTATATGTATGTTTCTTTTTTTTTTTTTTTAGATTACCCTTAAGGACAACGTGAAGATTGAGAACCACACAGATTGTCACTGCAGTACCTGCTACTATCATAAATCCTAAAGCCTGTCTCTTTGTTAACGATCAAAGACAACGGTGAATGGAATATTTGTTCTTACAGCTTTTATAGGACCGCTGTGTAAAACCTTCTGTTTTCTGTTCAAGACACTGGGTAGACCTTTGAATAAGATGGATGGCTGTTTTATCTCCTCTTTGCTTCTTCATGCATTTAAGTAAGTTTAATTATTTCCATTAAGGACAAAATACAGCACTTGCATGACAACCGAATGCTTGATTTATTTTTAAAATAAACTGTCAGTTAAATCATCAATGTTTCTTGAGGAAAAATGATGATTTAATAGCTTAAAGCAACAAAAAAAAAGAGATTCTACTGCAGTTAATTTCTAGATTTAGAGAGGGAGGGAATGAGGAATGGAAGGATGGGAAAATGGACAGGAAAAGTAATAATTTCTCCTTATGCATGCAGTGTTTAGATTTGTTTGAAGACTTGATATTTTATTTCTCCTGTTTCTCTTCCGTTTTTGTCTTTAACTTGTGGGCAGAAAGCATAAGGAAACTGAGGGGGAATCTTATTAACATTTACAAATATCTAAAGGGTGGATGTCAGGAGGTTGGGGCAGCACTNTCTGTGTATGGTGCTTTATCTTTCTGTGCTATTTTTTGTTTTTCTTTGAACTTAGTCTCCTCCCATATAGAAAGATGAATGCATGTGGAGTCAGACATAAAGAAAGGTACATTTTCATCTACAATGGTGGAATAGAGGAGTGGTACAACACTATTAGCTGGTTTAGGTATGCTTGAGCAGCATGATATGGGGCTTTAAGTAATTCCCAAATGCAAGAGTGATTTGAAGCTGCAAGATCATCACCTTTGGGAACAGTACTTTGGCAGGACTGAAAGGGAGAGCAGGGAAACATGTTTTCTGAAGTTCACTTGCAGGTGAGCTGTGCCTCTTTGTCTTGCCAGACTTCCTGGGTGACCTCTTACTTAGGTGAGCTCCTCTGGCATGCTTCTGCTGCCCACAATAGCAGGTTGGTGACGTGATAAACTTCTGTCTGCATCTTCTGGATCAACTTCCACATTTTGCATTGTAAAACCATAGACATATTTAAAGCCAGTATACAGTTAGTGTGAAGCCCACTCATTAAAGAAGACATGAGATGCTGTAGCACTGTGTCATTCATAGATGCCTTCTTCCAGCCTTTCCCTCTTGCTTTATTTAGTCATGAACTTCTCAACTCATGGACTCCTCTCCCCACTAAAAGCAACCTCGGGCATCAAAGAGGTATGTGAAGATATGTGGAATGCGGGAGCACCTCCCTCATGAAGATATCTGGCTCCAACTCTTCAGTTTAGCAAGGAAAGTGATAAAATAAACAGGCAGACAGACAAACCTAACAGCAAGTGATAAGGGAGACAATAAGAAAGACCAGACCTCTTCAGCCACTGATTGATGGGCCATTAGTGATGGGCCTCAGGGCAGGGCCGTGTAGTCTGAGCTCCCTAACTGGAGGGCAGCCTTGCACCCCTCCCTGCCATGGGCTCTGCAAAACTCCTTCAGGGATAGCAGAAGAGGCTTGTGAGACTGTGAAAACCTTGCTCTTGGAGGTTTAGAGGTTGGGCCAAGGGTGGAGAAAGGTGATGGGGGGTGTTCAGAGTGGATTGGGGAGGAGCAAGTGTAGGAAAACAGAGGAGAGGGGTATTAAAGAGGTTGATGGGGTTTGTCATGCCGACAGTCAACATAGTTGTCTGACTGCACCTCTGCTTGATCACCACAGTCTGTCCTATCATCTTATTAAATCCTTTATTTAACTTTTTTTTCCCCTCTGCAATCTCACTTTGTACCCCATGTGTGAGCGCTACACGGCCTGAGCACTAGCAACTGGAGAAGGCATCCATAGTTCTGAATGCTAGCAAACAGAGGTGTGACTGTGAGTAGTCTAGGCTAGAGGGACTGTGGACCACAACGCTTGTAGGTCTAGGTGTCAGCAACAGGAGGGACCAGGATGTATGTTTGTGTGGTGGAGGTCTAAATTGCATCACCTATGGATATTGAAATATGTTTATTTTTCTCCCAGTTAATTTAGTCCTGAGGACATGTATATGTGTAATTTTACAACAAATTTTAAGCTGGACTAGTTGGTAAGCAGGAGGAAACCTGCATCTGGAAGGATTCCAGGTCTAAGCCCTTTCTGGGTAAAGGGACCCAAGGTCTGGGCAGAGGTGGACTGAGAACATGTGTTAATATTCAAGGAATCCATGGGTATTAGAGGGCTTTACTGGCAGGGCTGATATTTGAGGATCTGTGAATGTGACTGTACTTGTGAGTTTAGAAAGTGAGGACACATATGGTTTTATAGAGGACTTCAGTTCTGATCAGCAGAGAGCAGGAACAAGACTGAGCTTACTTACATATGAGTAGAGGTTGTTGCGTTGGTGCCCTCTCTGTGTATGTGTATCTGTGTGCCTATCTGGGACTTTGCTTTGCTGATGGCCAAGCCTGCACACAGGGACTGGAGCTGTGTCCATCTGACCAGGATGGAGAGATCTCCTGAGTCACTGTGTGCATCTGTCTGGGCTGCAGTGGCCAGCAAGGAGGGATCCCCGAGTCCCATGCAGTTTCAGCAGCAATACTTTACATCCTTAACTTAGATTATCAAAATAAGTTCTTTTTGACCTTGTAGCTGTTAGAATGAAGTCAGAATTTAATAGTTCATGTTTGAAAGCCAGCATGAAAACCCAGGCCATACTCAGAAGAGTGGTGGTGGTAGGTTCGTGAGCCTTTATGCAGTCAGGGCTAGGAAAAACAATGCTACATGTGGTTAGGAAGCTCATACAGTTGACCACAGAGAATAAATGGGGTATGAATGAGAATATCTGCTGGAAGACAATCTAGATTTATATCTCTATGGATTAAATACCAGATTTCCAGTATGAATGGAAAACAGGAGGAAAAAAACCCCGAACAATACAGTTTCATTATGTTAGAAAATGGCCAAGATGGGTTGTATTTATTTGAGAGGGCACAGTGAGACAATTTCACCAAATGTGAAGGGAAACTAATCTCTTGTTTACACAGATAGACAATGTGCATCTTCTATATTTTAGGAACAGAGTATGTGTGCATGGAGATAAAACGAAGTTCTTGTCAGTGTGGTTTATAAGCAGCAATAAATCAGTCAGGCTGATACTGAGGATTAAAAACACTGAAGATCAAGCACACTGAAGATAAAAATGATAGGTTTTTACTGTCACAGTGACCTATATAAACCTCCATCACCACAGTCCTAATAGCATTCATTCCGTGAGCAGAGGGACTAGTGAAGCTTGATTTCCTGACAGTCTGTGCCCTGCCTCACTGAAGATTTTGCCATGTCCTCAGCAAACTGCTTGCTCTCCTTCTTGGGCAGCCTCACTGTGTTCCCTCCTGAGCTGCTGCAGAGCCATAAGCCAGAGGCAGAGCCATGCCACTGTTTGCTGTCTGGTGTGTGTCCTGAGGGCTGCTACTGGCTTCTTTTCAATCAGACCCCAATTTTTATATTTTGATGTCGACGGGTGCTGATTTTCTGGTAATAAACTGGTAAGAGCTTGAAAAGGCTGAGGTCCTTACCTATCACCTGAAATGCTCAAAGTTGACCAAAGGGTTAAACACTTTGCTGAGGAGTGGCTGTCAAACAGCTGTGTGGATAGACAGACAGTGAAAATGGCTCACTGCTTTGAGGTGCCAAACTAAAAATCCTTCATGATGATTCCTATGTATTGTTATTTCCAGTCCACAGCTGGTGAGTGCAGGAAGAGTGTCTGCTCAGCAGAAAGATAAAGCTCTTGAGCTGTAGGGATTTCAGTGAGCTGAAATTTCAGACCAGGCTTCTTACTCCTAGAAAGCCTCAGAAGCTCCAGCTGTACAACTTCTCTCCCCATCACCCTGACTAAACAATAACTTTAAACAGTGGCAAGGGGGAAAGAGAAGGTTGTCCCGGGGTTTGTGTTGGATAAGTACCAGCTATGTGTCTCCCCTTTAGAGCTGGGTGAAAGCTCCTTACTAGCCTATATATATCTATATGTAGCAGGAGCTTCTTTCAACAGTGTAAAACTATTTACAGAATCACAGAATCTTAAGGGTTGGAAGGGACCTTGAAAGATCATCCAGTCCAACCCCTTGCCAGAGCTGGACCACCTAGAGTAGGTCACACAGGAACTTGTCCAGGTGGGTTTGAATGTCTCCAGAGAAGGAGACTCCACAGCCCATCTGGGCAGCCCCTTCCAGTGCTCCCTCACCTCAACAGGGAAGAAACTCTTCCTTGTATTTCTCTGGAACCTCTTGTGTTCCAGTTTATACCCATGAAAGACCCAGAGACTAACATGCTCCTCTCCAGAAAACCAGCAACTAAAGCCTGTGAGTAACTGTGTTTTAAGATACCACCTGCCTGTGTGCCACTGGGGATCTTCTCTGAATAAAGGACACATCTCCAAGTACATGAACATATATATAGATATATATATGTATATTATGAGCTACTTGAACACCACATGCTGAAAAAAAAAAGATGAAGCCCCATCAGCTGTACATTTTTCTTTGTTGCAAGGTGCCTTGTACAGTAGTAGATAACATCACAATTTAACTTAAGTATTTTCAAACCCCTCAGGTATCTATCTCCTGAGCCATACCAAAATCCTTACCAGAAGCAAATGAATCCTGTAGCTATCAAAGTGGAACCCAACTGCAGCAGAACAAAAAGTCCTGAGCACATCACCAGTATCAGGCTGTACAGCCTGAGAAACACAGCTCGCCGAACACCTTGGTGCTGGTAAGCTCAGACCATCATCAGTCACACTGGCAGCTGGTTTCCTTAGACAAAAATCAAAGAGGGAACTAAAATCAATAGTTCAGCTTTGTCTCAAAAACTACAGGCTTGGTGGGAAGACTGGTTTTCTAGAACACCAGGGCTTTTCCTGATGAGTCTTTCACTGCTTGTACCCTGCCCTTGCACCACAGAGGCTGTGTCTGTCACCTCTCCTCTTCCAAATCTTGCTTTGCACACCAGAGGTGCAAATTAGCCTTTTGTTTAAAGTCCTTTAATTGGTGAAACTCAGCAAGTAATGCCTGCCTGCAGCTAGCTTCAAGCTTGTGCTCTTTCAGACCTGAGTTGATGCTCATCTGTCCCAGAGTACACCTCACTTTCCCTAACCCATCAGCTGGTGTGTAAAAGCAGCTGTCACTCTGCAAATCTCACTTCACTCACACTCCCAGATCCTTAATGGCTGCACCCCCACAAATATCGCTGCGGGGTGCTCTTCTTAGCTATTAAAAAGATGTCAATCTGTCTTTATCCTTAATGAGGCTGTGAAAACACAAGGCAGTTCAGGTGGGAAGGAGCCCCAGGAGGTTCTCCAGCCTGACCTCCTGCTCACAGCCGGCTCAGCTGTGAGATGGGGTGGCTTTTAATGATGCTGCCTGGCAGTAGGACGGGCCTGAGCTTTAAAGAGAGCAGACAAAGGCAGAAATGCTTTCAAGAGCTTTTTGTATGTGCAGGTGTCACACAGCCAGAATATCGTGCCTGTGTAGACCCAAGGTCAAGTTAATACAGATCAACTTTTCTCTCCCCATTGGGTTTATATCTGGAAAGAAAAACACAAGCCCATCCAATTGTCTCCTGCCAAGCTGTATTAATGCTGACATAGACTGAAGTAATCGAATATGAGTATTAACTTCTGGTAATTGAAATACTGCTTTCAGATCTCCCATCCTTTATCCTAGATACATCCACAGTTGCATCTCAGAGGAAAGCTCTTTTCTCCTCAGAAACTATTTTCTCTATTCTTTTTTTTTCCCTTTTCCCAGATTTATTTCTTTGGAACTTCTAAAACATTAATATATTACAGAAGCATTACTGAGAACTCAAAGGCTTTGGAAGCTTTGTGCTTTAATTCTCCAAGAGACATTCTCTTTTGCTGCATTTCCCAGTGTGAGTATTTATGTCCCTTGAATGCCATCCAGTGGTGGAAAGGCAGGGCATCTCCCAGGCTGCTGATGAACTGCCACCAGCCGTGGCAAGTTGACACGGAAAGTTATTTTTACATTAACAGCACATCATGCTTGTGCCCTATTTGTAATGAAATCAGAAAAAATAAAAATGTATTTTATATGGCGAGTCAAAGGAACAGAAAAAGCCATCTGGTGTTTCACAGCCCTTTAAAACGTGAGAAGCAATATACCCTATTTATAATTTGGATTTATCTAGCTTTATGGTTCAAGCTTTAAACAATTTTAAGCTTTAAACACCAGCAAGGGCTCATTTTTTTCACCTTCATTAAGACAAAGATTTTTTTAAGGCCAGACGCTTCTCTTGTGACTTGCTCAAGTAGAGGGAGACTGCTTCATTAACCCTTTCCATGCAGGGCTTTGGAATAACTGGGTGTTTCAGAAACTTGAGAATACATTGTTACTGTCTGACTTCCCTATAGCGCGGACTCAGTAATGGTTTGATTCCATGCAATTACACAAAACCACAGACTGCAGGTAACATCACACTCTGTCAATTCAACCCTGTCCAATAAACAGCGGGTTTGGTTGGAAGTTAAAAATATATATTGGGGAGAGAGTCCAGCACAGGGCCACCAAGACCATCTGGACCATCTTTCACACGAGGAAAGGCTGCGGGAACTGGGGCTGTTTAGTCTGGAGAAGAGGAGACTGAGGGGGGATCTCATGAATATTTACAAATATCTAAAGGGTGGGTGTCAGGAGGTTGAGGCAGCACTGCTTTCTATGGTATCTAGCAACAGGACAAGGGGTAATGGGGTGAAGCTAGAACACAAAAAGTTCCATTTAAATACAAGAAAAAAACTATTTCAGTGTTGAGATGAGGGAGCCCTGGCACAGGCTGCCCAGGGAGAGTGTGGAGGTTCCTTCTCTGAAGGCTTTCAAAACCTACCTGGACACATTCATGAGTGACCTGATGTAGGTGAACCTGCTTCTGCAGGAGGGTTGGACTAGATGATCTCTAAAGGTCCCTTCCAACTCCTAAAATTCTATGGTTCTATGATTATTCAGATCTTACACCACAATTTAAAAGTCAAGGTTTTACTGTTTTCCCTCCTCATCCGGTTTCTGTTCTTCCCCATTGCTGCCAGTTAATGATGGCGATACAGAGGAAGTAAATGGTCAGGAAATGGAAATAAACAGTTAAAAATCTACCCCAAAAATTAACCAAAAAGAACAATTCCTTTTAATCTCATTTCTTCTTACAAAGAAAAGCATCTTCTTATGGAATAATTACTGGAGGTGACTTACTGAGACTGAAGTTATCTCTACATCTTAAGAGGAGGTATAGGGTTAAGGAAAGTTTCAGGGTGGAATGCAGCTGATATGCAAGGAATCTGTTCTGTTCCATGGTAGTTCCCTAAGCAATATAACCTGCAGCCTTAGATGTCAGCAACATCAGGGTAATTTGGTAAGCTGGCTCTGAGAGAAAGAGTGTGGAGGGAAGAGTGGAGTCCACACAACACAGCCAGGGTCTGTGATATCACCACATGGATGGGAACTCCATGGTACTATCAAAACGATGAGCTATATAGTTGCTACCCTGAGCCAACAGCTTCTCATTTTTTGTCAAAATCATGTCCTCTGGTTGAACCATGCTCATGATAATCTCAGTATAATGCCAAACTTTAACAGCAAAGTGAGGCAATTTTACACCAGTTATAACAAAGACACGTGTGACTGGTCATTCAAGCTCCACTTGAAGGTAAAAAACAGCGTAAAAATGGCTTAAGAGAAAGAATGTTAGGAGAAGGTACCATCACAGACACATCGAGTGGACTTCATCACTGCCCTCTGGGATCAGATGAGGGTCTGAATCTCTCTCCCACCCCCACAGGGACAACTACTGAATGAGATTTGAACACTCAGTTATACCAAGTGCTTCCCTGGGAAACTTAGACACCTCTATAGAGGTGTTTCATCATTTCATGAGTTGATCACCAGCTCTATTGTTCATATGCTTGGTGTTTGTATGTGCTTTGCAGATGGTGTTTCTGTCATCAGCAATCCAAAAGATTCTGCACTCCTGTTGCTTCAATAAACTGCACTGTTCATTAGCCTGGAATTAGTTTGGAATGCAACCAAACTCCTTACAAATGGCTGTGCGAGTTCATGGAATATGAATGGACTGAAGGTGCAATGTGTTATGTGTGTATCCACAGTTGTGGGAGTTCAGGATATTGAACGTGACTGGACTTACAGTGCTGAATTGCTCATTGCTCAGAATCTAAGCCCAGCTGCCCCCAGCCCTTCTGGTATCTGAGGATAAGCTGGCATACAAAGGGAGTTATTTTCTGACACATTTATTTACCATTTAGTGCAACCTTTTATGCTGCCTGCTGCTAGACCACTGATTTGACAATGAGGGTCAACCTTTGTCCTACATGGGCCCTTCTTCACTGATTATCTTACAAGGGTTTGGAGCACAGAGGTAAATAGATATTCATGCTGTTTCTACCTAACAGCTCCCCTCTCTATGGCAACTGTAAAACTCTACCAGAGGACATCCCCAGCTATTTGGTCATTCATACTGGTGACCTCTTAGTACAGTCCATGGCACTGTGTCAGTTTATTTCAACCCAGACCTCATTCAAGAGAGAGCATTTGGGAATGCTCCAGTATGGCTCCAGTTTTGGAAGACAAGCTTAGGAAAGGACAGAGAACTCCTGAGCAGGAAGCAAGGACTTGGGCTTACTTGGCTGAGTGTTTGTACCTTTTATGTACAAGTCCTGGGCTTCTAGAACATGGCATTCAAATCTCTTCTGAATTTCAGACAAAGTTTATAGTTATGTTTGGCATTGGCATTAGTGGCTGCTTGGGCCTTAGCAGTTGTGATGAGGCACCGAATGGTACCTAACTCCTGTTTTCTTTTCATCCTGACTGTTTAAACAATTTGCATGCTTGGGAGGACCGCTATGGGCTGTGGACTACAGGATCAGCAATGCCACTGACTTCTCTAGATATAATTTTCAGGGAAGCTATTGCAAGAGCTGTGGCATATATTTTGGGATTAACACTCCAGGTCTGTCTGTCTCTGAAGAGTAATCCCCAGAAAGAGGTATCACTTACTTCTGTTGAGGTTCCTTTGCTTTGCTTTGACAGGCATATTCCCATGCCTGTTTCATGAATATCCTGCGTATGCTTCTTTTGATGAGGCAAATCACGTCTCTCTTTTATCTGCCTCATCTCTCAAAGAACAAAGTGCTCTTAGAAACCAGGATTTGTAATGGTTCTCCAAGTGCTGCAAAATAATCACAGATCATGCTTCAGAAAATCAGGCACCTAGCATAAAAGTAATCAAATTAGGAGCAGGAATAGATTGGAAGTTTATTTGTCTGCTAGTTTTACGGTCTTTAGCAGTACCATATTTTCAAGCTTCCCTGCCTTCCCTGTATCCCCACATCTTGGAGGAAGGCACCTAAGCAGAGAGAAACAGGCAGAGGTAGGCAGGGCCTGGCAGTTTAGGGTGCCTGGTCCTTCCAGCATCTACTCCCCGCTTTTAACTGTCTTCTTCAGCATCAGAGGGATTCAGCATCCCACTCCATTTTTGGGGTTAAACTCTAATTCCAGGTAGAGGGATGGAGGGAGCTAATTCAAGAAGCAGAGAGGGAACGTGACTTCTATTCTTAGTTAAACCTGACACAACTAGTGTTCAGTCCTGGGACAGCCTGCCCCAGTTTATGCTGTACACCCACTCTTCTGTAAGTCCTGCACAATCGGTGGCCCTGGCTTTCATGTCTGAAGAAGCTGATGGGTACATTGCATATCGAGACCTGTTCTATCCTAGAGCTAAGTAAATGTGTTTTCTGCATCATGCCAGGGCTTCTGCCTGGAGCCCCTCCTGTTTCCAAGTCTGGGTAGTGATGCACTGCTTGATGTGTTCCTCTTTACTTGCACATAGTCTAGTAAAAATCTTGTTTCCAGCAGCACGCGAACAAGCTTGGGTGCTGGGCAGAGATATTTTCTTCATAAAATATCCCAGTTTTCACCACGACCTATCCCTACAGTTCTGTCTCGCTTTGTTTTCTGTCGTGGAGGTGCAAACATCCCTGTTGACAGTCTGTGTCTGTCTGCTGGCTCCTGTCTAGCTCACAGAGGCATATCCCTTCTCCGCCAGCAGATGCCATCAAAGCTGATCAAACGTGAGAAGCTACAGGTTCATGAGGGAAGGACAGCTCTGTTTCTTTTCCATTTGCTCCTCTCTTTTCTACAACAAGGCCAGAAAAGGGAAGGAGTGATTAAAGAATAGACTACAAATAATTCAAAGAACATGTGAGTTTGGCGTCTTTGAGCTGATTAAACAAGTGTGGAAAGAACTAGTCAAAGCCACCTCTGCATAATTAACAACTATCACAGAGAATTAAAGAGTGTGGAGAGGCTTAATAAAATTGTTTGCAACTTTGCATGTGGAAAATTGCAAATAGAGCTTAGATAATATAATTCCTGAAAAAGAGGAATCTTCTACACACCCAGCCAGACTAACTCTGACACCTGAGAAGACACAGGACACATGTTTAAGCACTCAATCTGTACCAGGTGGTCAGTTGTAAAAAGAAATAGCATGGATTTGTTGAAACAAGCTGTGTCAAAGAAAGCTGGTTTCATGCTTTGACAGGATAATGACCTACTCTATGAGAAGTGAGAAACCTAATTTGTCTTGCATGTAAGTAAAAACTTCAGCTATAGTGGACACATTATTTTCAAATCACATCTGAGTCAAGAGAAAATTTTTGTTCCTAGATGAGTGCAAAGCTCGCTGAAAAACTGTGCTCAGAAATAATTCCCAAGGGTTCAGTGACAAGAAGGAAGACTTTGCAAATGCAGTTCTGCGGGACGAGACCTTAGAGCGGCTCTGACTCTTATTTTTATTGATGATTATTTTTATTGATGACTTGGATGATAAACTAAATGGGATATTGGTGAAGTCTGCAGACGACATTAAGTGGTTAGTGGTTTTATGTATGTTGAAGGAGAAGAATTCACTTTGATTTACAAGGGAGTGGAAACTTTAGGTGACACTTAATGAAGTCATTTGCTTTCTTGTTGCTTCTGCAGCCACAAATGAAACCCAGACTTTGATATTCTGGGGACTATGCCAATTTTCAAAACACATTTTCACAGTGTTTCTACCACTTGTTTCATGGAAACTCTTTTCAAGATCTGTCAAATAAACACTAGTGATTTAACACTGAGGTTAATTGAGAAGAGTGCTGTTTCAAGATGCTCAAAGCATGAGTGGCTGATGGTCATACTTCTGGTTTGTACTGAAAATCTCATCAAATAGATTCCTTTGACTAATTTTTCACCAAGGAAGGAGTTAAATATTTGAAAATGGACTTCAGGAAGCATGGCTGTTCCAGTATGTCTTTGGTGTCCTTTTAAATTCATGTTGGCTACAGCTGCCACTGCACTATACATCCACAAAGGAGGAAGGAGAGAATGTATATAGTTGCATCAATGCTATGCTACATATATTATTAAATCACTGAACTGTAAACTGCTCAAGAAGAGACATTTGGCCTCGTAAGCCATCGCTGCATCAGGAATGGTAACCTGGGAAAGAGAGGTAGGGAACACATGTGGGAGCTACAGCTGTGCCAGTTGAACCTGTCACTCAAAATCAGTCAGTGAACTCCTGTAAAAAAAATTGGAAGTTGAGGGGGCCTAATTTCTCTAGGTTGAGATTTTGAGAAATGAGACATTACTGTTTAAACAGAAATCACAGCCAGTCCAGTAGACTCAATAGCTTGAAGCCTGTGCTACTTTAAGTGTTACAGAATCACAGAAACACAGCGCAGCAGGGGTTGGAAAGGACCTTTAGAGATCATCTGGTCCAACCTCCCTGCAGAAGCAGGTTCACCTAGATCAAGTCACACAGGAACATGTTCAGGTGGGTCTTGAAGACCTCCAAGGAAGGAGCCTCCACATCCTCCCTGGGCAGCCTGTGCCAGGGCTCCCTCACCTCAACACTGACATAGTTTTTTCCTATGTTTAAATGGAAGTTTTTGTGTTCCAGCTTCATCCCATTACCCCTTGTCCTGTTGCTAGCTACCATACAAAAAAGTGCTGCCCCAACCTCCTGACACCCACCCTTTAGATATTTGTAAATATTAATGAGATCTCCCCTCAGTCTCCTCTTCTCCAGACTAAACAGCTCCAGGGCCCACAGCCTTTCCTCATAGGGAAGATGCTCCAGTCTCGCGATCATCTTGATAACCCAACACTGCTCACATACTAGTGTAATGTTCACCACTGCAAGACAGAGCTTATGTCAGGTACTTTGGGAAAGAAATTCTTGCTCTTCTGCAAAGAGAGGGAAGCAGAAGGTTGTTGCTCTTTGTTGTCTTGTGTGCTGTGATTCCATTCATACCTTTGCAGAAAGCTCAGAAAACTGACAAAATTGGAACTAACATCTGGATTGCAAGTAAACAGACCTGAGCTTTTGCCCTGTGTCAGTTCTGTGGCTCAGGGATAGGAAGACACAAACCTAGGTCTTTCCCATTGTCAAGTATATACATGACAGAATTGTACTGTCTCTTTGGGACAGAGGTAGGAAAGAGGTCTGTGGGGTGTGTCATCACAATGCAATGAAAGTCATGGTACACTGGCATCATGCAACAGTCCTTGCAGTTGCCTTGGTTTGTATTGCACTGTACTGGTTTTGCTTGGGCCAGGTTTTGGTAGTGAGGGAAGCTAAAGGTATGGCTTCTTTAAACAAAGAGCTGCCAGAAGCTTCCCCTGTAGCTGACAGGGCTAATGCCAGTCAATTGTAAGTTGAACCCACAGCTGACCCAGCTCTGGCCAATTAGTGACTGAGGTAAAACCTTTGTGATTAACGTATTGGAGAAAGGGAAGACGTTGCTGGGCAGTTGCTAAACTGCAGCAGCAACAGGGAGTGAGAATGTGAGAACATCACCACAGACACCAAGGCCAGTGGAGAAAGAGGGGGAGGAAGGTGCTTAAGCACTGAAAGAAAGACTCCCCTGTGCCCTGTGATGAGGCCCATGGTGAGGCAGCTGTGCCCCTGCAGCCCATGGAGGCCATGAGGGAGCAGAGACTCACTCACAGCCCATGGAGGAGCCCACGCTGGAGCAGTTTGTGAGGAGCTGCAGCCCATGGGAAGGACCCACGCTATAGAAGTTCACGAAGGACTGTCTCCCGTGGGAGGGACCCCACAGTGTAGCAGTGGGAAGTGTGAGGAGGCCTCCTCCTTAAAAACAGCAGCGGCAAAGTCCATCTGTAATGAACTGACCACAACCCCCATTCCCTGCACTGCTGGGGGGGAAGGAAGGAGCATCCTGGGAACAGGAAGGAGTGAAGGGAGGTGTTTTAAGATTCAGTTTTATTTCTCAGCTCCCTGTTCTGATGGTTCATTAACAAATCAAACCCTTTTCTCCCCAAGCTGAGTCTGTTTTGCCTGTGACACTAATTGCTGAGTGATCTCCCTGTCCTTATCTTGACTCACAAGCCTCTTGTTATATTTCTCTCTCCTCTGTCCAGTTTAGGAGGGGGAGTGACAGAACGACTCAGTGGGCACCTGGCTCCCAGACAGGGCTAAATCACCACACTGGAAGGAAGAAGTGGCTGCCCAATGTAATGGTAAAGATATGATGCTTTGAGAAAATGGGTGTCTTCACCATCAGCTCCCACCAGCTCTTGCTGTCGGATCACTGGGATTTTGGAACAAAGTCTTGTTTTGAGGCAAAGAAATAGGGAAGATAGAATAAGGTGACATGTGGTCTGTTTGTAGAAAAGGTGGTATGGCACGGCATTTGGGAACAATATCAGGGCAGAGCCATGGATATCTCATCCATTCCTAGTGGCGTGGATATGCTCTCTCTTACCTCAGACTGGCTCTGCTACCCAGTATATGTGCAGTGAGGAGTGAGACAGGCTCAAGTGAGAAGGGGTGACACTATTGTACCAGTTGGTCATAGAGCTGTCAGATGCCTGGATCACTATCCTGTCTGCTAGCTAAACAGTGAATCACTTGTGCTCTTCTTTCCTAGTCAGTGCCTGCTGTGTATATTTGAGACTATCACCTGAGGATAAATGGTTATTTTATATACAGGGCTTATGTACTTCACTGAAAAGCAACTTTTTCATGCTTACACGTGTGATGTGTGAAAAATGTTCGTCTGTAAGCCTGGAGCTCAGAGATAAGCATAAGAGATTTATCGTGCTGCTAAAGGTCATTTATTTTTCTGGTAAACACATGTTGTTTAATTGGTGTTCTTCCTGAAATACTTCTCTTCTGAGCTACCAATTGCTGAAGAGTATTCTGGTGGTTAAATGTATACTGCACGGGACATTTCATACTTGTAAGTACTTCTTGTAATAGGCACTCAACTAAAGAAGAATAGAAAGCGAGGGTGCCATTTTGAACCACTTACTGAACATGGGCTGTTTTCTTGTCCTCTGTTGACTTCAGGGGAAGTTGACAGTACTTTTTTTTCACTTGAAACTCGTGGGTCTCAGGCTCCTTATGCACTGAGCTCTGCAGAAAAGCAAGCATCTTAAGAAAGGTTAATTGTCTGTGCAGTAAGGCTTTGATGCTGACCTTGACCTCTTCATTAGTAGGTATGAGTGAGTCATATTTTCTTCAAACTCTGCTGCTGCTTTGAGTTTTGCTGGAAATCATGTGAAATCTAATGGCTTTGGCATTGCTGCTGGAAATTATTTCTCTTCACTAGGATTGCAATTTGTTAGATCACCTAGGTACCCAGGCTACTTCTACGGCCAGTGGAGAAAAATACACCCCTGTACAGGGGCCATTTGTGTCCTTGTTGCATAGCGAAGAAGACTACATGAGTAGCTCAGGTGCCTCATTGCTGGGTGGCCAAAACTAGGTGAAACAAATCGCACCTGAGAGCTCCCTGCAGCACCAACTGGTGAGATGAACCTCCAAGTACTGCCACCATCTATATATATCATGACTGTAGAGTGGTGCACACCCTGTTGAGCCATGCTCAGCTTGCTAGTTTGGGTTCTGCAGGAGCACTGCTGGAACTTAAGGCAGAGATGAGGACACTGATGAAGAAGAGGAGGGTGGTGATGTCTCAAGGAGGAGTCTGAAGGTATAGGAGACGCAGTGCACTGAGGAGCCCAGGAGACAGACCCTGGGTGAGGGTGCAGGCAGGAGGTGATGGTGAAGACTGTTAAATATCTTCTTCTGCAGTGCAGCGTTTCCTGCAGCAAACACCAAGTGTCTGTCTACAGGCAAACTTTTTGGCTTGCTTCCCATACATTTTTGTGCAGCCAAAGTTTACTCAGCAAATATTAATAGTAAGCAAATATGGATTTTTCTGTCAGCAAATACTCAGCAGAAGCTGGAGTATTAAGTATTAGTGCCTTCTTTTGTGGCTAAACTGAGCAGAAGAGGTCTCAGGGGCTGTGTGAAGCAATTGCAGTCTTCAGATTGGAAGCCTTAATGACATGTGATATTCTGATGGAAACTTCTCTGACCATAATGTCTGAATAGTTGTAATCTGTTTATGAGCAAGACATAAGCACAATAGGAGGGAAGATTTGTCAGGTGATAAGTATTCAGAGGCTGCTGCAAAGAACAGTGCATGTTTTTTTCTCTTTGTCCGTGGTAAATGGGATGAAAAGCAACATGCTTCAGTTGCAGTAAGGGAGATTTGGGTTAGACAGTGAATAAAGCTTTCTGGTGCTGAAGGAAATGAAACAGGGAAATAAGCTTTCTGAGGAAGATGAGGCATCCCCATCAGTAGAGGACTTGAAGAACAGATTGGAAAAATATTTGTCGGAAGTGACATGGCAGCAGGTCACTCTGCATGAGACTAGGGAATGGATGAGGCCCTTCCAGCCTTGTGGTCTGCTGTCTGGCTGAGATGTTGTTGGCATCAACACCCCAGAAATGTGTTTATTAGGCTGTTAGACCACTGTGAGTACAAACAGTAAGCCTAATGGCCACGAGTTTAACTCTTCACATTTAGTTGGAGTTGATTTCCTAAAACAAAGTGAGGGATTATGGAATCTGTTGAAAAATGCTATCTTCAAAGACCTGAGCATAACATTTGCTGCTTCTAGTAGTGCAGACTGGGTCATACAGAACTACACTTTCTGAAGAACTATGGGAGATTATTAGTTATTTTTGAAGTGTGGATTATCCTTCATTCAGGTAGGACCTGAGTGGTGTAAGACAGGCCTCTGTAAATGACGGCATCTCTCTGACATGGCCCTGTGTATGGTGCTCCTTTCCCATGTGCTCTCTGTGTTTCCCTTTTTGTCTCTCTCACTAGGCTTTTGAACAGAGCCTCAGGTGACAAGATGTAAGTTCTTTTCAGTAGCCACATGGACCAAAGCTGTGTCCAAGGTGGTCAGTTGGCTGAGCAAGGGCTCATGGTGTGTGCAATGCATGGTTTGGTCACAGATATCCAAGCAGCCTTCTCATCTCTGGCTGGTTTTGTAGTTAATACCAGCTGGCCTTTGGCAATCCAAACCTGTGCTTGATTAGGTGGGAAATGACAACATGGTCAGTCTCCTAGAGATAACTATGATTGTTGAGACATCAGAATGATGGCAAAAATGCTGGCAAAATCATTGTCATCATCATTACACCCTAGGTGTCAGTGTGGATACATCTTAGAGAAAAAACAGAGGATGCCAGAGTTGTATGTGAAAAAGATATTGATATGTGTGAAATGTGGCAGTGACTGGTGGGGCCCTAGCATATGAGGAGATTTTTCCTCCCATGGCTGCAGTAACACCTGGTTTGCTTTGAGGGATATGGGGTGGGCTATAGGTGTTTAGTCAATGGCTCCAAAATAGCAGGGCATACTGCTCACAGAGGAGAGGGTGGTGAGACCTGAGCTGGGACAGGAGGGAACAAGCTTGAGAGGCAGTAGATGACAGTATGACGTGAACTTGTTGATGGTTAGCTCCTAATATGAGATGATGGGGGTGGGAAACTGATGTGACCAGCTTTCAGAAGACAGCATGGGGATTGAGAACTGGGCACTGGTGAGCTGCAACTACAAAGCTGTGGTGGGTGCAGGATGATCTACATTCTCAAATTAGTGGCCTAGCACTCTTCCCAAACCAGAATTACAAAGTAGTTCCCGCAGGGTGCTTGTGATGTGTCCATAATGGTCGAGACATTGTAGGTCTACAACTCACAGCAACAGCTCTACCAATGGGCCATACTTCTGGAATGTGAAAGAATAGATGGCTGTTGCTACTGTCAGTGCTGGGGCTTCAGCTCCTAAGATGCCCCTGCGATATCTATAGTACAGACGACAGAGAGCATAGTGGCATGGCTTGAGAGTTGGGCAGAGA
>WBNH01007470.1:0-92748 GCA_013401255.1 Urocolius indicus
CATTACCCTTCGTCTGACAAGGCACGAGATGATATGAAACAGCAAGGATTGTCCAGTTGGTCTAGATATCAAACATTTTCTATGCTTTCTACTTTGTGGGGGAAATGGTGCTATTTTAAGAGAGTGTTTTTCTGGAGGAGGAAGACGTATGTGACCAGCATTAGGTGACTTTATGTGCTATTTAATTCATGCTCAATGTTTGGCTGGAAACATTGAAGAAAATAATTCTCTTCCAGAAGAACAAGTTCTCCCTTGTTTTTGAGCCTCTATATCAAGAAAGCATTTATAAGGAAACATGAATATTGAGCTCGTTCTCCTTCCACTTTATTGGAGGTAGAAGAAGAGATAAGGAATAGGAATTTCAGATCCTGCTCTGATAGTAAAAATCCATGTCTTCAAATATGCCAAATATGTAAGCATTTGTCATTGTAGTGGTTCAAAAGTAAAATGATGTTAAGCTGTGGGCAAGGCATATATTTCCCAGCTTCTGTACCCTACTGCCTTGTAGTGCAATAAACAGTCATATATGAGTGTAACTAAGTACGCTGCAGGACACATGGATTGCAGAGAAGCCCAACAAACTTGGTTCCTTTCTTTGAATCATTTGTACTTTTACTAGGTAAAGGAAAAAAAAAAGAAATGCAAAAATGTGAGGCCTTCCATGAAGAGAATCCAATTTAAACAATTTCTTTCAAAAAACCATGGAGATAATTGCAATTTTAATAAACTGTCTGAAAAAATCAGAAACCAGAGCAATTCTGAGTGGTAAATCAGTAAAGTGGAGCTCGCTGGGGATTAGTCTTGAGCCTAATGCTCACTTCTCTATAAATGACCTAAAATAACAACAGAAGGAAACTTGCACATCAATCAAATTCACAGATGGTATCGGGAGGCTACAAAGGAAGCAGAGACAACAGATAAATCACCGAATAAGGTAGAGAGTATAAAGAAAAAAAGGAGCATTCAAGGACAAGGTGCAGCTTTGATACATGCAAGGTTCTTCTGTGGATTAAGAAAAGACTAAAAATGCAAATGTGTTTGCAGAAACCCATGGACAGGTGGGAGTTCATCAGGAGACAGAGACAGTCTTATATAACCACATTGAATAATCAGGGGCAAGCAGTTTAAATTGTGTTTTAATAGCAATCTTTGGTCTCTGTGCCTGAGGGAGAGGCATCTGTAACCATTTTGTTTCTCTATGGAGATGCTTCAGGACTTTGTTTTCAGTCACTATCAGAAGGAAAGCAAAACTTTTTTGAAGTTGTTCTCATTTTTTTTTTTTCAGTTTTGCCTGTGTTTTAAAAGGGTAAAGTATAACTGACATTCTGTTTTGCCTGTGGTGGGAGACTCTCCCTTTACCAAAAGGTGAAACAAAACCAGTGCACCTGTGAAACTTGTTGACTTTGCATCCACCAGTGATGTGGCAGGTGTATTTAGTATCTTCATCTACCTGTCTGGTGTTTGCTTCTGTGTCTGTAACGGTACCTCCTTGTTTTGTTTTGGCACACCTAGGGCAAATTGGAAAAGCTGTTGCATTTTGCAGAGGGCTACAAAACTGTGTGTTTCTTATTCTTGGGTAAAGGACAAGCGAATAATACTCTGCCAGATGAGTAGGTAGCCAAGAAACAGATGACCAGACTGATTTCTGGCTAGCAAAGGACATTGCCTGAAGAAGGGGATGAGTGTTTTTAAAAGGAAAAAGATTTTTTTACAAGCATCCTTTCTTTGATTATCAGAGAAAGACAAACATGACTTGGCTGCAGGTATAGGAAGAGATGAAGCTTCAACAAAAGCCTGAAGTCTCTGCAGACACTGAGCAAATCTGAATAAAGTAGTGGAAAAACTGAGGCAGCGATTCAGATATTTTTGAGTTTTAAACTGCTTTTCTGTAAATCTTTGTTTCTTGCTCTGACTCAATAATGTGATTTAAAAAAAAATATATTTTTTAGAAGATATCTTGGCAAAGTTTTACATGCTTCTGTTTTCATGGATCCCTGAGAACTGAGCAATAAACCAATATCTCTGCAAAGGCAGATGCGTGTATCAGAAACTTGGAAAATATCTGAGTGGGAATACAGAGGAAAGCAGGCTGCAAGATGAAGCTACTCATGTTCTAAGCTTGTTGTCCTCCTACCAAGACCTCACTGGGTAAGGGTGTGCACCTTTCTGCAAGATAGTGTCTGAGGCTATGGGCAGCTGTGGTTGCTGCTGTATGAACTTGGATAGTTAATTAGGAAAGGTTCATCTTTGTTATAACTGACAAATAGTCAAAGCAATGTTGTTGCAAGAATGAATATGCCTTTGCACATCACAGCTTTCTGCAGGGCAGAGAGAGCAGCTGGTGGAGGGGAAAGCAAGTTTGGTGGCTCAGTCTGGAGAGCCTGTGGTTCAGGTCCACTGTTACTGTCATTTTCAGTATCAGCCTAAATTGATAAGGGATTGAGAACCTTTAAATGGAAATGAGTAATTTAGAACCTTAAAGCCCAAATTTTGTTCCTTATTCCTCACTCTCTAAGCTAATTCTTTAGATGCAGAGATCTTCCTGCTTATAGTCACGGAGTTATTTAATATTTTGTTTCTGTGCACACTTACAAACAGCTGTTGTAACAGCAGTTAGAAACCAAGCCTCTACACTTCTGATCCAATTTCCCAGTTGCAAGTTAAAAGATTAGGGAGCTTTTCTCTACTCCATTGAATTTTTAATTACTTTTTGCCCAGTGAAATGACTGCAACAGGAGGAGAGAGGAATATCCAGACTGCAAAAGAGATGTAGCAGGGTAGTTGAGATGGCAAGTGAAGGTCTGTAAAAAATCATTTGGTGAAAATGGAAGCCTCCCACTTTCCCATCACACATGTAATGACTTTTCTCTGTGTTACACAAGGCCCAGTACAATGTGCAGCTGCAATTCAGGAGAGGACTCCAGGATAGAAATCCCAACCTGATGCTAATTGTGGAATCATTTAGGTTGGAAAAGGCCTTTAAGATCACTGAATGTGACCGTTAACCCAGCACTACCACACCTACCACTAAACCCATGTCCCTCAGTACCACATCTACACGTCCTTTCAATATCTTCAGGGATGGTGTCTCTAACACTTCCCTCAGAAGCACGTTCCAATGTTTTCAGTGAAGAAATTTATCTGATAGATTAGATATTAGGAGCAACTTGAGTCTAATGTAATAACTGTGACTTGAGTAGGGGCAGTCACATGAGTAAGGGGTTGTCAGATGGGTGTGATGGCTCCTGGCGAGCCTGGATACTTCCCCACTCTTGGTTCTGCCCATGGCAAACTCGGTCTCCTAGTGCCAGGGCTGTGGTGATGCCTCGCTATTTGGTGAGGAGAGGCAAGTGGCAGCCAGACACCAGGAAGGCAGATGCTGCAATGCTTGCTGCTGCAAAATCTGATCCCCTTAACACATCTAACCCTTGGATCTCTTACTTACAGAGTGAATAATGGTGTGGAAGAGATGTTAAAAACCAGCAATACACTGTATTACTCAGGTAATACAGTGACAGAAGGGAAGGAAGGATAACAGACCTCTCTACGCTTGCTGCTTCGTGTTTTCTTCAGAGCAACGTCTATGGGGCAGGATAGAAAGTTTCCTCATTCCAGAAATATAACTTTTTTTTTTTTCCAATGTCAGTTCTTGTTTTCCTCCTCAAACCCCCTGGCTTGTTCCATGTTTCTTGAGTGCTGTGTGGACTGTGCCACATTTCATGTGTGATGTGTACCCATGTTCACCTCCCTTCCAATGGCAGGGAAGAAATAGGCTGCAGAAAAGCTGCAGAGGAGTGGTGCTGGTAGGGACAGATGTAGCTCAACAAGCCTCTCATCAGCCAACACCCTGTGTTTTTGAGGCAGAGGTTATGAATGCTGACCTCTTGTATGTTTTCTGAAAATGACTGCTGTAAGGCTTTTAGTTAATCATAGTGTTTCAGCAGGTTTTAAACACAGACTTTGTGTACCCACTCAGTGCAGCTTGCTTCTGCCTAGCACAAGCTGCTGCAAGATGAACCTTGTTTCTGCAGCCCTCTCAAATATTTTGTTGTGCATTTTGAAATGTACTTAAATTTTTAATAGCTGTTATTCTATAGTATGCTATAGAAGGGAGTTTAATCACTGGCTAGCTGCCAGCAGTACAGTTTTTCAGCTTAATGGCTGATCTGTTGTTGAAATTATAGTTTCACCTCTAGTGATAAAAGACCTCTGTCAGACTGAATGATTTCACATGCTTTTGGGGCCTACAGCTGTTAATAGACTTGAAAAACACTGGTTTGATGAAACGATTCAAGGAAAATTTCCTTCTTGCAGCTTCATGTTTCGTATTTTGTTTCTCTTTGGTGATTGTAGCAAGTCTGCCTGCTTTAAATTTAATTAAAGCACCTTAACTTGGCAGGGCAACATAATTTAATAACATATAGGAGTTTTCTAAGATGAAAAAGAAAAATTCAAATGCTTACTGTGGAAAAAAAAATCTTATTTGTTTCAAATGTAATGACAGGCTTTTCTCATCTATTCAGCTGAAGTTTTAAATCAGTGACTCCAGGGTTAACTGTATTGCACAATTAAGCAGACCCTAGAAGGTTCCAATTATTTTACTGGAACTTGAAATTTCATTTCATGTGTTCTAAAATGTTTTCTCAATGTATTGGTGGCTGCTTATAAAATAGCAACTGGGAGCAGTGCGTAGTGAACCCATAGTAAATTAGTTGATCCAGATTCTTCAGAGGTATGCTGCATGGTTTTTAAATGATGCGTTCATGTCAACATTGTCGCTTTACTGTAACTACTGTATCATGTTGCTGTAGGACTCTGGTTTTTATGAAGTCGGTACTTTTCAGTGTAAGTGCATCACTATTTTAATTGATCTCAGTACAAAAGCTGTATATATTTTTAAAGTTAGCACCCTAACATGGAAGCATATGCTCTTCTTGTATCGGAAAACTTATCACTTTTTCTTAATAGCTTGCCACAACATTTTGCAAAGTGTGTAGAGGCATCACAATGGAAACATTAATAATTTGTAAAAGAAAATTTAAGAT
The DNA here is from genome assembly GCA_013401255.1 of Urocolius indicus. Taxonomy (NCBI): domain Eukaryota; kingdom Metazoa; phylum Chordata; class Aves; order Coliiformes; family Coliidae; genus Urocolius; species Urocolius indicus. The sequence goes on from WBNH01007470.1 coordinate 5,046, forward strand.
GAATATGTGGTCTTCAGCTTCATTGTTCTGCTGAATCATCCAAACTGGGAGGACTGGCTGATTCCCCAGAAGGCTGTGCTGCCATTCAGTGGGATCTTGACCCACTTGAGAAGTAGGCAGAGAGGAACCTCATGAGGTTCAACAAGGACAAGTGCAGAGTCCTGCACCTGGGGAGGAACAACCCCATGCACCAAGCTGGGAATTGACCTGCTGGAGAGCAGCTCTGCAGAGAGAGACCTGTGAGTCCTGGTTGACAATAAACTAACCATGAGCCAGCAACGTGCCCTTGTGGCCAAGCAGGCCAATGGCATCCCGGGATGCAACAAGAAGAGTGTGGCCAGCAGATCGAGGGAGGTTCTGCTCCTCCTCTGCCCTGGTGAGGCATCATCTGGANTATAAGAAAAAGCTATTTCACTATGAGGATGAGGGAGCCCTGGCACAGACTGCCTAGGGAGAGTGTGGAGTCTCTTTCTCTGGAGGTCTTCAAAACCCACCTGGATGCTTTCCTGTGCGACCTGATCTAGGTGGACCTGCTTATGCAAGGGGGTTGCACTACATGGTCCCTTCCAACCCCTACCATTCTATGATTTTATGATTGTTGAGCTCCAACGACATGCATACTTTTAGCTTTTCCTTTTTGGATTAAGCACAGTCCCAGATGTCTCATCAAAATAGCTAGATAGTGATAATTATCATGCATGTTAATTATCACCATTTTTCTGCTCCATAAATTATTAGTCTTGCACTTAGTCTTTTTAAGCCTTATTCACTGAAGCACAGCCTACCATTTCTTACCTCATGCCTGCTGGGAACTAAGAGCAATCATGGAGTCAGCTAGGCCGAGACATGGCAATTCATCTCACTGCAGAAGCTCCATTGAGTGATGATGGCTTTGACCTTTCTGTGGGTGATGCTTGGGAGTGAGACAAAAATTTTCAAAAGGCTTTTTGCTGTCTCAGTGTCTGAAAGCTCAGGTTCACAAAGGTATTTCTCTTTGGTCTAGAAATTCCAGACAATCTCTTTATCTCTGAGATGGTCTCCAGCTCTGCTGAAACATCCTTAGCATTGGGTAGTTTGATATTTCTGGTTCTAAACTCTAAAGAAAAGGTGTCCAAGAAATATCAAAGAAGTGAAAAAGAAGTAATTTTATCTTTGGAAGTGAAAAGGTGTTTGCTTCTAAGCTCAAGTCTTTTCAAGCTTCATTTTCAGTATCAGGGGCTGTATTTCTAGCTTATAATGCTTCCTCAGTATCAAAAATATATTGAGCAACTTTTCTGAGTAAGGTGGAGCTGTCTGGAGTGTCACCACATAAATGTTCTTATAATGGTGTTATAAACACAATTTTATGTGCTGGATTTTTTGAGGGAAGAATATGCTTGATTGATTGGTTTGATGTAAGACAAGTGCAAAGATTGCAAAGGATAAACGGTCCAACTTTGTCAGTAATTGGAATGTGGCAGAAATCACTGTTTGTGCTTCCCTCAATGACACTTCAGCTACGACTCTGCAGTTGCATGCAAATATTATAAACATTGCCTTATTAAAGCGAGTTGTGAAAGACTGGCCAGAAGAGCCAGCAGACTGGCACTGGTGGGCTTGATCTTTAAACATTTGCTTTGTGAAATACTGCTGAATACAGAGGGGCATCGGAAAGGATCATCACTGCTGTAACAACTCTCCAGTAATGTTTTTATTCCAAAGAATGCTATGGGAAAAACTTTGCCATGATGACAGTTATGGAGTTCTACTTTCCAGAATTCTACTTTCCAATAATAGTAAATGCAGAATAGAAACGATCAACTCAAAGTCATACTTGAAAGGGCTTTATCAGCACAAGATATTCAAGGCAAGAAAAAATTGATTTGAAAAATGGGAATTGATCAGTAAAAAGCCTCAGAACAAACAAAAACTACAACTGGGAGAGAAAGAGATTGCAGCTACTCAGTGCCCGCTTTGTCTTTTCTTTAAGTAGGGTTTGGGAGCGCTCTTCCCCACAGTGTAAAAATGCTTGTTACTACACAAATGGCAATGTTTGTGTGTCTGAGGTGCTGCAGAGAGAGATGCTTAAGCAATACTCTTTCCTGTGTTGTCTGGGCTTACCCATTTGCATGCCTGGAATACTGTCTTGGCATCCTCACCTTTATGCAAAGCGAAATGAAGCATTGGCTTGAGTTTAACTTAGCTGCAAGAAGACAGTTTTATTTGTAAGTGAAATTAAGTTAATGTATGCGCTCTGACTTGTCTCAAGGCAAGCAAAGGTCTTTGTTTCAGACACATTTACATAACTTCCCCTGCCTTTTGCATCTTGCAGAAATATAGGGTGGCATGACAACATTTCCTGTATCTCTGAGAACATATGACTGGAAAATAAAAGCTGAAAACTGCTTCACCATTAGATTAAAATACTACTTTTTATTTTTAGGGGAAGAGGGTGATTGCTTTTTTTTTTGTTTTGTTTTGCTTTGCAGTTTCTGCTTAATTCTTTTCCACAGTGTCCATAGACTAAAATCGAATTCTTAACTAACAAAGAAATGAAGGTTTTATTTGGGTGAAATTCTGAATTTAATTGATTTTTTTGGGTTTTTTAGTGACTTTGAGAATTTTTATCAGTCTTTGTGTCAGTTTTCATCCTAAGCAAAAAGTAAAAATAATCAAAATCAAAACCTAAATAAACCCCAAACAACAAAACAACAACAACCACGCTCATTTAATTTGAGCGAGTTTATATATAGTCAGTGTGTGTGTTCTGACCAACTCTCACTTTTCCATGATGGCAAGACAGCTCCAGTGATCTAACACACCCTGGTACTGAGTTTTCCTACAAACTGGATCACCAGCACAGGTTTGAATTGAAGTTAGACAATGCAGCAAGGAGGAGAAAGCCAAATATTTGGCAATGTGAATACTCCAGCAGTTGCCATTATCAGTGGAGCTTGTGAAAGTGATAATGTAAAAGTAGAAAATTTCCACCCACTTCTTAATAGCAGCAGCTGTAGGAGCTTAGTTTTGCCTTTAGAGCTTGGGAGGAGCTGAAGAAGCTCAGTCTTAAGCTATTAAAATACAGCAGGGCTGTAAGTGCATTTGGGAAAGCAGGGGGGAAAAAAACACCAAAAAAACCCAAAAAGCAAATGCAAGCTCAGATCTAGAGGACAGGCAGGTTGCACTGGTTAAATTGACTGGCAGCCCCAAGCAAGAACAATGGAAAATGGCTCATTAATTACAGGTGGAAATATTAAATGTGAAAGGCTGCCAGTGGAGTCAGCTCAGGTTTGTGACAATGATCATTTTACGATTTGCATCCTGTCAGTCTCACAGCAGATTCCCTCCTACTCACAGAATAAGTGGAGAGGTGACCTCTCATAGTTGCCAAGTAATTTTAGGCACAGGGCTCTTTACTAAAGAAATGTTTGGTTTCCATATTCTTGTATCTAGTTTTAGCTTGCCTGTCTGGTATCAAAACTGTGAGGTGAGTGACCCTTGCTTGTGCTTAAGAATGATACAGACTCAACTTTGCGGCTGAAGCAGGTCAACAGTACAACTTCCATCTATCAAAAAACAAGTACCACCTCCAGAGGTCCAAATAAGCAGGCTGAAGGGACAAGAGGTTCGAACAGGTATAGAAATAGCAGTGTTCCCACCACTCTTGATGTAGGCAGGGATCTTTATAGTGGGAGAGAAACCAACCCTATTCACAGGAAAGTTAGGTAAGTGACAAGATATACTCATTGCAATGAGAGGATAAGGCAGACCTCAAATCTGTGAAGACCAAGTGGAAGCATTCTCTGTGACTGGGAAGCCATTGAATTTTTAGGGCCAGAATAGTAGTAGGGAAAAAAAACCCCATGTTTCATCTAGTAGAAATTAATAATTCTGTTAATATCAGACAAAGCTCTTATTCTAGCTTTTACAGGTTGTCAATAATCATATCTCATTTTAATATTTAATATTTGATAACTCTTAATTTCTGGAAACAATAAAAGTGTCCTTCGTGTTCTGTTTTTAATGGAAAATGGGAAAATGGCACTTTGTGGACTAAAATACTTTGCTTTGAGATGTGACAATTTTTTTTTTCTTAATTAATTTCCAAAATTTTCAAAAGCAACAAGAGATTCTTCATGTTATTGTTTGAGAGTATCCAAATGAGAGACCTGAACTGGTCTATTTGTCAGAACTGCTAAATCACACACAGAATCCCACAGAATCTCAAGGGTTGGAAGGGAGCTCCAAAGATCATCTAGTCCAACCCCCCTGCCAGAGCAGGATCACCTAGAGTAGGTCACACAGGAACTCATCCAGGTGGGTTTTGAATGGCCCCAGAGAAGGAGACTCAACAATCCAGTGCTCCATCACACTCACCGTGAAGAAATTCTTCCTTGTATTTCTTTGGAACCTCTTATGTTCCAGCTTATACCCATTGCCCCTTGTGCCTTTTTTTGTGAGCATCAGTCCCTTGTAAAGGTCATCAGCATGGATATCTAAAAGTATAAGTTCTTAAAATCACAACTTGCCTTCCATAACATCGCTCTACACCTCTGCAGAAACTCTGGAACCATCCTCAGAAAATTAGGGGAATTAAGCTGCCACGTGTTATTGGAGATGATAGTAGTTTCTCCTTCCTTGGCTGCATTTTGTTATTTTGACCTTCTTTGGTTAAAAATTTAAAACATAAGTCGGTTTGACACTAGAATACATTGCTATAGTAGCTCTATCATAGCAGGGCTGAGACCTGCAGAGTGTGCAGAAGTGTAAAGCTTCAATTTAGATAAATGAAGTACTAATGTGCCGCAATGCCTACAACAGTAACGTTATCTGAGAATGATAGCTAACGCTTATGGTACAATTCTTATGAAATATATGAATCATCTGTCTTTTGGGGAAGCCATTGTAACTTCCTTCTGCGGATTCTGTGTTAATATAGAGATTTAATTTCTTTTTCTCACCCAGCCTCTGGAGAGAAAAATAGTAGCAAACACCAGCATTTCATAACCACAGCCTTCAGAAGGCAAAATATGTGCTTCGAAAGCGTACAAAGAGACTGGGAGCCTGCAGAGTTATCGAGCAATGAACAGCGTGTTCCTCAAAATTCGCACGCACCCGTTTGGAGAGATGCTGTGGAGCAGAACTGCCGTGGAGGTTGGCATCTCACGGTGACCTAATCCGCGTGCCAAGGCTCGCTGCGGATTATTCTAGACCAACGGCTTCCCCAGCAGTAGATGCTATTGAGATTAGTCACGCAGCTTTCATGCTCCATCCTTCAGAAAGAAGCTTGGAATGTGTTCCAGCTATCAAGGGAGAGAAATTTTTTGGATGGGATGCTCGCCTGGTGTATAGCAATCTGGGCAGAATGGATACCTTTGGATTGATACAGTTCATCTGGCAATTGATTTTTATCTGGAAACAGGATTAGGGCTGCCAAGACAGTTTCTTGGCCCTGACATCATTTACACTGTGAGTTCTCCCTGGAAAGCCATGCAGGCATATCTGGGGATGTCTCCAGTTAGCGTAGGGTGCCACGTGGGTTGACTATATTGTTTGATCAAGTTTTGTGCATGTGTGTGTGTTTCTTTTCTTTATGCCTGCAAATAGACCATATGGTCACTTCCATATTAGAAACCTCATTGAAAAACTATGAGTGCTTGTTCCCCATGAAAGCTGTAAAAATAGTGAATAACCTTTGTTACATTTTCTTTTTCAGAAGGCTTTTTTTCCTGATGCTTTATCCAGATTGAACAAAGAAAAATTACCAATTCTTTTAATTTCCTGTTTGCCACACACTAAGGTAATGTCTGGCAGAGCAGAACAAGAGCTGGCATAATCCAGGAATGCTTGGCCTTACAAAATCACAACAGGGTTGAAATCTCAGCAATATTTTCCCTTAGGAAAGAAATAAAAAAACCGAAACCATTCAAAATTAAGAGTATTGAAGCATGGTAGGTGTGGGCAGAGAAGAATTGATAGGGCTTACTGCAGTGCAATGTTTTCTAGGCTGAACTGATTCAGATTTCAGAAAATTCTGAATGTAATTCAGGCATTTAGGTTAGAAAACACAAAGCCTGTGGAGTTGGTGCAGCCCTCCTGTTGTCCCAGTGGCCTGCAAATGGAGACTTAATGGAGAGCCAGATTAGCCAGGCTGTGCACATGGAAAACATCCTCTCAAGTTCAAATCCCATTTCACCTTTCTCATGTCTTATTCTCCCATAAATCCCATTGCCTGTTTAAGAAGCATAATGACAAGATCTGCAAGTAAACCTGTGTTTCGTGCTGTTTCATTTTTGATGTGTGGAAAGGCAGGAGTGACTAAAAGGTTAGTGATTAAAGTCTCAGGGTGAATGTAATTGCATTTTTCTGATCTCTGGTTGGACTAATCAGAGAGGGTACAGTTCCTTTTTATTTGGCACCTTTTATTGCATGACTTTAGTGATGTTCTCAAAGCATGCAGCTGAGACAGTTTCTGCCAGGACACTGCTTCTTTAGAGCAGATTTCATTTCACTTTGGCGAGAAGATTCAGTGTGCCTAACATCGGTGCTCAAATCCTTCATGCTGTCAGAAGTGAAAAATCATCCCTTCCCTATGCCTTCTGCCACATATGCAGATGTACAAACACATCCTGGGGCAAAATCCTGAGCATTCGGAAACCCAGCAGGGCCATTAAGGTGGGGGTGGAAAAGCATACATATAAATATATATATATGTGTATATATATATATATATATACACACACAAATATAGTATGTGTCTCCAGTATGAGGGGTAGAATTTATTTGTAAGGAGATAGACAAAGTAAAAACATGGCTGGTAATTTGATAAATTTACGTTGGTGAATGAAGAACAGCATTAACTAGTTATTGCCAAAATTATCAGGGGAGAGTGTTCAGTTTATCATTTTGATATATTCCTTGGTTTCCTCAAACTGATTTTTTGGTGAATTTTCTCATAAACAGCAACTCCTTCTTATATGCTCAAAGCTTCCAAATGAGGTAAGATTCATTAGAGATATCCAGGGATGTTGATCTTCACACTGGTCAGGACTTGAAATAACCCTAAAGCTGATTCCACTCATGGCAAAAGGTGACACCCAATTATTGCTTCCTCAAAATGCAGTACATGCACACAATGAACCTATGTTCTTTTTGAGTTCAAATTAATTCTCTTCATAGGAGCTTGTATGGGGTCATGTTTTGGGTTTGTGTAGAGAACGCTGTTGGCAGCACGCTGATGTGTGTGTAATTGCTGAGCAGCATTTACACAGAGTCAAGGCCTTTTCTGCTTCTCACCACACCCCACTAGTGAGTGGACTGAAGGTGTTTGTCTACCAATGTCTCCATGATGTGTGCTGGAGCCCTGCTGTCCCGGAGATGGCTGAACACCTGCCTGCCCATGAGAAGTGAGGAATGACTGTGGTGAATTAATTCCTTGATTTACTTTGCTTTTGTGTGAAGCTTTTGCTTTACTTCTTAAACCTTCTTTATCTCAGCCCGTGAGTTTTCACACATTTACCCCTCCCNTTTCATTTTTGATGTGTGGAAAGGCAGGAGTGACTAAAAGGTTAGTGATTAAAGTCTCAGGGTGAATGTAATTGCATTTTTCTGATCTCTGGTTGGACTAATCAGAGAGGGTACAGTTCCTTTTTATTTGGCACCTTTTATTGCATGACTTTAGTGATGTTCTCAAAGCATGCAGCTGAGACAGTTTCTGCCAGGACACTGCTTCTTTAGAGCAGATTTCATTTCACTTTGGCGAGAAGATTCAGTGTGCCTAACATCGGTGCTCAAATCCTTCATGCTGTCAGGAGTGAAAAATCATCCCTTCCCTATGCCTTCTGCCACATATGCAGATGTACAAACACATCCTGGGGCAAAATCCTGAGCATTCGGAAACCCAGCAGGGCCATTAAGGTGGGGGTGGAAAAGCATACATATAAATATATATATATGTGTATATATATATATATATATACACACACAAATATAGTATGTGTCTCCAGTATGAGGGGTAGAATTTATTTGTAAGGAGATAGACAAAGTAAAAACATGGCTGGTAATTTGATAAATTTACGTTGGTGAATGAAGAACAGCATTAACTAGTTATTGCCAAAATTATCAGGGGAGAGTGTTCTGTTTATCATTTTGATATATTCCTTGGTTTCCTCAAACTGATTTTTTGGTGATTTTTCTCATAAACAGCAACTCCTTCTTATATGCTCAAAGCTTCCAAATGAGGTAAGATTCATTAGAGATATCCAGGGATGTTGATCTTCACACTGGTCAGGACTTGAAATAACCCTAAAGCTGATTCCACTCATGGCAAAAGGTGACACCCAATTATTGCTTCTTCAAAATGCAGTACATGCACACAATGAACCTATGTTCTTTTTGAGTTCAAATTAATTCTCTTCATAGGAGCTTGTATGGGGTCATGTTTTGGGTTTGTGTAGAGAACGCTGTTGGCAGCACGCTGATGTGTGTGTAATTGCTGAGCAGCATTTACACAGAGTCAAGGCCTTTTCTGCTTCTCACCACACCCCACTAGTGAGTGGACTGAAGGTGTTTGTCTACCAATGTCTCCATGATGTGTGCTGGAGCCCTGCTGTCCCGGAGATGGCTGAACACCTGCCTGCCCATGAGAAGTGAGGAATGACTGTGGTGAATTAATTCCTTGATTTACTTTGCTTTTGTGTGAAGCTTTTGCTTTACTTCTTAAACCTTCTTTATCTCAGCCCGTGAGTTTTCACACATTTACCCCTCCCATTCTCCTCTCCATCCCACTGGTGGAGGAGTGAATGAGTGTCTGTGCGGTGCTGAGCTGCCTGTTGGGGTTGAACCACAGCAAAATCAATTTGACAAACTTTTTAAAAGAGTAGATGACTTGATTAGCTCAAGGTTGCAAAATGAGTCAGTAATGGATGCTGCTATCTATTGGGATCTCAACTATTTAATCTATTGAGCTATCACAGGCAGAATTCTTGACCTGAATGGTTGGCAGAACTGTGTGACAGGAGATGACAGAAAAGGACACGATCAACTTAAAGGAAACATCAGATTCCATCAACGGAATCATTTGACAAAGTAAAACTGGTAGCCTAACTCCTGACAGCTTCTAACTAAAAATATTCAGCTTTGTTTATTAAAATGCAATCATGAAATATTGCCTTCTGTTCTATGCCTCCACACTAATAAGCAAGATATTTAGTAAATCAACTGCTTCCAACAAACGGCTAATGATTATGACACTCCTTTTTCAACACTATAAAAGATTATCCAAAACAGAAAACACATCTAGAGAACAATAGAACATAGCTGGTTCTACTAGCATTTCATTTGCATGAATGCACTTGGCAATTATTTAGAAATTGTTGATGTTTTAGAAACCTATTTGTAGTATAGCATGCTGAATACTGTAAGTTTTATTAAAAGTGTGCAACATAATTTGCAGTGTGCTTTAGGGAGGAATTAATTCTTCACAGCAAAGCTAATGTCTTGGAAGACATGGAGTAGAAAAAAAATTGTGAAACAAGCACCATAAGACTGTCACAGTAGTAGCATCTGGTCTATGTTTCCATTTGCTCCATTTTATCATGTACATTTTCAAATCTTTGGACTATCTTTATGATTTTTCTTTTTGCAGCACCTAGCAGAAGCAGGTTGTGGTTCAGAACCACCTGCTTGGTGGAGTACAGCCCAGAGAACAAGCTAAAGGAGGAGGTCCTCCTGGCTCCACATTTTGTGTATCCACTCTAGGACTACTGTTGCCTGGCAACTTTGCTCTAGGGCCAGTGAAGCCCAGACATCTCTGCTTCTGTGGATCATAATGCTAGGTGCTTTCAGACAATATTGGTAAACAAGCTGGGACTGGGCATCCTCACCTAGCCAAGATGGTGTCAAGCAAGAAGGTTTATCTGTTTGGAAAGGGGAGGAGAGGATATGGTTAGGAGATAAATAGGCTGCCTGACTCCTTAAACAAAAAATAAAATGTCACTTTTGGATGTAGATGATATGCACACTTATCCACAAACTTCAGTGACACCACAGAGGTGAAGGGAGTCATCTGGCAGGCACATGCTCAGTGGTACCACATACTCCGGATCCCATCTGTCACCTAGGACAAGAAGATGACTGCAGTAAAGCCAACCACTAGCCTCAAGTGGTCTCAGATGAGCTCAGGGATGAGGATCAGTGTAGCAGGAAACAACATGAGGCTGCAAGACCCATGGGTTTTCACAGGGTTAGGTGTGGATGACAGCTCGTACCAATCTTACCAAGCAACAGGAAAGGGCAAAATCCTTATGGAGAGATCTTTTCCCACAAGATATTGCTGCAAGGGCTATTGTACATGTAGCAGAGGACTCAGGCAAAGGATTCCCTGCAAACGTCAAATTGGGGCCTGGTAGGCCAACATCATAGGTCATGCAGGAGCAAGCTTTCTCTGGCCAGGCTTCAAGGTTCCCCAAGTTAGTTATCTAACTTGCAATTGAACTGGATAAATATGAAAATAGTTGAGGCTTCAGTATCAGTTTATGCCTGAAGGGTTGTAAAGCTTTTAAAAATGTAATACAAATGAAAATTCAAGAAAAGGTCTGCAGGTGTAAACCTCCTCTTTGTCTTCTTCCATTGATGTTGTTTGTGTGAATTCATTTAGAGTGAATAGGAGCTGCTGTCATCGTATTATTGGTGTGTAAGTATATCTATCTGCTCTTGGCATGGTTGCTTCCATCTCAACTAAAATTCCTTTTTTTTTCCCCACTGTGGATGTCCACCCTTCAGCTAAAGTTCCTGTGAGAAGCATTATTGTTGATGTTATTATTGTCGTCATCATTATTGTCCTGAGTGCTGTCTCCAAGCTTTTAAAGGACAAGAGGGTCATTAGGAGCAGTCAACATGGCTTTACCAAGGGGAAGTCATATTTGACCAACCTGGTAGCCCTTTATGAAGATGTAACCAGGTGGGTAGATGGTGGTAGTGCAGTGGATGTGGTTTATCTTGATTTCAGTAAAGCATTTGACACCATCTCCCACAGCATCCTCACAGCAAAACTGAGAAAGTATGGGCTGGATGATCAGTTAGTGAGGTGGATTGTTCACTGGTTGAAGGGAAGAAGGCAGAGAGTGGTGATCAATGGGACAGGGTCTAGTTGGAGGCCTCTATCTAGTGGAGTCCTTCAGGGGGTCAATACTGGAACCGGTACTGTTCAATCTATTTATTCAATTTATTTTCTATTTATTCTATTTATTAATGACCTGGATGAGGGAACAGAGGGGACTATCAGCAAGTTTGCTGATGATACTAAACTGGGGGGAGTGGCTGACACACCAGAAGGCTGTGCTGCCATTCAACGAGACCTGGACAGGCTGGAGGGTTGGGCAGGGAGAAATGTAATGAAATTCACCAAGGACAAGTGTAGAGTCTTGCATCTGTGAAAGAGTAACCCCATTTACCAGTACAGGTTGGGGAATGAACTGTTAGAGAGTAGTGTAGGGCAAAGGGACCTGGAAGTCTTGGTGGACAGCAGGATGAGCATGAGCCAGCAATGTGTCCTCATGGCCAAGAAGCCAATGGCATCCTGGGGTGTATTGGAAGGGATGTGGGCAGTAGGTAGAGAGAGGTTCTCCTCCCCCTCGTGAGACCACATCTGGAATATCGTATCCAGTTCTGGGCGCATTAGTTCAAGAAGGACAGTGAGCTGCTGGAGAGAGTTCAGCACAGGATCACCAAGATGATGAAGGCAGTGGAGTATCTCCCTAATGACAAAAGACTGAGGGAGCTGGGACTCTTCATCTTGGAGAAGACTGAGGGATGACCTCACTACTACAAATATGTAAAGGGCAGGTGATAGAAGGAACATAAGAGGTTCCAAAGAAATACCAGGAAGAATTTCTTCACTGTGATGGTGATGGAGAACTGGAACAGGCTGCCCAGATGGGTTGTGGAGTCTCCTTCTCTGGAGACATTCAAAACCCACCTGGACAAGTTCCTGTGTGACCTACACTAGAACCTAGGTGGTCCTGCTCAGACAAAGGGGTTGAACTAGATGATCTTTTAAGGTCCACTTCCAGCCCTTGAGATTCTGTGATTCTGTGATCATCATCCTCATCATCCTCATCCTTGATCCTTTCTGTTTTATTACTTCTTATGTGCAGTAGCTCTATGCATTGACTGTGTCTGAGTGGGTCACTCTGGACTCCATTGCAGTGCTTGGAGATGGAAGAGCTATGTTAAAGTATGATTTGTCTTCAGCATAAATTGGTGAGGCAGACAAGTGAATCAGATGCAGGGAGTCTTGAGCAACCAGCTCAGATACACAAAGTTACACTGTAAAATCTGAAGTTAGATTAACTGGGACCACTGTTTATGGTGCAGGGACCACTGTTTACCTCATTATTTTCTACTGTCCCATCACTGCATATATTCCTGCTGCTTCCTTTCCACTTTTCATCTCTTTCTGCCAGTCAATTGCTTCTCTCTCCTGTACTTTGATTGTATAATTCACAGAGTAGAGAAAGTAATACTCCAATTTTTGTACTATGCCAAACATGCTGGGACTCAGGCCTGTAAATGACTCAATGCAAATTACTGTAATAAGCCTTGTTAACAACACATTCCCATCAGGAGGGTACTTAGACATTTGAAAAACTAAGGATGTGCTCATATTCCACTGAAGACAACTATACTGAGGTATACCCTTAGACTTCAGTGCATTTTTTTTTTTACTCAGTTACAGTTTGTAACTTGGTTGTCTGAAACAGCTGATCTAAAAGTGCATCAGCACAGAGGAAGGGGCAGCCTAGATTGCATGTTACAATCAGGAAAATTGCTGTTTGACTACTATTGACAATTGCTTGGCTCTTCATCACTGGGGTATGATTGCCCACAATCATTCTTCGCTTTTCTATTGCTTCTCATTCGACTCAGGGATCTCAACATGTTTTAAAAATGACACCAGATCCGATGAGAAACTGAGTGTCTTGGTAGGTGATTGATTAGCTGTCTTCTTAATAGCATCTACCCTTTCTATAAAATCTGGGCTCTCACATTAAGGCTCAAGTTTGATTTGGCAACAGATTTCAGATTCATTCTCTTTATGCCACTGACAGCAGCCATTGCTGTTGTTAAGTTTGGAAAACAGAGTTGATGGTGTTTTCATTCCTCATATTTAACATACAGTGCTCAGGTTTGCAGCCCCCTGCGCAACATGTGGATCCTATTTCCACCAGCTTTGACAAAGCTGAGACAGAAAAGAAAAACCCACCCTATGTCTGCAGGTTTGCAATACAAGATATGAAAGCAGTAACAAGGCCTTCAGCATGATGATGGTTTAAATGGGTTTTGTCAGCTGTTACTGTTCCTAAATGACTTCCATTTTTAAGCAACTGTAGGCAGGGCTTATTGATTGTGCTGTTTCTACAATGCAATGAGATCTCACAGTCCAATTAAACAGAGCTCCCTAGCAGTGTTTCTCTGAATTTTTATGCGAAGCTTTACAATTACAATATGAGAATAAGCTGCGTTATTAGGTTTTCTCAAAGTGTCAAAACATTTAGCAATCCTATCCAGGCTGGTGCTGCAATCCTGCCTCCTCACAGAAACAAAACGTGGAGTGTGCAGAGGGAACAGAAGCGCAAACAATGTGTACCAGAGGTCACCTCCTTCTGCCCTGAGGTGATGGGATGGTGGAACTGGAGAACTGACATATCCAGGCGAGTCTACTTTTCAAATTTAATCCTTTCTATAATATATCAAGAGTAATATACATTTGATATGCTTTTAGTATTCTTTGCTGTGCTGCAGGAAAGACAGATGCATAGAGGAGGAGAGAAAGAGTCTGGGAAAGGGTGGGTTAAACTGTTGTATCCTTCATCTATTGATTGTTAGCACTGTCATAGGCAATGTGTTTTGAGGTTCCCTCAACACTTTGGCAATCTGTCTGCCATTCACACATGTACATGCCACAAAAGGAGAAAAAGCTTCTTGATAATGTTCCTTACATAAAGATTTTTTTTTTTTTTAAAAGGTTCTTGAAAGGTTAAAAATCAACATCAGTAAAAGTACAACAATCATGCAACTATTCTTTGAAAAAAATCTTATTAAATTCTCTTTTATTTTAGACTAAAAAGAGGGCAGAGCTTTTGATAGATTAATTAGAAGCTGAAATGTGTTTATTACATCCTTTTTTATATCTTCCCATTTTCTGTTGATCAGACTGACTTGATCCATTCATCTCATCTTTGAGCCCATTTCATCATGAACTGATGAAGTGCTTGAAAGAACCTGTGATGCCTGACAAAACCAGCTTTCTAAAACTTTGTTTAGTACTCCAACTCCAGATCCTTTCTTTGACTCAGAGGAGGAGAAGGCTTAGAGGAGAAAGAACTGCTGCATTCCACCTGCTAAATTCTGCCTACCTTCCTGCAGCCTGACTCACACATCCACAGATGAGAAGATTAGTCCAAATGAACAAAGGTAGCCAAATCTGCAAGGATACATTTGTGAAAACAATAATTCTGTTGTTCAAGAATTAATCTCTTCCCTCACTTGAATTCAGCTTTGTAAATGTGACAGAATTATTGTCTCAGGAGGAAAATATAGTCTTGTGTGAAAAGTAAGCACCTGGTAAACAATGAAACAATCACCTAGACCTGAGGAAAATGTCACATTTATGACTGGGGTACAAAGAAGTACATAAAAATCAGTGTGTTAATGGATATGGATGTGTAATCTCACCTGTTACTGTCCTGTTGCTATCAAAGAAGCTTGGAGGGCTCTCTCTATTTTTCAGAGATATAAAACGAGCCAATCTAATGAGATAATGACTTGGCAAGAGACCACTGTTTTGCAAAATATGCTTGATCAGGTTTTCTAGCAACCTGTCAGAACTAAATTGAGTTGGGCATTTCTAAGAGACATGGTTTAAGCCCAGCCTGGGAGAGTCCTGCTCTCTCCTTGGAGGTAGTGGGGTCAACAGATGCTGGCAGTTGGGCACTGACTGGTGGATGGTCATGCTGTCTTACTGCAGGTCCCACATTTGTAATGTCCGTTTATTCTTTTTCCACCAACTTTACAGGGAGTCAGAGGTACATCATGATGTCCATGTGGTTTTCCTTTTTCTGTTGGAAAAGATGGTATTTCTCTGAGCAGATCTTCTTTCACCAGCACAGCCACATTACAGATTCAGACAGTGCCCACTTGGAGGACAGATCTGCTTTGAGCAGAAGGGAAAAGAAACATTCCTGGTGCTGCTTTTTTCTTCAGCCCACACAGGACTAATGACAGCCACAGTGGCACAGAACTGCAGTGTGATGCTGGCTGTCCTGGAGCTGCCAACGCCACAGGCCAGTGTTTACACTGTCAGCTTCTGGCCACCAACACATGCATGCTGGCAGCAATGAGGCTGAGGTCACACATGACACAGACAAGTTATGCCCGTAGTACTGTTGTTCTTTTGATGATACTTATTGACTTTTATTGTTGAGTCTCTTTCTCTGGAGGCATTCAAAACCCACCTGGATGAGTTCCTATGTGACCTACTCTATGTGGTCCTGCTCTGGCAGGGGGGTTGGAGTAGGTGATTTTTCAAGATCCTTTCCAACCCTTGAGATTCTGTGATTCTGTGACAAAAGTCAACTGTGTTTTCTCTTTCCTTGTCCTCAGCTAAGCAGCTCAAAATACGGGAAGGCTTGGAAAGCAGTTGTGAGACCTAACCTGATTAGGTCAGCTTCACTACAGCTGTACACAAAATTTGTGGGGAGCTGAAGGGCACCTATGCTAATAATAGCAACATCAATACTAATGATTTACTCCTGGATATTCCTGGCTTTTCTGTGTTAAGTTTCTCTTGCCGGAGATGATGAGGAACCCAGAAAGCATTTCAAACAATATAACTATTGTGCTTTTGTGGAGGTATTGTTTGATGTTGGAAATGCTATAAATGATAAAAAAATGATGTATATTTCTGTCTATAGGATATTGACTCGCTTTTTGCTATTCTGTGACTTTGGACAATTTGTGTCTCTCCCCATCTTATTTGCCTTTCCGCTTCCTATCTAGCTAGATTGCAGTCTTTAGTCATTGTTGACTACCTCTTACCTCTTACATGCCCACCTTAGGACAACCTCAATTCCAGCATTGCAATTGAAACACTAAAAGAAAATAAATTCAGTAAGCAATGACCAATTTTCTCCTCTCTGATCCTGACTGAGTTAAAAGAGTGAGAACTGTGAGCCTGTATGAATTGCAAGGGAGTCCTCTGAATCGACATTAGGATTTGCTACTGCACTGGTGACCTTTCATAAAAACACATGGGACTTCAGGGGAAGGTGAGCTCCAGAGGAACCCGTTGGTGCCTGAAGGAGGCACTGTGTGCCCAAGAATCCCTGCCTCCAGACTGCCTTGGCCTACATTTCACTTGCAAATGACAGGCTGCACCTTTCCTGATGACTGAGTGACCACCACACACTGATGCTGGGCACTAGCTTCTTGGGTCTCAAAGGTACTTTTCCATTTCCAGCTAATGTAAAAAAGAACAAAAAGCTATTTTGTCTTCCCTCCCCTAAAAAGCCAGACACAACTTCTTAAACTTCCTTATGTCAATTAAAATGTAATTTTGAAGTCTACCTGTGAATGAAAAGTCCCATTAAGTTCATGGTGACCTTTCAGGCAAGCTCTGAAAGGCCTTGCGATGCATGCACGTAATTTCTTTAGAAATATTTCTCCTTTGATTTATTAGAAAGAAGTGCAAAACCAATTTGACTAATTACAAAGATATTTCCTTTCTTTCTTTATCTGTGAGAAAAGATAAGGTTTCTTTCTATGTTTTTGTTCTACCTTGTTACACAGTATGAAAATTAACAAGATTGTTCCGATATATCTGATATATGACACCCTTTGTTTCCCTTCTTCATTCACAAACTTTGTTTTTCTACAAAAGAGGATAATGGATACATAGATAAGAAAGAAGATATTCGGTATTGTAGCTCATACAATTTCTGCTTTGTTCTTCTGAAGACTGCAACCACAGGCATGAATGGTAATTTTCTTAACATACAAAGGAAATCTCCATGTCATAGTGATTTACTTACTACTTTTGGTTTCTAGCTTCTTTCTTTAGTGTTCGAATGTGTCCTAACATTAGAAAACAATGCATCCTAACAAGTGTAGTGTTTAGCTCCTTGTGTGACCATTCTCCCTGCCAATATCTTGCCCATACCTCTTCCCACCAATTTAAGGCTGTCTTTGAGGTTGGAAAGCACAGGATGGCTGACATGGGAAGTGCACTTAGACTGGTATTGCCTGTGATTAATGAGTGATGTCAGGCAGATATCCCATTGGGTTTCTTCTGTTAACATTGGTCCTTCACTCGTGCCCTCAGTTTTGGGAAAACTAAACATAGCTTTAATATCTCTGTGCTTTTATTCAAGATAATAACAGAGAAATGGTATGGATGGCAGGTGCCTCAGCACCCAGTGATTTGTCTGCTCACGGATATTGTCTGAAGGCAACGGTTTGCAAATGGAGTCTAAATCTAACTGAGTGCCACTGCATGGTGAGAATGCATGACACTACCTGCTTCCCCTGGCTGGGAAAGGGTAGGACTGGGCTAAGAAAAGTATAGAAATATAATTTTCCCACATAATTCTCCTCCCTGAACTGATAGGTGGGTTTGCAATCAGCAGAGGCTCCCCAGAGCAGAGGCTTTTTATTTTCACAAGCTCTAGGAAGTGGGGAGTGTACCAGAACATGCTCATGGCAGGTGGAGCTTTGCAAAATGCCTTTGAGTTCTATGTTTTTCTTTTTCAATGAGAAGACTGATTAAATTTTTCTGATATATTCTTGTAAAGGCTCTCAACAACAGGCAAGCTGGCTTGTTTGTCTTTTCTTTTTTCCTTCCTTTCTGAACTATCCTTTCTTTCTTTATCAACTGAGTTTAAGATAATGAGTGTTGCACACAATTATTTGAAGAGTGGCTGTGCAGCATGTGAATCATCAGCACACATACCCTGCCTGCATAACTCCCCTTGTTCACCACATTGCTTCTTGCAAAGCCAACTGTAGCAAATTTTTCCAAAGAACTGATCAGCAAAGGTGCAGATTTGTAAAATTCATTGGGATATAGACTGGTCCATTGCCACAAAAGCTTGCGTATCTCTGCAACTCTGCTCATATGAGCAGTCCCATGAGTTTCCATGGAATCACTCTTGGAAGACAAATTAAGAATATGAATACATCTCCCTAAGCTGTGTTTAACTTTCCTTAATTGCCGTGACCAAATTATGAAAATGACTGCAGTATAGTCATATATGTAAGCAAGGGGATATTTTTAGATGGCTAAGATGGAAGAAGGTAATTTTTTTTTCCTTTCCCTTCTGAATATCTTCCCTCAAACCATCCTAAAGAGATCACCTGCATTTCTAGGCGGTGATAGTGAGGGGAACAAAGCTAGCTCTGATGCTGTTAAGTGCTAGTGGCTGACTGTGGCCATGCCTGAAGTGGGCAGAGCCATCCCAGGAGGGAACCTGTACAGGTCAAGAATTTCCTGTAACTGTCAGAGTAAACTGGCTTTCTGTGATAAAGGTGTCATTGTACTTCTGCACTGACATTTACATTTAAGTTCTCAAGGGAGAGAGAGAACATGTTGATGTTTGCATCCTCGTGGTTTCAGTCTTACTTGCAGGAAGGTGCTCAAAGCCTCCCAGCAACCCTCCCTATCTTTTTAATACATGCAGGCAAGTGCAGATATTTATCCAGACTCTGGGATTCAGCAGCTGTCTGCTAAAGACTCCCAATACTAATGCAGTGTTCATTTTATGCAGTGAAGTATCCTAAATCTCTACTGACTACTGTTTTGGGTATATGGAAAAATGAAGCAGCAGTAACAAGTCTGGAAGAATATCTTAACTGTGAGTGGGGGGCTTGCACACTCAGGGCTCAGAGAAGCCATCTGGTCTCCCACTGACCACCTACAAATTTATCTGTGCCTAAATGGGGCACACGGCATTTGCACCGGTGCCAGCCATGCCAGAAAAATCAGACTAGAAGTTAAGCATGAAGTGAAATGCATCTAGAGTCTGCATGAAGTGAAACAAACAAAAGAGTTGATGTTTTCAGTGATAATTGTAAAGGACCTTGCAAACTGTATGATCTGCTCCAGGGAGGGTTTTCTCTCATCCCTGGCAGGATTACAAACACACTCTCTGCTGCGGCAGTGAGTGGAATGAACAGATCTTGGAGGGTGGGTGTGGAGCTCCATGGTATGTTAAGTGTCTCAAAAATAGGCTCCAATGTTTTATTCTCTTTCTGCTCCTGTTCAATACTATTTATGTGAAGGCAAATCTGGATGTACAATATTGCTATAAATAATTGAAGAGCCACAGTCCCTTAAAGTGTTTTCTGTAATGCACTTCCAGCCATTTAGAATTTTAATATGAGAATTGTTGAAACGTCTGCAGTCTACTTATTTTAGATGTGGGAGGAATAGAGAACACCAAGCACAGTCCAGTTAGAGAGGGGAACAGAAATGACATCAGATTAAAATAATGCTGTCTAAGGTCTTCTGCACTGCCAGAAGTACCATAGGAACCTTCCTAAGGCACCTTAGGAAATGGACTCAACAGAAAGAAGAGGTAACTTTATGAGTTCAAAGCTGTGTTTTGGAGCTTGGAATATGAACTACATCCAAGGTAATTTGTAGAAGTGAAGGGCTAGTTGTCTCACATAGCTCTCACTATTCCTGAGCCTCTGTAACCCCCTTGATGCAAGGAAGCAGTGCCTCAGTCCAGACCATCATCACTGTCTTCATTTCTGTTCACACTGGAGTTGTACCTTGGAGACTTGCCTGTCTCATGGACTTACAGTACCAAATTGTGGCCAAACCAAAACACAAAGTCCCATTTCCAGGCTTACAGTTTTTATATACACCAAGAGACAGCCAGGAGGAGGTGGCAGCACGCAATGCCCAACTGGCATAAAGGTGTAATTTCTGCTGTAGTCTGAGTAGAGGGAAGCCCCTCACTCCTGAGTGTTTACCTTTGAAGGCACTGTAGTGAGTTTCTTTCCCCTGAGAAGGCTGACAGTGATTTCCAGCATTTCTTGATTACAAAATATGTGAAAGATCCTGTCACCTTGCAGAAGCAACCAGCAGGGCTCTGATTCTTCAGCATCCTCAGGCTCTGGTTCTCCAGACATCCCAAGGCCGTGGCTAAGAAATAGATGCTCTTCCTCTCCTGAGCTCTCTGCCTCCTTCCAATCTGCAGTGCCCCCTCACTCTGCCTTTTCTATCTGGGGTGCCACGTACCCCTACCTCACTAGGCATAGCCTATGTGGATTACTTTTGAAGGCTCATCCACAAGCTCCTGTTGCAGCATTACAGTATTTTGCCTGTGTGATGGAGCTGGTGCACAAGGATGTGGCATGTTTTCCCCTTTCAGATCAGAGCAGAGCTGAGTACTGTGGGGCCCTCAATCAAGTCATCATACAGCAGTCTTCAGCACCAGGAGGTACTGAGTCCACTTCAGATTTTGGAAAGAGCTTTCCCTGACAGAATCTTTATCTTTTCAATGCAAAATATTTTCTTCATTTCTAACAAATTTGAACTTGTTTTCTCAAAGAACAACTCCAGTTTCTTTAAATTCAGTTTGTGCTAGAGGAGAGGTGTGAAATGTATTAAGCAGATGAAAAAAGCCAAACCAGTGTAGGGATAGACTGTTTGAGGGACTTAAATTCTAACTATAAATTATTTAAAGCCCTTAATTTGAATTTACAATATCCCTTTAAATCATTCTGCCTATTCCATAGTTGGAAGTAAGACTTCCAGAGACATTCAGCCCGCTCTGCTGTGCACAGCATCTCTCTCTACTTTTCTCGCTGGCTAAGTACCTGACAGCTTTCTCTTCCTCTCCTATCATGCTACATTTAAAGTTCCCTTTAGGTGGACTTGAAACATTTGGAATGGGAGTTTACAATATTCTCCTGTAGGCAAAGATCCTGTCCTTATTTCTACAAGTATTGTATGGTTATCCTCCTCCAGGCAGAGATCCACAAGGAAAGGTGTGCTATTTATTCACTGTGCTGTGCAAGACTCCCCTGCTAGCATCCTGGCTTGATTCAGTACCAAGCAGAAGACTGCTGCTATTTCCCTTATTTTTCACTTGAGAGAGGAATATAGATAACACACAGAGCCACAGTCACAGTGTCATCTTCCTTATTCCTGTAGTAAATTGGCCTGGTTCAGAAAAAAAAGAGGCTATACTTCCTTATCGAATACGTGTGTTAGGCTTGGGATCCAAGGCTCTGCTTACTGACTTGGAGAGGTTTTCAGTCTGTTGCTGAAAGTGCTAAATCCTACACTTCTGCTAGCTGGTTGGAGGAAACACCATCCCCCAGCTGCGTGGGTTTTAAAACCGTTTTAATATATTTTTAAGTGCTTTAACACTCTCCCTCGTATGTGATGGGCAATCTCTAAGCCTGGATGTTGGGCAAAATATCAATAAAACCCGCTGCTTCTGTTGAAAGGAAAACCTCATGTGGCTTCCCGAGCAGTCATTTGTAAATCACTCAGGGCACATGACCTCCTTGCCGTATCTTGTTTCCAACTCGCAAAACGATGAGAAGCGATCTGTCTCCGTGCGCTTACCACCACTCTCCCCTATTCTCCCCTCTATGTGATTTGCCTCCCCCTGAGTTGCCCTAACACAGGGTAAGCCCAGCTTGCACCCACCTTTTGCAGCTGAGGGGCAGAGGGTGCAGGGCGGCTTCATGCGCTCCTCGCTCCCACTGAGGGCAGGGTCAAGGGAGAGTTATTCCTGTCTCAGCCATGGAGAGGGACTTTGGAGGCGGGAAGAAACAAGCCCTTTGCATTCCCTGGGACATCAGCAGAGTGATGGATGAAGAGGAAGAGGAGCAGTTTTGCCCGTGAGTAACAATGTGTAGTCTGGGAGCACCAGCAGTGTGGCACCAGCAGTGGATGCATGATGCGAGCAAGCCGCGGTGTGGAGAACTGTCCCGTGTGATGTCGGGACAGACTGAGATCCTTGTGTCCCTCAGCATTGTGGGGGGTGCTCTAACCCTCTCAGAGGGTGACCTTGGCAGAGGACATCTGTGCTGTGGGCATACCTTCTTCATGTATAGAGTTGCAGGGGGCTATGAAGTAGTTTTTTGGGAGCATTTGAAAGAAAAGTTGAGCTAGATGCAGTCCGGAAAGAGCAGATAGAGAAGAAAACTTCAGGCTATCTTGTATCCTAGCACACGTTTAATTTTTTAAATGACCGTAGGAAAGTCTACTGCTTTTTTCTATTAAAAGGTCAAAAATCTCTTCCAGCCTAAGAGAGTAGAGGACTTGTTTCTACCCAGATACCATGTCTTTTGGTGTTGAAGAAAAAAAACTGCAGCAAGAAGAATGGGTTTGGAGAGGTGAGAGAAGGGCTGGCACGAAGGAAAGGATGCTGACAGCATTTTAGGCTAATATAGTGACAAAGTCAAATCTGGCTTCAGTTTTAATCTTTGATAAGATGAGCAGTCCTGGCTGAATTTCAATACTAATTGGGAGTGTCTCTTTTGATCATTGTACACACACCAGACTCCAGCAAAAATCTTTAGAACAGCTTAACAATGTACAAACGTATTCAGATGTCCTTTGCAATCAATAATATGGGTGTATCTTATATAAATAAGGTATTTTAAATGGAAGGATGTTTTTCTGATAGAGCAACTGTCAGGTGAAAACTTGTACCTCATAAAACTCACTGACCTCTAATTTCCTTCTGCCTGACCAGATTCCCCTCCTCCCTAGTGAAGAGCTGGGGTATGAAACAAAGTTGGGCTGGCTCCACCTACTCTTTGTTCCCTTGATCTTTGTAGATCAGTAAGATTTTATGGGGAGGAAGTTTTGTATCTGGGGAGGGAAGAGGGAGGGAGGACTTCTCCTGCATGCATTTGGAGGTCTGTGGGTTGGTTGATGTGCCACTGTACAGTCGTCCGTAGTCTCTGTTTTTCAGCTGTGACTGTATTAACTACACAACAATGCTACAGTTTCTCTTTTCACTTTGAATCAAGGGAGTGGGGAGAATGGGGCTTTTTCTCTCATCCAAGGTATTCCTCTGAGTGAAGAGCACATACCCAGCCTTTGCAGGTGCACTTGGATGTGTGCCCCTGCCTGTTTGCTTGCAAGGAATCTTACACTTTCCTGGTTTGGGAGACGTGGAGCAGTTTTTTATCTCCCAGGAGTAACAGAGACCAGCCTAAGGGTTGTAAACTACAACAGTTTGTTAGGGGCTTGCTATAAGCAGGTACCCAAAGCATTGCAAGGCCATTGGTCCTTTCATATTGTGCCATCCTGCAGGGTAGAGAGATATATCAGCATATATGCACCCTTAGATTTGGGATAAATCACCTCATTAATCATTCCCTCTGGTGAGGCTTGTGGGAATAAGAGGCTTGAGACCTGCCCTGTAGGGCACATAGGAAAGCTGCCACAGCAGACACTGTTCTCCTAGACTGAGGGTAACTCTTTGCTGGTGGCCACTTTACACAAAGAAAAGGAAGCAGTATTTGAGAAAAAAAAAAGAAATTAATTTTGCTACCATACAGTCTGTCCTTTCATTTACTTTAGGAAGCAATGGGAAAAGGAATGAGAAAGCACAAACATCATCTTCTCACAAGAATAATTACACTTCTATCATTATAAAGAGCAAAATAAAAACCTGTGAAGGGCATCATAGAAAAAAAAAAAAGACAACAAACAAGGGAAGTGTGGATACAAATCTTTGTAACAGTGAAGAGTGTCCATTTTTCATCATAATAGTCTGTCTTCATCATAGTTATCAGTTTAGTTTCAGCTAAAATAAATCTTCAACTATTCATTTGTCTTACACATACGGTATGCTTCTACCCTCTTTCCATAGCAGCCCAGAACAAGCTCCATTCAAATGGCTACTAATGGTTGAAAATAGTAAACCCTAATGAGACACCTAAATTAAGCTATTGGTACCAATGCAGTTTTCTTTTGGTTGTGGATATCCTGCCAGAGGAGTACAACTCCACTGTATTTTGAACTCCAGTGAAAAACAAGCTAGGTGATGAAGGTAAGGAGGATTCAATGGGCTTTACCAACTCTTCTTGTAACTCTTTTAATGAACATTTGCAGCACACACTGAAATGCCATCAAATAGAGTTGCTTTTGACTTGTTTAGCTGCCTGTGAAACCTTTGGCTCTCTGAGACTACTGCTCCACTTGCAGTGAAGCTTCCAGCAGATGTTTGTGATGGATTTCAGGGTGGTGGAGAAGCGGTTCAGTGAGCAATGGAGCCAGTCTTATGCTTTCTCTGAAGATTTGTGCCTTGAGGCTGAGCCACCATGCAGACACTAGTTCAGCTTGGGTGACTGTTGTTTCTCCGCCTCGCTTCCTCTTTCCGTGAATCATGTTGAAACCAAACACTCCTGATTCTCCTGCTACTCTGTCAAATCTCCTCAAAACTGGCCAGCAGCTTCACAAGCTATTAGGAATGACAGGTAGACATATAGACAGCAATGCCAGGTAAGCCTTGTTAGGAAACAGTAGTAGATATCTCTAAAATAGATTATTTTCAGTTTCAGTGGTTTACATCGGTACTGGCTTTATGGAGTGAAGGAGTAAGGTATGTCTAGGTCAGGCCCTAGGAGGTGCTACGTACCTTCAATTCCAATTAAATTCCACATTAACTCATGAAAACTCTGTACCTTATAGGGTTTGGCCAGGGATTTGGATCTGGCTATGACTTTCTATAGAATTGAGACATATAAAAGTTATTATAAGTTAATTTGGGGCAGAAACTCCAACAAAACCGCCGTCCTTCCCCTTGACTAATTATTCAAGAACTGTAGTGACCCCAGCTGTATTTTAAACGATGTGCAGAATTGTGCTTGGCAATAAAAATCTTCTAGAGCTCACTTGGTCATTTCTTATCTCACTTTGGGGCAGATGCTATAAAATGCCTAAAGCAAAAAGGACTTTGCTTTGGGATCATCTGTCATAATGTGATGGGACTTGTGACTGTGGCTGCAAGATGAGCACCTTTTTATTTGAGGAGGTAGACTGTGCACTCATGAGCCCTTCTGGCAATAGACCTTCACCTATCAGTGGTAGTTATCCACTTCACAGCTGGCTTGAAGCAGTGTTACTTGTATTATTGTGTAAGGTGCTTGAGTGAGTGGGCAGAGGTGCCCAAGGCTGAAATGCAACAGGAGAGCAGGGGAGGGAGAAACGGAGGGGGGCTTGTGGCAATGTGGCTTGTACTGCCCCAAGGCGCTATGGGGCTGTTTCTACAGTGGCAGGACGGGTGTCTGGGGCTCAGGCAAGAGCTCAAGGATGACAGAGAGACATTTTGGCTCAGCCTGGGACTGGAGGGAAAGAAGAGTGAGAGGCAGCATGGAGTGTTTGATGTTTTGATATGCAGTATGTCACTCTGCAACTTCTGCTTTTCTAAAGCTGAAGGTCACCTTAGATTCAGGCTTGCTTTAGATTTGGGTCAATACAGGAATTGTCTCATCTTTCCTTAGAGCATTGGTGGTTACATTAACCAACTGGGGTTTTGTCTGAGAGGCTGCATTTTGCTACAAGCCTCAGCTTGTGCCGCAGAGATATTGAGCCTGATTAGGAAGCTGCAGGAATGACGGTTACTCAGAAACTTGTGGCATTTGGGTTTGGGTACCACAGTCAGTGTGCTGGTGCTCATTTCAATACCATGCAGTAATGTCTTCTTCTTTTTCTAATGAAGAAGAAAATGCTAGTGAGATTGTGTGAAGCAGATAGGGTGCTGTGGGAAGATGGCAGAAACAGGACCTGTCAGCCTTTCCTACAGCCAGGTAGGTTGCTACAGGGTTTAGGAGGACTAAGACAAAAGGGAGAAGACTTAAGGCTGCAAACCTGTATTGTTTAAAATCAGTTTAATAGCAAAGACAGATGTACACAGGCCACAGTATTCACAGTTTATTACATTTTACTAAGTTGATATTATTAACTTTTCAGAAAATGAATGCCCGAGATGCCTCTTGGTAGTTTCTATCACAAATGTATTTGAGCAAGACATTATTTTACTCTTTTACCAGCAGAAAAAAAAATCTAATTAATGTACCTGTCATCAAACCAACTATTAATTCAGAATCCAGTGAGAAGCTTTTGATTAATTAAAAATTGTCCTTTTATTAAGCAAAGTAGAGCCTTTTGAGTAGCACATGACACATTTGTAAAGCCACTATTAGAAGTAACTCACTGAACGATTTTATAAG
Organism: Urocolius indicus; assembly: GCA_013401255.1. Classification (NCBI taxonomy): domain Eukaryota; kingdom Metazoa; phylum Chordata; class Aves; order Coliiformes; family Coliidae; genus Urocolius; species Urocolius indicus. Next base: position 31,293 of record WBNH01007470.1, read on the forward strand.
AAGAAGCCAATTTGCCAGGAAGAGGAGACCATTTTAGTTTCAGCATGATAAGGCATAGCTGTAGCTGTAGCATCACAATGGACAGTGAAGCTAAACAGCTGTACCACTCAGGATGTTGCTAATTATTTGTTTCCTGTATGAAAAATCTGCTTCTTGTACATTAACACTCAGGAATGTTAAACTATGAATTAAGAATAAATAATCTGAACTGCGTTTAGTCACTGTGCCAGCACTCTCAATAGGAGTTGACCTTAACTCAATTAAACAGAAATTATTTTCTAAGTGATATAAACTAAGTGGTGTAGTAGAGGCAGCAAGCCATTAGATTGCAAATTATTACTTATGAGGGATCTGCAGTAAATGTCAATGATTCTTAACATGTAGCAAATGTGAAATCATTCTAGCTAGAGGGGTGGTAGGGCAGGGAGCACACACTGGTGCTCATGTAAGAGCTGGCATGCGATAACGTGTTACTCCAAAACTTGTAGTCCAGGCACTAAATCACACTAAGACCTTTTTCATTCTATATGAGAGCATCTGCAGGAGAATTTAATGACATTCACCTGCACTGCCTTGAAAATGGATTGGGATTAACTCTGCTGACCTCTGTGCATAACCAGGCTGTGTTATGTGAGAAGCATTCTGGAAGCAGCCAAGGGACAGCTGAAATCTGCTCTGCCAGCTGCCTTGGGGACGTGCTGTGACAGAAAGGATTCAGAGACCCCTGGGTAAGGGAATGGCAGATGTGTCTGAGTAGGGAGTCCCCTCCAGATGAAGAAAAGGCACCGAGAAATGCCTCTGCTGTTGAACTAGTGGGTGTGAGGGATCTGGGGGCTGCCAGCACTGGTGCAAGCTGGCAGCTTGTAACACCTGTCAGGGTGCAAATCCTCAACACTCAAATCAGGCTCCAAGCATCTCTGTTCCACATCTCATTGCAGTGGAAGGTGCCATCATGTCCAGCTCTAGATCTAATCTGTCAGAGCAGATTTAACTTGTGTATTACATTTTCTGTGAGTAATGCAAAAGGCCTGGAAAACTTGTCTGAATCTCCCACTGACTCCTTGGCATGTTTCCCCCTTCCCCAGTCTCATTTGGCATCTCTGTGCTCGCTCATAACGAGCATTCACAGAACAACAATAAAGAGGAAATTTGGTGAAGAATAAAGGTAAATTTATTAAGACTAGCAAGTGTGGAGAAAGCTGATGTGCGCTGTGTCTGTAATTTTGCCAACGACACTGTGACAAAAATAGCAGTTTAGGGTTTGGGTTCAACTTATGCATCTGCATTTCTTCTCCGTTGCTTTGCAGCCAGACTAACAGCCACTGAGGAGACCATCAGTGACATGATTACATTATGACCTTTTTAAAGCTTGCTTTCAGAGTAAAGGTTTTTATCCCATATTACCGATAATTGCTGACTGTGTTTAATACAATCCTCCCAGTGCACTGCAACTGCAAGGTTTGTGATTTCCATGATTGAAGAGATCAAGTGTCTTGGCTGTAGGGAAGCAAACTATTGTAACAGGATCTTTGCCATTTGGTGAATTTCAAATTTCCTATTGAGATACTCCATCTTTGCTGTATGCCTCTGCTGCCCTGGTCTTGCAGATAACATCACCCTGCTGTAGGGTACAACTATGTAAGAGGTACAGCCAGAGCCAAACTTCAAGGGTTTTTCAAGGTATTATGCTAATCATAGAATCATAGAATGGTAGGGTTGGAAGAGACCTTTAGAGATGATCTAGTCCAACCCCCCCTGCAGAAGCAGGTCCACCTAGATCAGGTCGCATAGGAACATGTCCACACGAGACTCCAATTTAGTTTTATCCAACCAATCCATGGGATTAGAAAGCAAAAGGAGGTATGTTAATCTCATGTTTCAGCCCTTCACGGCATGCCTTTCCCACTCTGCTGCACACTGCATGTGGCCCAACATACATTTCAGGTGAGGGATGAGAGGACACCTGTAAAAGCCAGGACAGAGTAATCTATGTCTTTGTGAAAAAAATGCATTGGTGTGTACCTTGGCCATTCATGTGCCCAACTTCAGTCATGTGCAGTGTGTTAATTTGGACTTGTGACATATGTATGTCAGATAAAATCTGTTGGACATAAAATAAAAGCAGAATCAGGTTGTTGGCTCAATATAAACCAAGGAATTCCAGCGTACCATTTTGGAAAGGGCACTGTCTAGAGAGACTGAATTGAGATAAAGTCCTGTGTCTCATTTGTTTCCTGCTCTTTAATATAGAAGACACTAGCATTAATACAGTCCTAATTAACTATTTGCTTGTAAACGATGAAAGATGCCACGGAAATAGCTGGACCATTTTCCCTGGGGAAATCCTGCCAACCTGAGACATGCTTGGTAAGGCAGGCCTTGTACAGTGCCTGGGACGTTTTGTGGCTACTGAACAGGAGGAATGGACACTTCAGCTCTTTCAGCAATGTGTTTCCTCCAGGGCTGTAGTTTAAAGAACCTGTCCCCAACACACGTGCACCTAGATACATATGTGCATGCATATAGCTGCATGCACAGGAGAGTGAACACTTATTGCATCATACTTCCCCTTACCTCGATCAATTCTCCTTTTGGGACAGAGCAATACTGGGGTATGGTGAAGTGGACATTCCTAGTGTGTATGTAAGGGGCAGGATACCTCTGCAGTGGCCATGTGCTAACCCAGAACAGGGTAAGAAAATCCTCTACAACAAGGGGCAGCCAAAGCTACATGTAAGAGATATTGAGGTCATGCTAACACCTTGAGGAACCAGGATGAGGCAATTTGCATGAATTAAAGAACAGATTTTCAGTGAAGACTAAGAATGATCCCAGTGACTTTGAAATTTGGGTCAAATTTAGAAAATTTGGTTTTGTTGCTCTAGTTTTTGCATCCCCTGAACAGAGGCCAAGATGGGCTGACAAGGAATGACTCCTCTGTGAAGCCTGTGCCAGGTGACTTTGAGTCCTCAGTTCAAGAGTGGCTGCCCTGAACCCTCATCCTACTGTTTATCTTTTGGATAAATATGTCCATGCTTACCTTATGGTTGATGGCAGTTTGTTTCTCCCATGAAGCAATTAGCGTAGCAAAGCTGTGCCAGAATTACAGTTTCTAAGACTCTTATGGGAATGTGCTTTTTCACCTACTTAGTTCTTGGTCTTGGTTGGTGGGACAGCTGACACTTCGCCAAACACGCTGGTGGTTTATGGAGTGTGACCCTCTTTGCTGGGTTCTGGATGAGACTCCTGAGCTGAATCACGGGGTCACTAGTAGTAACAGCTCCTCTTCGGTATAATTCCTGCTCTCTGCATCATTGGAATGCCTCTGTATTAACAACCTGAAAGAGAAAGACTTTACAGCTCATTCCTTATTGGTTTGCCAAAGTAACCAGATGTCTAAAATTATATTAATACCCCTACGGTGTAATTTCCTCATTAAATGGTGAAACACACATCCACGTAATAGAATCCTGCATAAACAAGCTGGGAAGTCTCACCTCTGAAGTTTCCTAATGCAGGAAACTTCTGTCATTTTCTGAAACACTGAAACTGGGCTCTGTCCACTAGATACAACAGTTTTAATGTTTCTATTGTATAGTCCAGGCATTAATCCTTCACGTGTTATTGTCTAAAAGAGCATTAACTAGATACATGGGAGTTATGAAACTAGTCAGCTAACATTCGAAGCAAACGTTTTAGCAGCACACCCCCGCAGTTTTCAGAGGCTGAACTTTTGTTTCAGCTGTGATGTTATACAATCCTATTTCCATGGCAAACTTACAGATACACACTTGTCAAAATTCATGGTTTATTTAGCGAAACTGTCGAGGCACATATGTGCCATATGCATTACCCCATTCTTTACAGATAGGCTTTTTAAAACAGCAATTTCCTGCTGCAATTAGGTCTGTTGCTCGGACTTCAATAGATGTATTTGGCATTGAAAGGGAACCTGGCTTGGATCCCTACCGCTAAAAAGAGCACTGTTCAAAAAACCCCACATGTTCTCCTACTGTTCCATCTCTTTACAGCCTTTTAAACATCCTCTGTGTCATTTAATATTTCCTACCCCAGCTCCTGGCCCCCTCCCCCCCAGTATTTATCCTATACTAATAAGGTGCTCTTTTCCTGAAGAAAACTGTAACTAGTACTTGCACACACCTTAATATCAAAAGCAAAGGAGATCCCTGTTTCTTCCAGCACAGAGATGTGGCAGGCAGGCAGCAGCATGTGGGGTTTTGTGAGCCCTTGCCCTACCATCCAGAGGTGTTGCCTCTTTGATAGGTCTAGAGCAATGGAAAACTGCAACAAGCAATGGAAATTTTATGCCCAGGACTTGGACTCCAGTTGAGTATGATCTGGGAATCTGGGCAAAACATAAAAGCTTCATGGGTGTCGTGGTTTAACCCTAAACAGCAATTAAATGTGATGCAGCCACTTGCTCACTGCTCTCCCAGTGGGTTAGGTAAGAGATTTGGGAAAAAAGAAGACAACTCATGAGCAGAGATAAGAAAAGTTTAATAACTAAAAAGAAATTTTAAAAAAATTGAAAAAATTTAAAAAAATAATAATTGTAATGACAAGGAAATATAACAGATAGAGAAATAAAACCCAATGAATCAAGAAAACCTAAAACCAGGTGATGCACAATGCAATTACCTACCACTCACTGGTCGATGTCCAAGCAGCAATCAGCTCCTCTGCCAACTCCTCCCAGTTTATACAATGGCAATGACATTGTATGATATGGAATAGCTCTTTTGCTAGTTGAGGTGAGCTGTCCTGGCCATGCTCCTTCCCAGCTTCTTGTGCTCCCCCAGCCCACTCACTGACAGGGCGGGGGGAGAAGCAGAAAAGGCCTTGACTGTGCAAGCACTGCTCAGGTATAACTGAAACATCCCTGTGTAATCAATGCTGTTCTCAGCATAAAACCAACACACAGCCCTGTGCCAGCTACTAGGGAGAAAATTAACTCTATCCCAGCCAAAACCCGGACAATAGAACACCAAATTGTTTTTGTGAGACAATATATATCACAGAATCATATCTACATTTTGGAAATGTTTTCAGTGTGGAGGAAGATCCCTAACAAAAGAAAGTACATTCTTGTACAGGATGGTGTAAGACTGCTTATTTGAAGGACTATTATCAGACTAACCTGTAACTAAGGAATCCAAGCAGCAAATTAGAAAAAAAGTGAGGCCTAGAACCAAGGAGCCCCAGCTCTAATTTTTCTTGCTCTGGTCACTAGGCTGACATAATCTTGATTGCTTGTGTAAAATGCCATTAAAAATGAGTGGTGAGGTTTTTCTCCCTCTACCTTCTCCATCTCCAACTTTAATGCGATGCCTGCTGTCAATCCTTGGCTTAGCTCTGAGCCAGCTCATGGTATGACCACAGCAGAGCTAAAATGAACTTTGGTACCTGAAAAACAGAAGCAAAATCCCTTCTCTCTCCTTGGTCATTCAGTGGGGAGGCAGTTTCACATGGTGGTAAAGTCATTTGGTTGGGAAAGGAAAGGGGAGAGGAGTTACATGAGGAGAGAGTTGTGCTTTGCTCTTCAGGAGGTATCACTGGCCAGAGCTGCAGGAGAGTAGCTAGGAGCTTGCATAGAGAATGCATAGATCTATTTTATTTTTGTCACACTAAATCACTCTAGCACAGCCTTTCCCACTCTAGCTTGTTAAATTGTTTCTCACTATTAACTAACTCAGTCCTTCACTTAACCAATTTGGCTGTGTGAGGGACACTTGGGATGGCAATAAGGGAAGGAGAAGGGCTTTTAGGAAAAACTTGGCCATCTGGGCTTTGATTATTTTTGGTTTTAAGAAGAAATAAATATTAGCATGCTATGGAGAGAGTGCACAGAGAGCTGTGGTAGCAGAGAAGCCTCAGAGGGAGCATTTGAAGCCCTAGTGGATCAGTCCATATTACTCAATACAAACACCCCACTACATGAAGCAATGAGTGACTTTGGGTACTATCACACTGCCAGCTCGGATTATTGAGTTTAGACCCGTGGGCTAGGAAGTGAGAGGGTAGGTGTTTCATTTACTGGACTGATAAACAGGAAAATGAAGAGACTTGCCTGAATTAGATGGATGGCAGCTTTTTGCTGCATGACAGTTAACAATCAAGGTAGGATACGTTTTAAAGCCGTCTATTTTAGGGCCAGCAGTTCTCTCTGTAGTATCTTTGAATCCTTCATATGCCATTAGCAGCAATATACACAGCAACCTTGAAGCAGCCTTATTTTTGAGACCTCTTCAAGGTTTAAACGTTTTTGGTTTTCCCAGTTTGTCTGGTTTGCTCTGTGTTTGGAGACAGTGGAGAGAAGGAAAGGAAGCAACTATTTGCAAGATCATTTGGAAGTGGAAGATACAGGGAGCTGTGGGGCTTGTCTGTGACAGAAAGGCTTCCAGAAAGGGCAAACTGTTACAGAATTTCAGTAATTTGTCTGTTCTGTGAGGCTGTTGAATAACCAAATCCTTACCTGAAATTTCTCTGGCTCCTCCCTAGTGTATACTACTGTACAAGGTAAATGCAGCTGTTGTGCTAGAGGGTAGATGAAGCTGCTTCTTTGACACAGCTGGTACTTGATCCGCTTACTACTAATAAATACTGAAGCGAAAAGCAGAAGCAAAGTTGGATAGAAATCAGACGTATTTGCCAAGTGAAGATCCTTACTTTGCCCTAGAATAAATCAAAGGACCTTCAGAGAAAGCTGTCAGAGGTTCAAAGTTAGACATATCCTTTCAGTGAAATAAAAATAGGTGGTTTAATAGATTTCCCCTTGTAACAGAAAGTACAACAGCAGCATCGAGGACACACACCTAGTAACATTAGTCCCCTTCTCCCATCACCGCTCTCTAGGGGAACAGGCACATTTATTATTCCATTTCCATCTGTGCCAGCACCCTCATACTTCATCATCCTTCTCGTATTTCTAGAAGTCACCTGTTGAAATATATAGCTCAAACAAGGTTTCCTCTCTCTAGCTTTTCTGCTTTGCCTACTTGGTTTTAGGTGCCCAGAAGCTTAAAGCTACATTTAACTTCTAACATGGCTTAGGCAGAGTTTGTTTGAATTATTCATACAAAATACTGTCTGTCTTGATTAAATTTATTCCTCCCCTTGCTAAATGTAGAAAAAAATATATATATTCTACATCCACTATTATTAAGTAGCTCAAGCTATTCCTTCTGATTGTAATTGCTTGAATACCAGACTTTTTTCCTTGGGAATTAGTCACAGGTTACATGCACTTGGTCTGAGTCATCATTGCCCTGCCTTGCAGACAGGACAAATGGTTACATGTGGAGATAATGGCCTTATCCACTGTTGTTTTAAGCACATGTGTGAACCCAGTCCCTGGAACCATACTCTCAATTTGTGAGCAATCTGTTCATCCATTCTTTCAAACACAGGGCTTTTCTTCCAATGTCAAAATTTGAAATGACAGAATTATTTCCTCTGCCTCTTTTTTTAGTCTCTGGTGCATATAGCCACCTATGCAATTATATCATTAATGAAAACCTCTTTCCAGATAATGCATTGTTCCTCTTAATCTAAAAATGAATTGGAATGTCCTTTATTCCCATCACATGGAGAATAACCGGAAATACATGCATAAGATTTAGCACTGAAATATGTCCTTTTCATGTCAAAGTTGTGTGTGACCAACATCCTTTACTGCAGGGACTGCCAAATCTATGGGACTGTCATGCCGGATTTCCAGTTTCTTTACCAAATAAGCCCTTATACCTTACAGGTCATCAAAACACCAACAATCACTTATTTAGTCTTAAGAGACTTCAATCCTTGAAGTCCTTATGGTTTACATACCTGAGATGGAGAAAAAGGCCCATGGCACAGCAGTGCAGGAAGTCTGAGAGGTGAAGCCAGATCTGCTCCATGATTAAATGCATGCTGAAATGGCAGGAGTTAACCTGAACAAGAAATATTTGCCTTATTCTTTTTCTTCCTTTTTTTGTCTCCTTTTTCCAAAGCAGTCATGTTTTTTTGTTAGAAGAAGTAAGAAAATAAGGACACCATTGAAAATACATGCAAGCATCTATGAAACCATGTCAGTAAAAGTACTGGAGTGCTGAGTCAAATACAGCGTTAATAGGTACCAACAGTTACCATGCGTAGCTTTTGGTTATATTTTTATTTAACTAGTATATCTCTGGCAATATCACTCATAAAATAACATAATGGCTAAAGTGACCAATTGTGATACAAGTAGTAAGTAACATCAGTGAGTCTTCTACAGTAATGCTGAATGTGTAAACATGTGGTATCAGTTTGATATTATCATACCCACATACACCTGCAAACAACTAGCTTAAGATTTATGGGTGTTTATTAAAGGAATTTAGCAGAAATGTTTATTTGATGCTCTTTTGTTTTCATAGATAAAGTGGCTTTTTTTTTAAATTAATGTATTTTTGGTGGCTTTTCTTGTCCATAGTTTGAAAATTTCTTTTCCCAGAAAAAGTTTTGGAACAATGTGTTTCCTTTGGTTTCTATGCATAGAACAAAATGCTTAAATGTCCCTCAGGAGTTTCCTGTATTCTTCAAGGTAAGAAAGTCAAAAGAAAGAGTTAAAAAACAGAAGTGCCATAAGTAGAAATAGATTTTACAGTCCTTCTACAGGAACACAATATCATTCCAGTGGAAGTCATTAGACTTTTTTTCCTCAATGTGTAATGAAGGACTAATGTGACTCATTTCTGAATTGTAAATGAATTTTTAAAACCTTTCAGAGCCACGGTCAGGCACATCATAAAAACACAACAGCTCAGGATATCATACCAACCTGTAATTCCTTAGCAAGGAGATTCTACAGGTCATCTGCTGAGTAAATGCTGTTTATGATCATTGAACTTCAGGTCAAGGATATTACTAGGAAGTTTTTCTTTACTGGAAATTTAAGTGCTGATGATCAAAAATAAAAAGTTTTATGACCAATTACATCTGTATAAAGCTAAACATATCTTTTCATCATTGTGTTAAAGCATTAATGGCCACAAATTACCAGAGATAAATCAACAGATCTATTTCCAAGGGTTTCTTGTCAAAGTGCCTGTTATCTGTCTTTTTCTCTCAAGTCCATGGGATGGAAAATGACACCATGACAGTATTTTTCACTTAATTACATTGCTTTATTTTTGCCTTGCTGGAAGTGGGAAATCTTGTTCAAAGGCTATTGTCAAATATTGTCCTTTCCAGACTATTCTCACTAGTCTCTACTTTTCAAACCAGCTGTTTCTTTTAAGGTGTTTTTATTGAGTATTTTCCATCATCAGTCCTAATAATGGCTTGGTAACCTGGAGAATAGAGGTCAGAAGACTGCACGTGCTCTTCCCTTCATCCTGCCATAGTTTAATTTCCCTTGTGCATAGCTCACAGGGATGTAGCTAACCAGTGGCCTAAAAGGTGAGTACCATTTCTGAGAAGAAATGACAGACTAGAAGGCTGGAAGTGGCAGAGGAGGATCACAGGACAATGATATTCCTATTCCTTTCCATAGCTCTTGGGAAGTTACTTCAATGTGCCTCAGTTTCTCATCTGTAGCAAGCACAAGGCTACTGATCTCACAGGACTGCTAAAGCTTAGTTCATCAGCAGCTGTAAAACACACTGTACTCTCCAGATAGAAAATACAGATATTTTAGAAGATTAAACTGAAATACTCATAGAATTCTGTAGAGATTTTAAATACCCTATTCCATCCATTAAGAGCATCTACTCCAAACTGCATAAAACCATCCCCAAAACATCACTCAGTTGCTTTATGAAAACCACAACACGCACCTTAGGTACTGTGTTCAGAAAATATTCAGAGTGAAATCCTATTCCTGATGAAGTAAAGTGGTTGGGGTTTTGTTTCCAATTTGATTTAGATTCTCTGGACAACAGAATACTGATTATATCCTTTAGGATCATATTCCACTGGCTTATTGCCCTCACAGCTAAAAAATCTCCAGTTTGGAGATAGCATTTCCTAAAGGAGTCTACCCATTCTGAGATTAGTTTTGAGCCATATCTTATGCTTTGTAATTGAATACTAAATATATTCAGAAATACATTTAATAACATATTGTGGCTGCTGGTCTTTGCAAAAACAATAACATCACTATTTCCTAATAATCCAAAAGCATATTGCCTTTCTAAACGTCTCAATATATACACGAGAAAGAGCTCAAAGCAATGGGAAAAGAAACCATCATTCTAATTCAAAGAACTATGAAAGTGGTTTTCAAAGGCTGATACCGAGAAAGCAAAGGCAGTGGAAAAATGGAAAAAGAGTATATTAGAGTATATATATCCCTTCTGTGTAACATAATTCTCAAGCAGAAGAAAGTACATAGCAAGTGTTTCAGTTTTATTAAAAGAAAAAGAAATTTGGATGTACGCTTTCACTTCCAACAAGATGACTCTGACCTTAGGTCAGCAAGCACTATAGGAAAATAATTTTTCCCCTTACATACATCTGGATGCAATTTCAGTTATAGAGTGCGGGGAGGCAGAGGAAGGAAGGAGAGCTTACAACACTTCAGACATTATCACTTTCATTTTCTCGAATGATTCTGGATTTTAGTGACAACAGGTGATTGATGTTACAATGCTTTAGTTAAATGCCTGGGTTATTAGGCTGAAAGAAGTCCAGTCAGCCATAGCTACACTGCTGCAGAGAGCTGAGCTTCAGTGATTCTCTTTCCCCATTAACAATAACATGGTGCTAAAATCTGCTTTAAACTGTAGAAATCCTACCCCGACCTGTCAGAATGCCATATCACATCTTCAGGGGATGTTGCTTCCTTTCATCACCCTGTTTCATCTGTGGTGTCCATGTCGTTCCATCTGTTTGGAGTTGGACAGAAGACTCAACTTCTGCTTCTTAGAGAAGTGGGAAGGGAACAAAAACTGGTAGTGCTTACATTGTTAAGGATGGAGACTGCCTAGAGTAACTTCCTTGATAATCATGCAGCCTGTGGAAGCAACACTAAGAGACGAGGATAGCAGCTAGTGAAAAAAGGTCAAGGTCTCTTGCAGCTTACCTCCTACCCAGAAGAACCAAGTACAGAATAGATGGCTCACCCTCATGGAGAGAAGGAAGCTCACGGCAATGCAGAAAGGAGGATGTGCATGCTGCTGAGAGGTAGTCTCCACAGGAGACCTCATCTGCTTTCACTTCTCTGCCTGCATCCCTAAGGTGTTCTCAGGCCAAACTCTCATAGTTATGTTTTACAGCTCAGTACAACTATTTGAGTTGGTAAGGCTTCATGTTTGATGATTTTCATTTATAGAAGTCAGAAACCATTAAATCTCTGGTTACAGTGGGGTACCTGTGTCTCTTCTGCAATGAAAATGGACATATGGACAATTTAGTTCAGAAAACCCTAAAACATGCTGGATCCAGATGGATTTTATTGCTATGTTTTAAAGTGTTCAATAGAAAATGAGGTTCTTGTGTCTGAATGCCCCTTTGAATCCAGTAATAGGTCTCAAGAAAGTTTTGCTGATGCTATGATTTCAAAGCTGAGTGAGACTCTACCTCCTGAACTAATTATCAGCCAGTTTCTTCAATAATTCAAAATCCTTGCTAAAATCCCGACCTTAGAGATTAATAAAATGATCCTTTACAGTCTTTCCAAGTCAGGCTGATTAAACACAGATTTGGCACAGGCAACCTGAGGAACCTTAGTAACGTTATTCATTTAGCTAACAGAGTTACCTCCCCTGCTGACGCACTCCCAATTAATGCCAAGAAAGGCATCTGATCCGGCGGAAGGGGACCGCTTGTTCCCTGCTTTCTATTTTCTTGGATTCAATTCCAGTTTAATGATAACATCACCGTGTTTTACTTGAGAATTGTAATCATTTTATGGAAGTGGATAGCAGCCTGTCCAACTCACAAGTCTTTCTGAGGCCCTGGACAACAGCAGGTGTTTTGGAGGAATGTGTTCGTTTGCTCCACCGAGAGCACCTGAAGGAAGAAAGGCTTCTGTGGTATGGCAGCGGGTGATTAGTTTGTACCCTGCAGCAGGCAGATACCCGAGCTGAAGTATTTTATAATTACAACTGACGGTCTTACTCGTATCAGCGCGTCACTTTTTCCAGACCTAGGCTCTTTTGCAGCCAAGCAGCACCAGCTTAGCTTAAATCTGCCTGCAAGCTGCTCTGGTTAAATTGATGCAACTGTACACAAGATAACCGATTTAAAATTAGCTTTTTGTTACACTAGTGTTTATGAATGCCAGCTGAATCACCATAAGCTGAATTTAAACCAGTTTACTAGCGTTCATACCTAAAATTACTGGGGCTTAGCCAAATCAGTTTAAAATTTCGCTATGAGGGCGGCGCTGGCTGTGACTGAGTTGTTCTGCGAGGCTGCTGGGGAGGATGGCCATGCCAGAGGTAAAGCGACATGTCTGGCCACGGTCTGGCTGCCTCTACCCAGCTGCCTGTCACCTCCAACGTGTCCCCAGGGGCCAAGATGGTGTGAGTGATGGCTGCTTTGGCTGCTGAGTAGAGGCTGCAGGAGAGCCAGCCCCAGATAGAGGTGGAGATATTTAGGGGCAGAGGAGGGCCTAGGTGAAGGCTAAGGGGCACACGGTAGCTCCCGTGGCAGGGGTGGCAGGAGGCTTCGAACTCCTGGCAATGGCAGAGAGTCCCTCCAGCCACAGGCCTGGAAGGAGAATGGGTGCTGTGTGGCAGGTGAAGGCAAAAAGCTGTGCCTGAGCAGACATCCCAGACTCAGGGCAGCACCAGGTGGAAGTGGTAGGGGGGTGGCAGATGGAGAGATCCCTCACACAGGTACACAGGTTGCTGTTGACAGCTTTGGCAGGCCCTTAGACCATTGCCCCACATGAGCACACCTGCCTTGGCCAGGGGAGGTCTTGATGCTTTCTCCTGGATCCTGCCACTCAGAGGAAGGGGCTATAATTGGCTGCATGGCTGTTTTCAGTGACAGATTTAGTTTTTACAACCATGGGATCCACACTGAGAACTGAGAATGGCTTTGGGGGCACCTGATAGCCACCTCTTGTTACCTACAAGGAGGTTATGGAGGAGATGGAGTCAGGATCTTGACAGCATTGCAGGGCAGGAGAATGCTAGACAATGGATACAAGTTGAAATGAGAGATTTGTAGGCTGGATATAGGCGGAAACTATCTCCCCACAAGGGAGGCCGTGGAGCAGGTTACCTTGAGAAACTTTGCCTTCTCAATTCTTGATAGGTTTCAAGTCTCAGCTGGTTCAAGCACTGAACAGCCTGGTTTGCCCCCAGAGCTGACTGTTTCGGCCTGGGAGATGAGATGCAAGCTTCCTGAGATCCCTTCAAGCTTGAATTATCCCATCATCCTATGGCAATCAGAACGTGTCTTTAAACTAAGACAACTTTGCACATATATCACATTGTACTTGGCCATTAGCCTCAATCAGGTCTTGTGGCAGCAAATTATATAGATTAATCAGCTAACCATCATTTCAGTCAGCTTTATTTTTGTTCTTACTCTGGTTTAAGGAAACAAGAGAGTTTCATCTTTGCAATCCCATGCACTTGAGGCAAACTTTCCAACATGCATGCTTAAATAAGTAACCTCTTTCTGAAAGTGCTGAGCTCTCATCAGCTGTCTCTTGAAGAGAAATTATTGCCAGCTCAGCACTTTGGGAAACTTGATCTTTTATTTCCCATCCTAAATAAGGCTTTTACACCCTAATTTTTGGTATATTTTCTTCCATGTCTTGGCCACAGCAGCTTCTATGTGTTCTGAAAAAGGAAAATTCCTTCCTTACAAGAAAGATGCAGTACTACATCTGTGGTATTGTCCCCCTAAGATCAAAGAGAGCAGCTGGCCCATCAAAAGTCTCTCAGTAAGAGGAAATTGTTACTTCCAGGCACAACCACCAGTCTGCTAACCATAGACTTTATTAGCATAAGAGCCAAGATCCACCATCCTTATCTAACCAAGTATCAGTTGTGCTAAGATGTGAGGGAATACGTTATCTTAAATATGAGCCTTACTATGTTTATCTAAAATATGAAATCTTGTGTATACTCTATTTTTAGTCATATGCTATCTGGTAAAGACATTTTTCTTTTTCAACTTTTATTTGTATGTCTGTTTTCTTATCTTTTTTTTTTCAGTAAATTAGTCACTAATTTAATCATCTTTAAGATCCATATGCTCGCCCACATCATCTTTCATAAGAGTACAATAAGATAAAGCTTATTATTTGCTGAACTGAGGTATAATTAAACACTCTGAATTTCAATTATTTCATTTGATTACAGTGAAAGATCACATGGTCTCCTGCAATTCAGGGGGACAATTTTTTTCTTTTTAAATGTTTCAGAATTTTCTACACTTGTCTTTTATTTTAACTTTCAGCCTTTGATAATAGGACTTATTTACATCAAGCCAGTAACACACTCCACTGAAATGAAATAATTCCTTTCATTTTTTTTTCCTCCTGTGGCCATATTGGCAAGTTTCTCGGTGGAGTAATGTGAGAAATACCATGTGTTCACCTTCAGGCCAGTGTGTTATTTGCTGGTAACTGCATTTCCTGCTGCTGTATTTGCTTTGTGAAATGAAGAGTGACTATGACACTTTCCCCTTATTACCTTATGCCATCTTATGTATATAGGAAACTTCCTAGAGTCATTGCTCCACAAAATGGATAAAAATGTGTGTATATTCATATTTTGAATTGATAAAACACAAGTAACATTTGAATTCTCTACAGAAACAGAAAAACATTCCAATCGGAAAGTTGCCTGCAAAAATTCAATACCTTTCTGCCTTTATTCATTTATTTCAGCCTATATTGCTTATGAATCTAATGAAATGCTAGTCTACAGCTCCGTTTCAGTATGAAATGTCTCAAGGGAATAGAGTAAATGTCCAACTTCATGAACAATATATGACAAAGCTGTAGAGCAAGTCATTTGATTAGTTTATCTAGTGGCTTGTAACTCTACTTTTGAATAAACAGAGGTTGTCAGGCTGAGCGGAAGAGTTTGCTGTGAATAGTCTTACAAATATGCCTGTTCTCATTCTAGCACAATTTGATGAAGCTGCCTTGCTTTGATTAATTGACTTTCTTAATGAGTTTTTGCCCATATTTTGTTTAAAGTTTCCAAAAAAAGAGGGCATGACAGTACAACTAACCAAATCTTCATTGTCTACAGACCAAAATAGCTGTCACAGGAGGCTGAGAATACAAGAGAAAGGTGGGATGGAGCCTTATATTTGCTAGAGTCCTGCTTCCCTCAGGACCTCAGAGGACAGACTAAGTAAATAAAAAGGTTTAAAGGAATCCTTGCTATTTTTTAGTAAGTGGTGCAGTCCAGCCAGGATGAACTTTCCCTTGTTTACTTCTAGGCTAGTCTTAGGCTGAAGGGTTTCATTCCTTACTCCATTGCCTCTAGAGAAGCTCCTCCTGGTCCTCCTCCACCCAGAGCATTAGCTTCATTAGCTTCCTCTGATTGGGAAATCTTACTTAGTGTTCAGGCTGCTTATCCCTCCTCATGCACATATCCTTCACCAACTGCAGCCACTCACAGGGGTGCTCACCTGTGGACATGAAGCAGCTCTATAGCTAGCAGCTCCACTGGAAGTTTACAAAATCATTTTATTAGGCATGCAGTCTTCCAAGTTAACAACAGTGTTAATGCTGTAAGGTGAAGAAAGGGGGAAAGTTTAGTGTATGATCTAAACAGGACAGAAGTGCAGAAGTGAGGGGACAGAGCTAAAGATACATAGTTGGATGTAGACTGTATGCCTAAATATTAATAAATGGTTCAGTCTGCACTCACAAGGTGTTCTTCCACCCAGCAGCAGTTTCCTTTAGGACCTATGTCTGCTCTTCCCACAACGTCAGAGGAGAATTAACACCGAAGAATAGAACCTATAAGGGCCAAAACAAGAGCTGCCTAGATAGCAACTAGCAATAGAGACACATAGAACTGTAGATCTGCTTCCCTTCTGTCAGTGTTATTTTGGGCTAACTAAAGATGCCTTAACACCTGTGAATCCTCTCCTGGAGTAAGCTTCCAGAGAACCCAGGACAGTTCTTTTTCAAAAGGACAATTGAGTGATGTTTTCCTTTTGTGGAAGTGTAGAGGAACAAAAATCTGTCACTCATAAGTACTGGTGGCACCAATTTTTTCTTGGCTTTGCTTCTTCAGATGCCCCAGCTTCCAATGAGATGCAGGACAACTGTAGATAGAGAGATTCCAGAAATTTAGGCACCTAAATTCACAGCTCTAGCCCTGAAATACTCCAGTTTATCTGCTGCATAGTAATAGTAGAAAACTTAATCACAGTCTATGTTTTGGGTCAGGCACTGTTCAAGATTTGTTCATTTACATGCCTAAGGCTGCCTCAGTCTTAACAGAAATACTCTGGGCACCTAATTCTGTTGCCAGACTTGGAAGCAATTTTCAGTGGTCATCCAATGCATTTGGTTACATAAACACACCTGAAGGAACAGAGCTGTTGGACCCCTCTTTTACACCTCTATCTGCCCCAACTTCCAAGCTTCTTTTTTAACTCTGAGGACCCTCAAGCCTACATCTCACAGGAAAGCCACTTGATGAGAGTCTGAAGGTTACTCTAAGATGTGGGCATTCTTAGTTGTCAAGGAAAACAATTAGCATTTAACTATATAGAAATGGAGAAATATAATAAGGTCTTGTCTACATACAATGTTCTTCAATAAAGATAATTAACATGTGTTAATTTTGTTGTTTGGTGTTGTCAAAATCCAAAACCATTTCTTGATTTGTGTACTTTATGACCATTAGGTCCTTGAATCAAAAGCACAGATCAAGGGTTTGAATCTAGGCTTCTCTCCTCCCTTTCCCCCAGAACTGCCCATGGGTATTCTTTAGGATCTTGCTTTCTTGTGCTGCCTCTCTCTCATTCATGTGCCCTTAAAGATTTAAAGGAGGTAGGTGAAGTCTTTAAATGTACTTATTTTCTTGTGTGCAATTTTTGCTATAGAAAACACTGGGAATAGTTGGTTTCCAGCTAATAAAGCTGAAACTTGTTAGACTTGAGAAATGTTAGAATAAGCTGCTATATTAAGCTTAAAAGAGTAAAAGAAAAAAATCTCTTGAAGGATCTAACATGGTCAGGTACTGTAGCTGCAAAAATGGAGAAAAGGTCTACTCTGCCTAGACAGGCACATGTAAATAAATTATTTGTCTGATTTTGCATGTTAAAACTATAAGCTCGATTGTCTGACTTAGCGATGGTTACCTCTGCTCACCATACCTTATTAAGTGACTAGATGTTCCTTTGGCTGCTCAGTATGGGCACTGTCAGTACCTGCTATCTCCTATATATTCAGTCCTTAGGATCAAGTAGGTCTGTCAGTGGCAGCTTTCATTCTGGAACTGGTGAGTGAAATGCTTGGAAGAGGATTGTCAGCTTTGAGAATCCCGTGGCCTAACTTTGTGTACTGGAGCTACTGGCTTTTCTTCCCTGTTCCACTGTTGAACTGGCTGGCCAATTTTGTCTGTAGCTGCCTAAAGGGACGAGACCCACAGCTGGTGAAAAACAGAAGCCTATTAGAGGAGGAAGAACTTGCAACTATCCTTATCTAACAAAAAACCTGCTGTGTTTCTCTTTCGGTGGTGTTTTTTGGTTTTTTTTTTTTCCCATTTCAGTTGGAAACAGGCAATTTGCTCAGAGAAAAAGAAAATTAGAACTTATGTTTAGACATCGAAGTTAATCAGCTGCACATCATGGATCCACAAGAAACCAGGCTGCATTTTCTTACTGCTCATGGGACTTGTTTTAGTTTGGATTTTTTTGTTGTTTTGTTTCCCTCTCCATGGTTTGAATAAAAGAGGCTAAGAGCAGCTTTATCTGATTCCATTTCAAAACATTTGTCAAAATAGTTTTACTTTCTCCACACTCAGTCCTGGATGGTTTTGCTTTTCAACTAAATTGAAATATTTGATGTCATGGGCACCCTCTCTACCTTGCCTTCCTCCTACTGCCTCTGTTTACCCACCCCTGCCAGAGGCTGCTGCCTTCTCTCAAGCTGCTGCCAAGAACCAGAAGAGAAGCTTTAAAATATCTAGGTTATATTTGATCCCATTCAGTATCAGATTCACATTGCTGAAGTACCCTTCACAAAGGTAGCACAGATATCTATGCATCCCATTTCCATAACAGTAACTGAGTAAACCTCAGATTGATCAAGTGGTTTGGTAGCTTGATGTTGACATGAGCAAGGCTGCAGTCAAGAGATCCTCCCTCCTGCCCATTTCCTCCTGGGCACAACGACCAGAGCTGTCCCTGCAAACAATTCTTAATTTTAAGAGCTAGAATAGATCAGATCCTAATAACAATTATGCAATTCATTCACACAATGTTTAGTTTGCTTTCTTAACTGGAAGAAAGCTGTTTTTGCACAGTGTCAGGAGCAGCTTTGCTGCAATAACCAGAGATTGCCCCAGAGGATGAACAGGGTAAGCTCAGTCAGTGCAGCATATGGGAAAGAGCACATTGTTTCCCATTTGTTCTTTTTGCCTTGCTTATTCTGAGCCATAGCATTACGGTCTCAAGAACTTCAAAAGCATTCCTATAAAACTTGCTGCCAGGTAGATTAAATCAGTCACTCAGTAGCTGCTCTGTTGACGTACATTATGGCATTGAAGTGAGAACCTTGTAAATCTGCTCTGTGTATGTGTGAGGACTACTTTATATTCACGTTATTTCAGCCCTTTGCGTCTCAATATGTATCTTAATATTGGCTTACAATTTTGTTCCTAGTCGTGGAAATGTGTTAATTGATGAGCTACTTGCCTTTTTGGTGGCTATTTTGACCGAGGATCAGCAGTAAATGTCTGTATTTACAGACTGAAAGGGAGTTACAACTCTCTCTGTTACTGTAACATTTATTTTTCCTTTTTTTTTTTTTTTTTCTTTCTCCCAGCAGCAGTAAGCTCTTGAAAGTGGCCCTTGTTGTTCACCATCAAAATAGCACACTGCTTACACTGGGGTTATTCATCACAGGTTATCATTTAAAATATCATTTGGAAGGTGAGCCAGGTGGCTCTATTTCATGTAGGTGGTCAGGTTTTTCCCACTTGTATGAGTGAATACACAGTTTCTGGAAAGCGTCGTGAATCATTAATTATGGGTATACGAGCCTCAAAGAGGCTTTAGCAGCCTTTGAGTTGAGAAAGCCAAGTAAGCAGCAAGAGAGGTTTCTCTCCTTCTTCCTCTTGTATCAGAATCCATCGCTAAAGGACAGTAGCTCTCTGGCAGCCTGGCATGTGTGTCCGTGGAGAGCTCTGCAGTCAGTTTGACCTTTTCTTTCAAAAGGATGCTCGTGGGCAAACGCACCAAGGGGCATTAAGAATAGTTGTAGATGTGGTGACATTGATTTCTTCTTCAGCGGTTGTCATCTGCTGGGGTTTATACCTGGGGGTGCTACTGCACCACTGTTAGCATTGGAAGTAGGGGTTACAATGCCATACACCAAAAAGCTAGAAGACTTATTTTGGCTCCTTTGGATATAGGAATGACAGTGGGCAATTTGTTCTCTTCTTGCGACTTTGCCCCATCTTTCTTAATAGGTGTGTTAATTACTAATGTATGCTGCAATAAATATTATTCACTCTTCTCCGTCTCTCAGGGTGATTTGTAATTCATAGAAGGCTGGGAACAACTGGAAGGCAAGGCAGTGATCCTGAAATTTTCTAGCACCAAAGTAAATGATATTTTTATGGTCATCTAAGTTTCCTGGGAGCATTTTGTGTTATGTTAAATGGCTGTTATGCACTGATGAGCATACCTAATGAGGGTAGCCACTTCCCTCCAATAAATTATGGGAACAAATTTGAATGCTCATTAACATATATAAATTAACCCTGTGTGAGCACTGTAAAGAGCTCTGCAGTTTACGAAAGTATCACTGCGGCTTACCCTATTATTTGGATCTGTCAGAAGGAGATCAGTCTAAATGAAAATAAATAAATCACTACTTTCTAACAAGAAAATTTATCAGCACATAACTGATCAAAATGCCCATACCTGTGGGCAACTTCTTTCCTGTCAGGAATACCATTGAGGTGATACAGAGAGAAATAACTGTATGGATTGGTATCTTAGTGAGAGGAGAGATGGGGAGGGCCTTGTGTGTCAGTGGCAAACTTAACCAAGTAAAAATGTCACCTTGCTTCATTTCAGAGGAGGCTGGGGTCCTTGGCCAACTTGTGTTTGGCCACTGCTTATGTTTGCTGCTTTAATATAGTCCTATTTTTCTATAGCAACATGCATATTACACTATTGTAATATTTATTGCTGCCATAAGCTGAGATATAATCTCTTTTGGGCAAAGCAATATTTTTCTACTAGGAAAATTCAGCAGGTAAGAGATTTCTAATCATAATATGCAAAGCAAGTCAAAAGGAGTTATTTCAGAAAGTAGCTTTTGATCCAGTAGAGTTTTTTCCCAGTAGGTTTGATCAGATAACTGGTTGCATTAATTGATACTCAGTGTAGGAACAGATGCTAAATACTTCTGCCAGTCAATTCACCTAAATGTACAGAATAGTCCAAAAAAGGACATGCAGTAACTAACAGCAATGAATTCTGAAACAGTTGACAATCATGAATAATGCAGTAAGGGAAAAAAATAATAAAATGGGGCTGAGAGGTTGTTCACAGGTTGTTATCCTAGTATCTTCTTTAAGTATTTTTCATGAACAGAACTTTTCCTGACGGTTTCACTAAATTACACAATCAACTACAAAAGTAAGCTCATGAAAGAGCACTATTACATCTGAAACCTTTAAATATAAAGAAGTGGGACCTGGGAAGGAAGCTCTTCTAAAATGACATTTCTGTAATTGAAAATAAAATATTATTTCTTTGCTGACTGTAGATATAACAAAGACAGATTTCCACAGATAAAGAAGTAGATGTTGTCATGGTTTGACATGGCAGCCCAGCTAGCACAGAAGCACCACCACAGTCTCTTGCTCAGTGCCCCCAATAGCTCAAACCAGGACAATGTATTAAAAGAGATTCCCCTGTACAGGCTACCTTGTTTAATAGAAAACCAACTGAGGTCCAGCAGAAAGGTTCCCAATTACTTCAATGGACTTTCATGAAGGAATATTTACACATTCCCTAGTTTAACCATTTAATACGGTAACACAGGTGATGCCGGTATTCCCTGATTCTTAAATCAGCACATTTTTCTCTTACTTTGTTGTAGTTTGGATAGAGTTACTGTTTCTGCTTGTATGCATTTCTTTCTTGCCTTTGTCAGTTTAACACAAGACTACAGAACAGTGGTACTATCTGTGCCAAATGGCTTCCAACAATGACCAGAAGCAGAAAAACAAAAGTAGAAAACAAGAGCAGAAGATAAGAGTATTTCAAGCATATTGTGCTGTTTCTTAGCCTCCAACAATTTACAGCTCAGAGACTGAGCTCACAGGTGATGCCCCGGTATTCAGTTACACTCAACAGGTATCTCTTCCGTAACTTATCCATCTTTACCCAGAATCTCTGCTACTCTGTTAGAATGAGCTCCACAGTTGACTGTGAAAACTGTCCTTTTACTCCTATACTTTTGACCTGATTTATTGTCTTTTTTTTTCCTCCCCCAAGACATTTCGAGACCTTCCTTATCCAGTGGTTGCTTGATTTCTGTAAGAGTTGTTGGTGACCAAGGTGGCCAGGAGCTGATTGGAACTCTAGTGAGCTCTTCTGGAGGGCTTTCCCACTCTTTTGGGAGTTTGTGAAGTAAGACATCTTTCAATGGACTTTCATGAAGGAATATTTTCTTCATGAAAGAAGAAACAAAAGTTCATACTGACTTCTCTGATGCCCCAAAACTATGCACAGATCTCACTTTCCGTTCTTTATTGCAGTATGTTGTTTCATTAGAAAAGCAGTTCAGTCTTTGGGGTTTTTTTTTTGCTCTAAGTGACTTGACCTCCCATAGAATGGTTTCTTTTTTGGGGTTTTTGGTTTTATTTTTGTGGGTTTTTTTTTTTTTTTTTTGGTTTTAAATAATGATACTTTTGTTACCTTTTGCTACCTCCAGAGGGTCATCAAGGAGCTATGTTGGACTGTCACATAATCCAATAGCCATTTCCCAGAATGCAATCTCCATTGTATTAGCAGAGAAGTATCAGCCTGTCATGTCCTGACTGCTATAGAATATGTAGATCAACTTTTAAAAAAGAAAGGTAAGCAAACAGAAAAGTGATATGAGCATAGCAGTGTGTACCAAGGCACTGTAATAGACCATAAATGCTCATAAAGGGCAGCCCTCAGGAATGAGCTGCCTTGAGTTTGATTCTTACATACACAGAGGCCATACTTTGAGTCCTTGCACTGTCTTCGAGAGCTATGTCTATGCTGCTGAGTAAAAGAGGACCTGGTTTCAAACCCAGTCCAAGCAATAGGGACAGGGTTTATGTGTGCACTGTGAAACTGGAGTCTCCTGCAGATCAGGGCTCTCTTGCAGACAGCTGTTTCGAGGGATCCAGACTCGAGCCAGAGGCTCAAAGAACAATTAAGCTCTGTGGACAATCAGTAATCAAACTTGCTCCCTGGCCTTGGTTTATTTAAGAGTATAGAGGCACTCAGTGTGATCCTTCTAACAAACAGGAACAGCTTGTAAAAGGATAAGAGAAACAAAATGATTTCCGAGTAAATAATCTGATCTAGGGAATGATGTAAACCCCTAGCAGAGGCACTTACACGTGGTGCAAAATCATTAATGTTATGTAAGAGCTAAAAGCATTCACAAAAGGCTGGTGCACTTGTATCGGGATATGGATCACGCTCTTACTGACATTTAGCACCCTTTTATTCCTGGAGCTGGGTCTGCTTGAGATGCTCCATCTAAGTAAGTTGTATTTAGGCTTTAATATTTTGATGTTAGCTGAAAAGGGCTCTACTGATGAGCTCCTTAATGAAAAAAGCAGACAAATCTTAATTCTGGAAGGAAAGACTGCACATATCTTTTTGACCTGACTCCACGTCACAGTGTTAGATCTGAAATGAGACCTGAGTAAAAATAAAACAGAGATGGGTGGGAGTGTTTCTGTTTAATCCACTGGTCTTAAAAGCAGATATTGCTTTTGGTGGCTGTAACCGTGAGCAGTTCGTGTGGGGGGTGGGGTGTGAGTGCCTTTCAGGACAGCACTCCAGACGCTGAGATAAGCTGCAGTTAGCATTCACTGCTTTTCAGGCTGACATTTCTTTCTACAGTTTTTGGTGTATTTTTTTTTCTTTTTTTTCTTTTTTTCTTTTTTCCTGTAGGTTAATTATAAGAGATGTTTTCATAATACAACTCCTCTTTCCTAATATAAAATCTTCACTATTCCTGGATTAAATGGTAAGTATTATCTAGTTAATACCAGTAAATTTGTCCATAAAATATAGCTTTCAAAAGCATAGTAGACATGCCTCGTTAACCAAATGAAGTATTTCACAGAGATATAAAAGCACATGATTGACACATAGCATGCAGTCAAGGGAAATATTATCCTGCAAAGCTTTTAGCAATGTGTCACCGAACGCTTCACTGTGCAAAGTTCAAGTAACAGAAATAACGGGCTTCATTAGAAGAATCCAGAGTACACTGATCTGTCACTGATTAAAATCCAGCACAATGCCAGCTAGAAAAAATGGCAGTTATTTTGTTTCTTTCCCAGCACCAAAACATTTTGTCTTTTAGGCAATCTCCATAACATAAGAGAAAGAAGATGTTAAATTAAAAAAGCTGTGGCTCATGCTGTGAGGGAAATCGCTCCTGGATCTCACCCTTACAAGTGGCTCAACAGACCTATTCTCTACGCCATGTTCCTGATAACATAGTGGCACTCTCACCCAGCAGGACACAACTCACTGACCCGGAGCAGAAGAGCTGGGCTGGGAACTGAGCTAGAGAAAGGTGCTGCCTACTCAAGTAGAAATCAACAACCTTTGAATGATGATAGTCAATATTATCACTGGGGTGCCTTTTGAATTTCCTCAGCATTTCAGTAACTGTGCACGTTTTGGCTCTTCCATGTATCCTTCGATCTCTCTTTCATGACCCTCAAGTCACAGAATCATTTAAGTTGGTAAAGGCCTTCAAGATCGTTGGGTTCGACAAAGTCTAAGAGTATTACAGGCTTTTAAAAAATTTGCACTTAGAATCTTCTAAACATACCTGAGGAAAAGCTGTTCAAACCAAAGAGAATGCAGACTGATAGGATACATAGGGCAGTGTTTATCTCAGTGTAATTTCCAATCAACAGAACTACACTTTCATTTCAGGGTGACAGAGAAGCTGTTATTTTGGATAGCAACAAATCTCAGCAAATGGAAACTTCAAATGCTCTTCTGCAGATTCAGACATCTTCAAGAGATGGGCCAAGATTGTTTTCATGAGTATGATTCCCTTTTAAATCAGTTGCAGTGGTTATCTGCAAAGTGCCTCTTGAGTACTTTGATTTCATTTGTTTCAGAACACAAATCAAGTACATTTAGCTGATCCTCTAAAATTCAGCTGTATTATCTTCTTTCATTGGCCTCTCTAAAGGGCATTTTTACTGTCATATTTTAAAGAGGATTAATCTTTCCCAATATAAATCATAATAGCCTCCTTAGTTATTTTACATCTTCAGGTTTACACAGTTTAAACTATTTATAAGTTGATTTATGTTGCCTAAATTATTCTACTAGTGCTGTTGAGACAGCAAGGCTGACATTAGGATTATTTTACTGCCCAATGTATTGGACACAGACCTTGTTGAAGACCTGGTTCTCTCTTGATCATTATCCAACATCTGAACCAGTCCCTATCTTTTTCTTAAGAAGTCAAGAACAACTAGTGATGGGTGTAAAATAATAGAAAACCATTAAGGTTTATAAAATAAAATATTTGATAAAATATTTGATCTCTGTATGTAACTGATACCTGGAAATGTTAGCGAGCCCTGTTCTGCTTTCTAAGAACTTGAGCACGAGCTGTCACTCGAGTGAATCTGAAATCCTTAGCTTTCTTTCCTCCATGCTCTCATTCTACTGCAGACATTTATCTACACTTTTTTCTCGTCTGATTTGAAATACGTGGAACACTCACTTCCAGAATAGACCATTTTGATGACTGCAGAAGCTACTCTCTTTTGTAAAATGTGATTGGGGTTGGTCTGTGAAATTGTCAGTAGGCTTGTCCTCTCTTTTACGTGTGTCCTGTTTACTCTGAATCCCAGCTTCCACTCAGAATTAACTACTGAGGCTTGGCACAGAAAACAACAAGACCAGTGAGATGATATTGCTTGGGGCAAAATGAGGACATGCATGCTTTTTCTTCAGATACAGATTTTAAAGTCATTGCAAGTGGCTTATGTGTAATTCCTTGGATTTATTTAAAAAGTTGGTTTTAGTAGGTGAGTGGGGTCAGAGCAAGAATGAGGAGTCTAGTCATGGTTTAGCCGTTGATTTTTTGGATGATCCCTGAATAGTCACATTCTATGACTTTTAGAAAGGGCTCGGAATTGAGGACCTCCCAGTTTATAGACTTCAACTCCTGATTTCGTAAATTATTTTACCTTTTATTTAGTTAGGAGGAACATTTGAAAACACTGTCTGGTTTGTTGGTTTGGTTTTTTTTTTTTTTCTATCTTGAGGCAGAAACACAAACTGATTCCTTTTAAACAAGTCAACCACATCTTAGAAAGTATTTTTAGAAATTCTCTTTTTGTTGCGTACTTATCCACATTATGGACACAGCAATGCTAATCATGTACAGCTTTTGCATCTCTTTTACAGATATTTAACTCTGCTTCATCTGAAATTGCTATAAAGCTGTGAAAGCTGGAAATCAGGTGTTCCTATCTTTTGAGCCAACAGTCAAGTGTTGGTACATCAATTTACATTTTGAGCCCATGCATATTTCAAACTGGTTCACAGTGCACTGAGAGTGGGGGCAGATATGAGAAGTGTCTTAAGGACAGCTTCTCAGTGCGCCAATAGGATCCTCTTCCAGTGAGATTGCTCATGAGTATCCATTTGACTACACTTTGACAGCAGGGGCTGAGTAAAGGAAGAGCATCACAAACCCTCCCATTCACATGCTAGGCCTGGCCAGTGCTGAGCAACCAAAGACATAAAGGAGAGAAAGAAGTATGTAATCCTTACACCTGTGATGCTGCCAGCCTCACATTCCTCATGTCTCTCCAAGGAAAACAGTTCACTTCTGAACATGCTAGCACAGCTGGGTCAGGGCAGCATAACAGTAATTCCTGAGGGCATTCCTCTTGAACCTCAGCAAACAGAAAACTTCAGCTGTTTTTTTGACCTCTTGAGTGTATCCTGATTTCTTTTAAACAAATTCTGTTAGAAAGTTCAATCAAACAGACAGTGACTATATTTTTATTTTAAGCTGCAATAGAGAAAAGAAGAGCACTTCACCAAGACCTTCATGTAGGGTTACTTGTCATAGCCAGCTCACCTACAAATAATACAAATTCACTTCTTGTGAATAATTGCAGCCTGAAGAGGGAGGCTTCAGCATTTCATGATAGATGTGTTAGCTCCTGAATTCAGATAGCCTTTAGGTGGAGATCACCTGTTTTGGGGGAAAAGACTTAACCTGCAAGGCCTGTGAAGAGAGCTCCTCAACAAGAAAACTGGAAACCTAAGACTGGGAGTAGAGATTTGAAGTAAAATTTAGAAGTACTAAGGAATGTAGGCTATTTTATATCCTTGGAGGGATGTGGCTGAGGAAGCCAGAGATACCTGAGGGCAAAAGCAGGGAGCACAAGTGGCCTAAGAGATATGTAACTGTCTGTGATCAGTGTTTCACACTTCTTTGCAAAGTCTCCTACTGCTCATCATCAGAGAGATGCTTCAGATCAGATTAACTGACTATCTGTAAACCAAGTCAGGTTTAAACAAGCAGATCTGCCCTGGCTCTGAGATTTCCTAGCAGTCCTTTCAGTAGGACTGATTTTGTGTAATTCAGATCCCAGTTTAATATAATTTGTATATGAACACATTTTGTGTGGGAATGTAAAATCAGATTCAAATTATTGAGTTCACTTGATCTCCGCCATAGAAGAAGGCACTTGAAAAGATGTGAAGGAAGAGGAGCTATATTTACAGTACAACATTGAATCATTCTATGAAGTTATTCATTAGTACAACGGAGATATCTAAGAATTTTGCAGAACTTTTTTGATTTTTTTTTATTTTGGTTTTTTTTTTTAAATAGGACAAGCAGAAAAGGGAAGTGATGTGAGTCAATTGAATTCAAATCTATTTTACAAAAGGCGTTAACAAACTATTTAACCAGAGAGAGGTGATCAATCGCACAAAATCGAGTTGGAGACCTGTGACCTGTGGCCACAGGGATCAGTTCTGAGACCAGTCTTGTTCAACATCTTCATCAACCACCTTGATGAGGGTGTACCCTCAGCAAGTTGGCTGATGACACCAAACTGGAAGGATTGGCTGATTCCCCAGAAGGCTGTGCTGTCATTCACAGTGCGATCTTGACTGGCTCGAGAGTTGGGCAGAGAGGAACCTCATGAGATNTGGTACTTTTTTCTAAAGTGTTCAGTGACAGGACAAGGGGTAATGGACAAAAGCTGGAACACAAAAAGTCCCACTTGAACACAAGGAGAAACATCTTTCCTGTGAGCGAGCCCCGGCACAGGCTGTCCAGGTAGGGTGTGGAGTCTCCTTTAAAAGTTTTCAAACATGCCTGGATACTTTCTTGTCTGGCCTGACTGAGGTGAATCTGCTTTAGTAGGGGGATGGACTAGATGATTTCTAGAGGTCCCTTCCAACCACAAATCATTTTGTGATTCTGCAATTGTTGTAGCTCTTGGTATTTAAATAGCCTTTAAGCAAAAATTATTTTTTAAAATGAAAATTACAATATTAATTGATTATTTCAAAGTTTATTTGAGGTATATTAACAATATGTTTTCATTTAAGGTGTAAAATTATAAATAATGTTGAAAGAATTATTATGTAATTAACTCCCTTGTTTTAAACAATGCCTTGAATTATGTGGTTCACTAATTCAATATTTATCATGGTTTAATATAACTTCTGATTTGACTGGAGGGATTTTTTTTTACCTCTTGCTTCCTAGACACGTTTTGAGAAGATTTAATGTGTAACAATGTATTTGCTATATGTCTATCTATGAAGGCAAGGTAAAGCAAGCATGATTTAAAAGTAAAAGCAGTTTGTGGTTATCTATGGGAGTGTATTTCACACCCTATTATAGTCATCCTTTACTTATCTCCTAAGAAAACTCTTGCATCTTTATCTTTGCAATGGATAATTTCACTGCGTTGGTGGAGCAGACCTGTAGGCATACTCCTCATTCACAGAATATTAGGAACATTAGAGATGTCTTCAATCCAAGCCTTGTAGGTGGAGATAGACACCTTGCATCTGAGTCTTTTTCTTTCTTTCTTTTTTTTTTTTTTTTTTTCCCCCTAGGAAGTCAACACAGAAACTGCAGGACAGGTATGATACCCTTCTGCTGTCCAAGGTAATTCTTTAATTCACTTGATGCAACACTCTGTGTTACACAGAGTTTGTTAGAGTCAGAATGTCATGTTCAGGTAAGCACAAGAGGTTGTATCAAGGGGTCTTTTGAGACAGAATCAAACAGCCACCAGTACAGAATAGTGTGCTGTTTGCATTGTTGGCAAGTCAACATTTACAAGCTGTATGCTGGTCTGACCAGTAAGGGTCAGAAAGTATGTACTTTAGGACAAGCAGGACTTATATCCAGATGAAAAATTTGTTTTCTTCTGTCCCTTCAGCACAGATATGTTTATTCCATGGCTAATTAAATTGTCTGTTGTCTAAATGAGAGCAAGATAAGGATGCCAGCCAAGGGCAATGAAGCCATCACTGCTTTTCCAAGTAGGAAGCTATGTCTGGAGCTTGCTATCATTTCCCATAACGAACCTGCCGCATATCACTTGAAAAGTCTTAAGTCACTGTAATACATTCCCTGTATTACCGTTAACTCCTTTAGCTAGTTATCTCCAATAATCTGTCAATCGTGGTTAATGATGTAGTACATGCCTTCACTACAGGATGTTTATCCTCAGAAGACTGTCACTAATCCATTAATCTGTCCAATCCACTGAAATGTCTCTCCCTGTTCCACACCTAGTCTATATTACACTAAGCTCCAGAAATCCATTGTAGGTGGGTAAACATGAAAATAGCTTTTCTCTAAATTCTTGTCATTGCACTTAGAAATTTAAAAGCTTGAATAAAGTTGTCTTTTTTAAAAAAATAATTTTTGGAACAATTTGAAGTTTGAGGAAAAAAGGCAAGCGGGAATGGTGGCCTATGGACATTTTTTTGTATGTGTTTCAGTAGAAATCTTTTCATCCCAGACAGATCAGTGGATGACATTACTCTGTAAGCAATCAAAATGGCCAAGGAGTAAAAACAGTTGTTATTTCCAAATATGTTGTTAGGCATGAAGGGAAGCAGGTGTGTGTTGCTTGGATCTGAAGGAATCCTTTATAATGAAGCTAAGTGTCACTGTAGGTTAAGTGAAATGAAACAATGTGATGCCCTCCCTTATTCTTAAATAATAATTATTAAAAACCAACTAGTTAATTCAAATGCTAATGCTGTATTATAGGCACTAAGATGGTTCAAACTTGTTATTACAATCAGCAGCAACTCATTTCCCATTACTTTTGCTTGTTTTTGTGCAACGCACACGTTTCTGTGATACCAGGTAAGCCAAACATTTAAGCAAAGTGCCTTTACTGAGCAAAGGTTTAAATATTTGATCTTTTAAGGCACCCTTAAAATGGCTCTTTCAGGGATTTTAAAAGTTAATTTTCTTTTTTACTCCCCGCCCTGCCCCTTTAGATACTGTTAGAACTTCTATTTATTCTGACAGGTTAGAAAATGATGCAAAGTAAAAGTGAAGATGGTGTTATGCTGCACTTGTTAAATTCCGATGGACCGTGATGTAAACAGAAATAATGAAATGTCTGCTTTAGGCTTCTGCATCTTTTTTTTTTTTTTTTTTTTTTTAATCTTTCATAAGGAACTGCAATCGACTGAGAAAATTGCATCTCTAGCAATCTTCAGAGATCTTATACACAGCAGTGATGTTTCAGAAGTGCTGACTGAAAATAATACAGGGTTTCACTTGTCATATATTTGTATCCTTGGCTTTTCTAGTTCTGCTCTTAATTTGCATAATATGGAAAGATTTGAGACTTCAGTTACAGCACCCATTCTAGTAACAGCTTTCTATCCTTCACTGGACATAATACTAGAACCTTCCTTTAACCGGAAAAAAATGAAAGTCCTTGCTTTCAGAAAGAAAATAGACAAACATAATGTATGTTTTTGATTAAGAAAAAGAGTCATACCTCAGACCAGTGCAATATTTAGGCATTCACATGTATTCAGATTTAAATAGGCAAATGTTTGTGTATTACATTAATAAAGGAGAAGGCATTCTTGATGATGGAAGTCACGGCACAGCAGTAAACATAAAACACCTTCAGAGAATACATCTTTTTTACTCTCATCTCTGATGACCCTTCTAGTTTGTTTTGGTTCGTTTTTGTTTGGTTTGGTTTTTAATATTGCTGCTGTATATCTAATAAGCCTATGGAAAGAGTTAATAGAATCATAGAATCATTTCAGTTGGAAAAGACCTTTAAGAACATCAAGTCCAACCCCTAAACTAACACTGCCAAGCCCACCACTAAACCATAGAAATTATTCAAAGAAAGCAGGCATAGCCTTGCCTTTGCCCTAGAAGTTCAAAGTAAATCCAAACTAATTATCCCAAGAAGAAAAACAAACCAGTTATTTAGCTTAATTTACTCACTTTCTGGTGAATGCTGGAAATTGAAGATCTCAGTTGATTACAACATAGCACCTTTGCACTGAAGAAAGCCATTCATCTGTCATTTTAAGAATGCCAGACTCTTGTAACACCCTCATTAGTCAAAATATTATCATTCACCTCTGTGTTGTCCAGTGAAAACACAAAAAATAAATGAGATATGGCTGCCAATGGCAGTAAGTCAGGGGCTGTCTTCTTCAGGTAAACTATAAGCTCCTCAGTCCTGGAAGAGTGATTGTCCCAAAGGCAATTACCTGTAGGAGAGGTGACCTTCACAAAATCTGAGGCTGTGATGACAGTTGCCACCCATCACAAGCCATTGTTGAATAGTGGAGAATGTCAGATTCTCAGGTGCACACACTGCAAGTTCAGTATCAATACAGATTTAAGAAAGGACATTTACAACAGGTTGTCTTGTAAAAAGTCTTTGCATATACAACATTTATGCTTGGCTAAGGATAAAAATTATAGTCAGTATTTATGGAGTACAGGTGAAAATTCAAGCTGCCACAATCATTTTTAGACTAAGGTGAGAACTTTCCATCTACATGTACACAAAAGAATGTGAACAATGAAATGATGAATCTAGTAGGAAGATATTTTGCCTGTGAACTAAGACTTGAAGAGTTAAATAATGCTGTGTAATCATCTCCAACATATATTTTTCTCTGTTTTTTCTCTGCTTCTGTTTTAGAATTTGCAAAGCCCTAGATTTTTTGTACTTTACTTTCATTGCTTATACAAACATAATATTTACACTTGTTGCAGTCAAGTCAGGATAATCTCAAAACAGTCTTGAAGGCAGAGCACACCAATTGCCATTTCTTCTTGCCATCTTAATGCAAAGATTGAGCTTTACTGAAGCTATGAGACTGGCCTTATTCTCTTTGGTTGATTAGAGCCAGTACTACTTTACTGTACTTTTAGGGAAAACAATCCAGACTTCCTTCTGGCAGCTGTGGGCAATGCCGAGTAAAATTTCTGGTGCTCCTGGAAAGCCATGCATAATGCTGTGCATTGCAGTGAGCCATCTACTGGCACTTTTTCCTCCCAAGTATACCAACACGAGTGCCCTGCAAGAAAGAGGCAATCTCATGGCAATTCTTAATCCTTGCATTTCTAAAAATGGTTACCAGTCTGTCAGACCCAATTGTTCCCACATACTGTACTATTTTCTCTTTCATCTCCTCTTTAGACCTTTTGACCTATCTCTCCTGCAGGAAATTTTATAATCAACTTCCTATTATGCATGACAAATCTAGTATTAATTAGGCAATTATCAAATTACAAATTGTAAAATTATCATGTTATGTTCTATTAGTGCTTTCTAATGGAAATAAAAGCTATAACACAGAGCCAATGAAGGTCAGTTAACATACTGATTATGACAATTAAAACCATAATCAATCAGCAACTGTTACCATTTGCAGTTTCCACTTCCCTTGTGATGAGCCCTACATATCTATACAATAATCTGGAATCATTTTTCTCTTTTTCACACCAAATAGGCCACAAGAATATTCTCCTGGAATTTTGCAGAGCAATTTCTGCTACCAGTTCAATTGTGTTTATGACAGAGTATTTCTGGAATCTGGAAGAACTCTTTGGCCTATGACGTTTCAGTTTAGAATGTGCTTCAAAACAAAGTCATCATCCTCTGTGGGAATGAGTGCACTCTCAGCAGGTTTGCAGCTAACCACAAGCTGAGTGCTGAAGTTGAGATGCTTGAGGGAAGGGATGCCATCCAGAATGACTTTGACTGTCTTGAGCAGTGAGACAGTGTGAACCTCATGAAGTTCAACCAGGCCAAGTGTAACAATGCCAAGGTCAGCTGAGCTGGGACAATCCCTAGTACCAATACAGGCTAGGATATGAAGGTACTGAGAGCAGTCCTGTAGAGAAAGCTCTTGTGAGACTCCTATCTGAAGCACTGTGTTCAGTTCTAGAGTCCTCAAAACAACAAAGA
This sequence comes from Urocolius indicus, assembly GCA_013401255.1. Classification (NCBI taxonomy): domain Eukaryota; kingdom Metazoa; phylum Chordata; class Aves; order Coliiformes; family Coliidae; genus Urocolius; species Urocolius indicus. The sequence continues at coordinate 64,172 of WBNH01007470.1, forward strand.
CATGGACCTGTTGGAGTGGGTCCAGAGGAGGGCCACAAAAATTATCAAAGGGCTGGAACACTTTCCCTGTAAAGAAAGACTGATAAAGTTGGTAGTGTTCAGCATGGAGAAGGCTCTGGGAAGACCTTGTTACAGTTTTTCAATATATAAAAGTGGCTTATAAGAAAGGGACTGTACTGATAGGACAAAGGGCAATGATTTTAAAATGAAAGAGATAAGTTTAGATTGAACATAAGGAAGACATTTTTTATGAGCATGGTGAGACACTGGAACAGGTTGCCTGGAGAAACTTTGGATGCTCCATCACTAGAAGTGTTCAAGGTCAGGTTGGATGGGGCTTTGAGCAACTCTGTCTAGAAAACGATGTTCCTGCCCGTGACAAAGTTGTTGGACTAGATGATCTTTAAAGATCTCTTCTAATCCAAATTATTCTGTGTTTCTGTGTTTCCATACTTTCATATGTAATTATACTTCTCACTAAGGATGTATGATTTTGTTACCAAGAGAGTTGAATCAAGAGCATTCTAGGACTATTAAAGAGATAAAAAATCTTTTATTTCAATGAAGATTGGATTCTAGTCCAGTAAGGAACGCAGATAATAACTTAAAACTTTAAAGGATACATAAAGTAACCATGCCATCGTTACAAAGAAATGCATTATTTAGAAAAAAAATGATTATGCTAGAAAAAAAGAATTTTTTTTCAAAACTTGGAAAGCCTGTCCAAGCTATACATTACCCTGTGACTGCATGCCAACAATCTCACAAAGATTTATTCTTCCAGATGTAATGAGGTGAATTTATTTTTCTAATGTGTAGACAGACTCAAATACTTCTAAGTTCAATGAAGTTTGATTTTTATGCTGTTACATGAGAGCATGCCAATTTGTTACATGTGCTTTATATGTAAGCCTGATGTGGCTTACAAGAGCCATACACAAACCCTGTATTTTGACACTGACAAGTCCATCCTTAGTCCTGAAAGTGCATCACCCATCCATTTGCACAGCACAGTGAGAGACTTATGTGATTACACCTTTGTGGCAATCATAAACAGTAAATCAAAAATTTATGGTTAAACCTGAGATCTAAAAGTAGATTGTGCCTAAAAAAGTGTACCCAGAAAATAATTGCTTAAGATCAATGCATCTTTACAACAGATACTTCTTGGGATTTAATTACTTTAATCATTCTTTATGTCACAAAGATCTTTTCCATCTGTGAAGATACTTAGGACAGTTTAATTTAAGACAAGCAGAGAAGATTATGATGGTCTACAATCTTGGGGTAAAATGAACAAAGACAAGCCACTATTACTTGCTCTACCTGAGGAGAGACCATCTTAATGGAAAATGTGCTAAAAAGCATAAAAATATGAGCATAGAATAAATGTATAGATAACTAATACTTGGGTTATTCATTAACAACTTCAAATAGTGGTCATCCTACCATGTAAAGCCTTTAGCGTTTGAGATGAACCTGTGTGAAAAGATTTCACTTTCTTTTAGACCATGCAAATAGCACTGAACAGCACTCTCATCTCTAAAGACGTTTCCATGTGAAGGTTTACAAAATTCCATGAAGCCTGAGGGCTTTATTGTTGTTGTAGATCTCGTGAAACCACTAGGTTATATGTGAAAAAGTACAGCCAGCTGTTTCTCAATGCTGGGTGGAAATGAAGACAGCCCTATGAGTGACTCTGCAGAGGCACCCACAGTAGTGTGCTTATGAGGTATGAACTTGCAGGGCTGGACGTTTCCACCTACATTCAGTGTTGCCTGCTTTTCTGCATCCTTAAGGGTATTATAGTAATCTGTTAGCCTCAGGATGGTGTAGTTGTTCAGCTATGACTTCATTTGCCTTTAGATTGAGGGAGGGTTAGAGCAATGCCATTTGCTTTGGAGCCTCTCAGACTCCAAAGCAAACCACAGACCTCGGAGTTGGTGTGCTACACCTGCCCTATCCGGCCATTAAGAGGTCCTGTCAAGTATATCTTCACCCTACATGTGAGTGCACACCCACATGGTTTTTATGAACCTCTCCTTTTTAAGGCAGACATGAAGTAGAGGGAGGATCTGTGCTGCAGCACACTGCGGCTTTATACCTCTCCCCCCCACCCCGCCTTCTATTTTGGAAGGAAAGATTAAAAAAAAAAGAGAAAGGTACAGATCAATTATCTGTTGGCAGGTCTTTGTGAGGGTTTGGCAGAGGACAGTATTCTGAGCACAAGTGCATTTGGGCAACCACGTTATTTTGGCCTAAATTTATCCCTATAGTTTCAGTCAGAATTTATATTGTTCACTTTGAAATTGCTGTGTGCTGCTGCTGATGTGCACAGCTGAGCAGCTGCTCCCTCTCAAGACAAAGGAGGCTGCACTTCAGGACATGTTGAAGTGATTTCTGATTGTAAAGCATTTTGGGTTCCTTCAGACTAAAAGGCATTTTTACCACTTCTGCAGCTACTGATGTAAAGGGAACAGACAAAAAGTTCCCTGAAGCTGGTACAGATGAGACTTGACTTGAAATAGAACTTCAGTAGCTTTGGATAGTTTCCATTCTTCTTCAGTTTAATCTGTAGGCTGTAATGGTTGGGGTTTATACATAATTCTCTTTAGGGCATGCTCCTAGTGTAATTAGTGACAAAACCTGACTTATTAATTAATGAGTAGGATAAGGCTTCAGAGATGGTCATGCAGCAAAACTTTTCAGCCTAATGAATTGATTTCCATTAAATTAGCTATAAATATAATATCATTAATAATGAATTGGTTCTTTGTAAGGATACCAGTAGACAGTGGAAATGAGCAGATGTTACTTTTTTTGTCTCAATTACAAAGGGTTATTTCCCCAGTAAATTCTTTAACAGTTTTGGCAGAATTTGTAATGAGCAGTGTCTTGGACAGAGATAAAGAGTTATTTACAGCCGTAATGCCTCCAGGTCCAGCTAAAGTAGAGGTCCTGCAAATGGAACACCTGGTCACTTGTCCCATAGAGGAAACAGCTGAAGAGTCCTAAAATATTCTTGTAGGTAGTGTCTCTTTAATCTTCCTGAAAATCATCTTTGCATAGATAAGGGGTTGGCAAATGATTTAAAGGTTGTCAAAAGCAGCAGCAATGTTAAAAAAGCCTAACGACAGAAAGTAATTATTTGATGAGGAGTCTGCAGCTGGCCCCAAGCAAATAATTTCAAGACTCCGATTTCCCCATAAACTCTACTGCTTCACACTGGGGAAGGGATTTCTAAAATGCTGCAGCACCATTGATGATATTCCCTTTTGGGGACTGCCCATCAGTAATTCAGTGCTTGTTCTTTAGACATTGTGATTTTTCATTCTTTATTTTTCTTATTTTATAGACTAGGTTTTCCTAATTGAAAAGTCTTTAGGTGATGTCTCTATTAGCATCCAGACTTCCAATTAAGAATAGAAGAGATCTCAAAACAATTGTATGGTAAAGATCAAAATTATCATTTTGTTTCTCATACAAGCATTTTATTAGTAGCAGCCAAACCCTATTCATTGTGTATTCTCTTCCAAATAAGATATGTTGGAAAAGCTCAAACTTCAGGAAGTTCAGAGGATTGGAGCTCCCCATTTCTAATACTGACATAACAGCATCTTTGTTTTACTTTCACGTAGCTCCAGTTACAGCTGAGGAAGGATATTCAAGCAAGTTGCTCATATGAACTTTGTTTTCCAGATTAGCACCCAAGTTACTTCATATACCTGCTGACACGTTTGTACATAAACTTAGTTTGGTGGCAATCAGCAACTAGTGTTGTTCTACCGTATCACAACACATCCATTGCCAAAGTAGTCCAGTAATGCTCTGTCGATTTCCTCCTTCACTAGAAGCCTCAAGACAAATACTTTTCAAATTACATATCTATATTTTTGCTAACAAAATTCACATTTTCAAGCCCAGACAGTTGTTTCTTATGTGGAAAGGACCAATTCTCTGAATGCAGAGAAATTCGCAACCCCAGTGAATTCCATTAGATGTAAGTAACTAACATTTGTGAACATCAAGCCACCCTCATTCAGATGTTTGAAAAACAACCCATATATTTAATGTCTAGGCATGCCTGTTCCAAAATGATAGTCATTAAAATGAGTCTTTTCTTAGGCTTCCAATTTAACCTAAGATGAGCTTGCAGTTCGATCCCAGAAAGAAAACACATAAAGATTTAACACAGGTGAAAAAATATGCCTTCAAATATGGAAGTCCAATTAAATTCTCTAGATTCCAGTCACTGATAGCAACTGAGAAGAGTAAGGAAGAAAAAAAGGTTGTTTGTTTTTTTTTTTGTATATTTCTTTAGATTTAGGGAAGAGAAAGGATACATCCATCCAAGGCTGTACATTTGTACTATCATTAACCACACAATAAATACATTCTCACAATGTTAAATAATCACTTCACCAGGAACTAAGCCAACCAGCCAGCTACCTTCAAAGAATCCTGGGGGACAGATGAAGAAGTAAAATAAGTACCTCTGAATACTCTGGAATACAGTAAATCACTTTTCAGTAGCACAGCACTCTCACTTCCAGCCAACATGAAGGACAAAATGCTCAGCCCATTTTATAAACCCATCATGATACAAGAATGAATATTCCCTGCCCTGGTTATTTTGTTAAGTGTGTTAATGTTGTTGAGTGGACAGTGTTATTATGGATGGTAAAGAGAACTTTCTCCTTTGGAAGGAAGCAGGGTGCCTGGCTGATTGTGCTAACAGTGTCTGATCTAAGATGGGGAATGGGTGCACTAACCTAGCAGGTTGCTGTGGGGGTAAGCCAGTATGCAGAAGCAAAGAATTTTAGTAGATATCTGCTTCAAGACCCAATAAGAGGATGTGCGAAATTAATGGATTGCATTTATAATGCACTGTTTTACATATGTGAGTAGATTTTCAGGTATTATATTGTGTACTGAATGTACTTATAATGCCATATATAGCAACACAAATGAAATATCTACCTTACCAAAACATGCTAATGAACTAAGGGTACGATATCATGTATCTGAAGCTTATCAATGTGGAATACTGCAGCAAGAAGACACAAATGCCATGCACAGCTATGCAACACTACGTTGTGGGGGAAAATTTCGTCTGATGATGGAGGGTGGTCAATACGTGTCCAAAGCACCAAGACTGATAATGTTTTGTGCACATACAAAATATCTCCTCACATTCTTCAATTGTTTTGCCACTGAGTTTGTCACACTAAGGTATGCAGTTTCTGGGAAGTGCATGCTTAGTTTTCTGTGCAACAAAAATACAAATGTACAGATCTGTTTTTTCTTTCTGGTTGCAGTATTTTGAAGTCAAAGATATTTATAAATGAACCCCTTTGGAAAGGAAATAGATGCATCTATGAAATAATTATTACAGCTATAGTAAGAACTCTCAGACCTGTGTAGGAATTCTTCAAAGGCTTTATAATAACAACAGAAAAAAAATCATATATTTCTCTCTGCTTTTATAAGTTTTATGAGTAACTAAAAGGGTTTCAATGTGGGAAACAGTTTTTGGATGTTAATTCTCTGCTCATCTGTCTCCCCAAGCCCCTCAGACATTAATTAAACTTTTATAGCCATTCAAACCAACATCTAAACATTCCAACTCGGAGCGGCTTAAGTACAGCCTCAGGCTATATCTGGCCCAAATCCACCAGAATGGCTCTATGCCCTGTTCTCTGTTCCAGCTATTGACTGTTCTTGACCCCTTTTTCTTTTACTTTTATCATCTATTATCTTAACTTGGCTTATTCTGCCCTGGTCCGATTTTGTCCACTGGCATAACAAATTCTTACTTTTTCTGCACCCTATGCTCCTGTGACCAGGTAGTATTCTTCCCTATAACACTTTCAGAAACATCTTGACAGTTTGACTTTATCAAAGTTACACAATGGGTGATGGTAGCTATTTGAGCTTGTGTTTCCAGATGGCATGGGATCAATAGATGGGATGTGACTCATAGCTAACTAGATATTTGGCCTTTGAAGCGTGGCGTTGCAGCTCCTTAGTAAGTGTTCTGAGCCTTATTGTTTTGAAGGGAATTCTATGGTGATATTTAGGAAAAGAGAGAGGGATGCAAACCATCAAAGCTGAAGAACATTTGGACTGAGGTTTGCTGTTTGAGCCTTGTCACTATCTCCCACTACGTTTTATACTTCCAGCATCAAGATGTACTATGACTTACACAGATGTCTCAGATTCCATTAGCGTCAGTGGAATTTTGAAGAGTGATTTGGCAACTTTTGGGTAAGACAAACAATTATTCAGATATCAGACCCTTACACAAGCAACATGTACCTGGGAACTCCTGTATTGCAGATAGATAAAATTAAGTCAGCTCTTTGGTATTCAGGTATAAAAATCTGCCTACACATGACAGGTGCATGATAAATATTCTTCCAGGGAGAATCAAGGAAATATTTTTCAGTGTGCAGAGGGTCCCTCAACTATTTGGGTGATGTTTTCTAGTCATATGATTTGCCTTCAGGTTTTTTCCAGTTGAACATCAGGGAGTTCTTTACATTTAGTAACTCATTCACAAAATTATATAGCATCAATGTAACACTGCTGTCTGTGACAAAGCTCAGTTTTATCAGAAAGTAATTCAGGTTTGTGATAGAAAGCATACAGCTTCATGTGAAAAGAAGATGCTGTCTCTGGCCACCAGAGGATTCCAACAGAAATAGTAAAAGGGCCATGATACTCCAACCAGTCATTAGTTGGAGGTTATTTACGATTTTAGCAAGTATTAACAAAAGGGTTTTCTTATGCAAGTTGCTTTATTTATTTTCTGATTTTCTAAATCTTAGTTTTGTGTGTGGTAGACATGTTGCTTATTTAGATGTTCCTTTTAAAATAAATAAATTAATCTCTGTTTTTTTCACTTGTCAAATAGTTTGTTTAATTGTAAAGTAATAAATGACAGTATCCACGATGCTCAATTTCTGAGGAGGACATAAGCTCTTAGCAATATTTAGAAGTTAGTGTTGGCAGTGGCACTTCAGGTAGGTGTACTACAGGTCTGTCATCTCTGAAAGGTGGGATGAGGTCAGGCCAATGAGGGAGAAACTGAAGGAAGGAGTCCCTGTGCCTGAAGGTAAGATCTCACTCAGCATTGTAGCATTTATGTTTAAAGAAATCTTAATGAATGTAATATTAAATCAAATTAAGAAAAGTCTTAGATATTTAGCAGTTATGGAGAAGTAAGTGTACAGGTTGAAAATTTGAAACCTGGATTCAAATGGTTCAGTTTATCTTAGCCATTTAAAATCAGTTAAAATGCCAACCAGCAGTTGACAAATACCCGTTACTCCATACTACAGGAGTGAAACTTTGTTAAAGTTAAAAATGGTAATTATGATTATTCTTCCGGTGTGTAGCTATGCAATCATTACACTTCATTAATCGCATTCAATAAAGGAGTATTGCTATTTACTAATCCAGGTTGGGAAACCTTAATAGCTCCACTCTTCAGAGATTATTTGTATCCCCAAAAGCACTATTACCCTTTTTATTCCAGGCTCTTACCAAAGCAGGAAACTTCAGGTTTAATGTTTTGTAGTTGTATTACCAATTACTAGATGTGATAAACAAACTTTCCAGTATATTTTAGCACTCAATATTTCAAACTGTTTATACACAAAGCTAATAGTTATGATTATGTTTATTGCTCCTCTACATTCAGCAAAACTTACAGAAATGAGGAGAGAATGACTTTGTGTGAAACCTACTGGTCAAAAGCTACAGGCAGTTCTATTTAAAAAGCTTGTAACTGAATCCTATTTTCTAATCAAGAACAGGACGTTAAATTTGCACAGTAAATGTACTGAAGCATAAATAACTGATTATTTAGATCAATCTTCTGTTTAGAAGGGAAGTCAAATGGTGTGTATCTACAAAATGCAATTTTTATGAGGGTTGAGCATTAATCCTGGATCCTGCTGCTTTGCAGGTCTGATATATTGAAAAAGCTGTTAGATAAGTCTGGCAGTCATCAAAGCAAATTAATTAAGAACAAAAATTATAATACTTTACTTGTTTCTAGTAAAATAGCATAAAGATATAAGAGGAATGCTGAAAGAATTTTCCCTCCCCCCTAATTTTCATTCTTTTTTGTGAAGATTAATGGTGGAAGATCTAACAGAGCCTCATTAGACGCCAAAAGAGATGGCATATATGTTAACATCCCTCTAGGAGCTGTGTCTGTGACTCCAGGAAATTAATTCTAGTATGGTTAAGACTTCTTACTGTTTCTTTCTCGATGTTATGAGACAGTCGCTATCAGGACTAGCAAAAACTATGCAATAAATAAGGTCAAGCTGTTCCTTGCACCAGTGAACTAATAGAGAAGCTGCCTTTTTCTCTTCTGTCATCTTCATCTTGCCTAAAATACACAGTAAGAACTCTGCCAATTGGGATGTAAAATGCATTCTTGATTGTAGCATATAATTAAAACTTCCCTTTCTGCATTTTTCCACATCAGTTTATAAAGGATCTACTCGAATTTGAGGCAAAAAAAAGACATCTGGCTTCATGGCTTTGTGTGGGCTGAAGCTAGTTATATTCCTTTTTTAATATATATTTGTACTGAGTCAAGCCTAAAATAATGAACACTCCTTACCCACTAGAATGAGTTCCTTCATGCTGAGAGGTGAAGTAAATTCTGCCATGATCACTGAAAACATGCCAGAACCATTAATGCACATTGCACTACTTTGGTCCATTACCAAAATGATTATAGTCCTATATAACAGCCTTCAATATGAAAAACTTCAAGCACCTCAAATACTTTTCTTCCAGGTCCTTCTCATGTTTTCAATTAAAAAAAAACAAAACTAGCTTAAGACAACAACAGCTACTACTACTACTACTGCTGTGGCTGCTACTACTACTACTACTGCAGTCTGTTGTATGGGAGAGAGAATTTGAAATAAAACACTGCCTATTAGTCTAGAGCATGCCAGATCTACAGGTTTTAAAGTGCTGAACACATTTTTTGCTGGGTCAACATAATTGCAGCCGTGCCTTTATACAGTGTCCTTGCTAAGAGTCACAAGGGTGCTTTACAGTGAAGCTCGTTAGAAATAATCAATATTTAAGAAGTGTTAAAAAGAACAGCAAACATATTTCTTTGATGTATTAAAAGCTGGAAGAGACCAAGTAGTTTAAAATAGTGATGGAAAGTTTAAAAATCAAAGTGTCATTAGAAAAAAAAAGCAAAAATTCTTAGTCTTACAAGTCATAAGGAGGACAAACAAAGCAGCTGTACACTTCTGATGGCAAAAGAAAGCTGTAAAACATGGATGTTGAGAACTGAGGAGGTAAGCTCGAATATAGCTGTCCTTGCAACTCTACGTGGAGGGGCCTCCACTGCCTGCCGTTACATGGTAATGGAGCAGCTCCCTGTGCTCAGTCGTCACACAGCACGTTGACTATCTGGGAGGGTTCTGGTTTACTCTAAATCCATTTCCCAGAGTAAAACAAAAAGAAATGAGAAGGTTTTACAGTCTGTTTCAAAGGTCAGTGTGCTTTAATTCTGTCTAGCCTTGACAGGTTTTGGTCTGAGCTGGGTGAATTAATTGCTTGGCAAAACCTGGATGTTTTACCAAGCAATAAAGCGAATCTTTCAATAGCCTTTCTAAAGTATTGGGATTGGGATTACAATATCTCAAAACACTAAAGCTGTCTCCTTCACCTCAGTTGTGTTGTACCCATCCCTTCCACCATGTCAATGGTGCAGTAGCTGTTTATCTCATGGATAAACTTTTAGGGTTGAGACACCTGAGGGATTCAATCCCGAGTACCTTGTAGCTATGAGAATAGTCTTTGAGCTGCTTTTGAAAGAGAAAGAGGAGAGAGGTCTGTTGGGCAGCACTGTGCATGGCTCCTGAAGAAGGAGGAACATGTCAAATGCTGAATGAGCTCTGAAAACAGCTGGGATAGGACTTGTTCAGCACTCCAGCACATGGCAGCTGGCAGTGATCCCAGAGGGACCATACAATCCCAAGCAAGCTCAGGAGCTTCCCTGACACCCCACCAGTGCTGCAGTTGTAGCAGGGGAGAAATTTAGGAACTGCAGGCAATAAATCCATACACACCCCAGTAGCAACCTTTGCCTTGGGAGAAACCCCCTTTTTTAGAGAAAGGGTAACATTTCTGTTTTTTTTACAGAATTTTTACTCTTTTGTAGAGTTGTTGGTAGCAGCAGTGTTACTAATTGCTAAATAAGCACATGTAAACTAGACAGATGAATATTCTCTCAAACTAGAGCACTTGCAGCAGCTACACTGTGTTGCCAGGCAGCTGCTGGATGCTAGGCCATGGAAGGACATCGATCTCTAATGAGCAAAGTGGTTTCACTTCTGCCCTGTGCGTTTTGTTCACTGGCAATGCCAAACAGCAGCCCAGCTATGGCAGCAGCTTTTACCCTTCACTGGCAGAACCTCTCAGCCTGACAACACACAGTGATCAAGCTGCATCTACAACCCCAGCCCCACAGGAACAGGCATGGCTGATGATTGTTACAAAAGGAAACTATGGTTAAAAGAAAAATTACCATTTGCTACACAGAGAGGCAAGGAACAAAGGATGAAGAGAGGTGGAAAAAAAGATTGCTTTCTTCCAAAACAGTAAGGTAAAATAAATGACAGCGGATGCATCTACCTAGAGTAGTGCCACTTGGAAGTGATCGCAGCTAGACTTCCCTGCAGTGGTATGCTGTGTTGCGTCATGCCGTGTCATGACATGCCATTCTTCTATGTTTCTGGGCCACGTGGCCAAATTTCCCTTTCAGAGAGCAAGGACAGGGTTTGGGCATGCTTGGGACTTTCCAAGATGTGGAGTCAGGACACAGCCAGAACACATTGTAGGAAAGTCTCCCTGGCTGGCAGTATAAATATAGCAAATTAACCCCAAGGAATTGCATGCACAGCACTTGAAAAAATCTGGGGCTGAAGTCAAAACAAACACAATGGTCTTTATTTCAATCTGTCACGAGGAGAGCAATGTAAGCTATACCGAATGATCATAATTTTAAGCACCTCCTGAATTTTTTAAAACTCCCCTGGCTCCTGTCTTGAAGGACATGTTAAGTGGAGAGCTTTTTGAGGTCTTTATGGATTTCTACATACAGTAAACCTTTAAATAACTGAGTATCTCAAGCACATGGAATCACTACATTTTGCTGAGATTTGGGCCTTTGCCAAATATGTTCATTTGTCAGGTAGGGGGACGGTTTATAAAAGCTAACACATTTTTAATAGAGATTTGAAGCGACAGCTTGTTGCATGCCCATTATCCAACAGGTCTGACCACTGTCTCCTGTGGTGAGATTGACAGACTGCATGTGGCAGGGAGGAGAATGAGCCAGGAAAGCCTCCGAGAGCTTTATTGCCAGATCCATTCTATGTGTACATACCTGGCTTTCCGCTTCAAATAAGGGATGATTTCCTTTTAATCTTTCACCAAATTTTCAAAGGCTTTCTTTTCTGCTTGAAACATGACTGTGAAAAAATGTCATTTGCTGAACAAATTCACTCCCTGTATGGATCCAGTCACATCTGCTAACCACAGTGACAAAGCATTAGCTAGTTCTCAGCTGAAATGTTCTGGCCTTCATCCAAAGTATTTTGGTTTTCGGCCCAAACCCAATAATGTTCAGTTCTAGTATGCAGTTTTTAAATAATAAAAAAAGACACCTCTACTCCTACCTCTTTTTTTTTTGGCCCTCCATTTTTGTTTAGTAACAAATACTTTTTCTTGTCAGAAAAAGATTTCTGTAGAAAATTTTACCAGACTTAACACATGTCAGTTCCACTTATAGCCATTGAAGCAGTGCAATGTATTAAAGCTATTAAAAGGAATTTTTTCTTTTGGCTGTTGTGAATTTTGGTGTTAGTACTGCATGTAAGTAACTTTTAGCTGAGGGACAGGAAGAAGTGGTAGAGACTGAGAGGGGGAGTTGGCACATATTACAAGGAAGAGCTCTAATAGAGGGGATTGCCATCTTGGGCACCTGGCTGATCTTGGGAGGAGGCAGCATTTGTATAACAGAAGTTTTTTCATGGTTAGCTACTTATCTAACAGAGATTAAGACCTAGAAGGAATGGGAAAAGTGATGCCCAACAGCTAGTGCCTGTTTATTGCCTACTTGTCTGACTGTCTGTCTTTGAGGATGTTACTGCCAATAATCAGCTGTCTCTGCACATTCATCCCATCTTGAGTAGCAAGGTTTTCCTGTGGGAATGATAAGAAGCCTGGAATGTTTCCCATAAAATTCATAATTTCTACCTTGACATTTCAATATGCCTAAGAAGTTTTTATCATCAGCTCTGATGAGCATAAGTTGGAGTGTTAGCATTTCCCTTGGACACATCCCCTCCTAATCACCACATTACTTGAGGAACGTGAAGGAAATAGGACAGTTCCTCACACGACAACAGAACTTGGCACTGATGCTTAGAGGAAGATTTATATCTCTTCTCAAAGCCTCTCAACAGTCAGCAGATTTGAAGAAGAGGAACAGTGTCTTTTGTAGATAAATAAATATCATCCTTTTCTGTTGAAGAATGATCTCCCATACAACAGCCAACGTAGCGCATTCTGCTTCCAGTCTGTACCTTATTGGCTTGGCAGATTGCAGATTGCCTGCAGACATCTTGTCTGGACACACCAGGGAACGTGGTAATTGTCACATTGCATTCTAGCATTCAACATTCTGAAGTATGTGGCTCTGACCACGCTGGAGGTCAAGCTTAGAGGCTTACTGGCTAAACAGCAGGTAAGCTGAACAGCCCTATGACTGCCATATATGCACAGTATGGATGCATCCATTTTTGCATCATAGGAGATCCTGCATGCTCTTACTGCATTTGAGGAGAGTTAGCAGATATGTCTGCTACTTATGGAAAGCAGAGAAGTAAAACTCAGATACAATGACACCAAAAATAGACACAATGCCAGCAAAAGAAAAATTAGTTCAGTAAGAAGTAAGGAATATAGAACAATTAAGTGCTGGCTTGTAAATGAGAGAGTACTGTGGCTAACAAAGAAGATAGGTAGGTCGGTTATGTAAAGATAATTTAGGGATATATAATATTGGTCCCTATTGTCCTGACATAGTAAGTCTGCAACAAGTAGCTGTTCAAGGAGGAGGATTGAGGCACAGTCTTTTTCAGCCACTGTCATGAAGAATGCTCATGGCATTAGCATGCTGTTTCAAGGACAAACCTGGATTATGACAGTGCCATGGTGGTACAGAGCTGGCTTTTGAGTATGCTTACTTTCTGAATCCTCTTTGGAAAGCTAAGGAAGGATAGAATGCAGTATCTGAAAAAAATGTTTCTAATTCAGTTTAACAATTTGAAGTTTTAAGAACACTGATGATGTAGACATAAAGTTTTACAAGCAATTTTCTGAAAGTTTTTAAAGCAATTCCATGTCATTGGAATAATATACTAGCAATTGATGTCATTTGCTTCAGCAAACAAGACTCAAGAAGGGATTCCACAGAATGATTTGAAAAATTGTCATTATGAATCTTGAGAACATTTTCATTCTTCCATCTAACATTTACTTCACACCATAAAAGATTATGTTCCTCTGATGTGTTTTGCATGCTAGAGATTTTATATTGTGCGTGGATACTTTCTTAAAAAACATGAATCTAGCTCTAACTTCCAAAGTATTCTCAGTTCTGGGTTTCAAGCTTCTGCCAAACTTCTAGACATCTATCAGTTTTGGTTGTCTTTACAATCAAAGGGGACCATAAATTTTTCATTGGCATCAGCAGGAGCATAGTCAGTTAGGCCTTGGGTTAACGTAGAACAGAATGCTCATTTGTAAACTGAAGCAGACTGACTTTGATTTGACTTTGGATCAGACCTCTGTGGAAAAATATTCAGCAAGTGAAAGAAATTCAACATTATAGTAAAGTCATTTGCTCACCAGCTGTTAAAAATAAATAGCTATACAAATGATGGGCCATAAACTAAGATTACTGTTATGCATAAGAATGTGTCTTGTTGTTTGATGATTGCTCTTTGTTTTGTGGTAAGGTGGTGAATGTACATGTCCTTAGGAAGGCTTTATCTTTGTCAGTGACATTTGTTCTTTTACATGACACTAGTGCCACCCAGAATTCTTTCAGGTTTTCAGTAAAGGGTAACTGTCATTTTTCTCCCTGTAATACTTCTTCCAACTAGAACAAGAGTCATGTAATAGTATGCAGTACTCCCCCCACCTCTCAGGGAAACAAAGTTTGTCACTGAGGCAGCATTCACACTCCATTAAAAGCACACATAACCTAATGGACGATATGAAATAAGCTGAATGACATGTAAGTGAAAAGTTGCATCGTCTCATCTCGATATGAAAAATGTTAAGTAGGATAAAAATAACGGTGCTGACCTCTTGGTGTCTTTTGGTGACATTTCTTGAAAGAAATCATGACATATTTTACTTTTGTAAGATATGGCAGGTGGGTACGTGCTTACGTTTTGTTGAGAAACAAACTGAAACACATCAAAGTTGGGAGTTATCCAGCTATACACTGAAGTACTTGTACAAAGGTGTGACTAGAATTACTCCCTTTGCTCTGATTCAATAAGCAAAATTCTCCTTCATCTCACTGTTTCCAAAAAGAAGTTGTTCAGTAAAGTGACTTACAGAGCTTTCTGTTTCAATTATTTGACAGTCATCTTTGATATTTAAGGTGTGATACATAACTCTTCATGATTTTTATTCATAAGCAAAATACAATATAACACAGCTTTAAAAGAAAAAAATTAAAAAAACCCCACAATAATCAAGCAAATACAGATTTTTCTTAAATCTTTGACTGTAAAAGCTTTTCTGTCAAGAGATGAAGGAAGATAGAAGAGTAGGCTTTGACCCAAATTTTGGCAAGACCTTCGATGAATGCCACTTGATTGCAGGTTTCTGCCCACTTTACTGTATGTGATAGGAGAAGTGCAGTGTAACATTCAATAGAAAGATGAACAATTTAGCAAATGGTAAGCATCCATAGGGGAAGCTGCATCATACTAAATAAAAATATTGTGGAACCACATAGACTGTTGATCATCACTTGTACTTCTGAGGCACGCAATAGATATGAGTGATCACAGGGAAGGCATGAACTGTAAACTGGTTAATCCTGTAAACATCATAGCAATGAGAAAACTAATGAGCTTTAGGTGAAATGTGAAAGGATTTCAATCAAATGTGTAAGTGGTTTGACATAAGCCTACTGTCATTTCACTCTAACAGATTGGAAGCAATGAAAAATTATCAGTGCAGTACAGAATGAGTTCAAACAGAGAGCAGAGCACTGTGTGAAAATAACCTGATAGTAGACTATGTAGTGTTTCTACTTGGGAAAAAAAATAAAGAAACTCAGATTTCTTCTCTCTCTCTCTCAGTCACAGAACTAGTTATTTGTAAAGCCAAAACAGACAATCTTGGCTTCACAGGCATTCAAACTGATGCCAGGCTGTAATGATCTATCTTTACTGTATGTACACACAGCATTAAGAGATGGCAATGTTATTCAAATGAGCCTGCGGTTTACTAGATGAATTTAATTATTTCTGGTTTGTTTTCACCCCTAGGGGCTAGTTTTTGATGGAAGAAATTCAATATTAGTACTTAGATGACTTGCAGTATACAAGCAACACTGCTGAGAGTGTACTAAAAGCAGTGTTCAATTATAGCTCAGTGAAGTCAGTGAGGACAATGAGGTTACATCTGTTATTCACAACCTTCAGTGGAGAAAACTAGGTTGCACATAAAACAAATATATATAAGGAATAAAAGAAGAGACTGAGATCATTTGTGGGTACAATTTTGAGTGGAGACCTACAGCCTCAGTTTTTCCCCACAATAATTCACAAGAATTTCTCACAATAACAAAAAGAGAAAGTTCACAATGTCAGCGAAGTCTGTAATTCCAGACTTCTTATATCTAAGATGTCCACAGCCAGCTGCTTCAGTGGAAATGATTTTTGGAAGGAATCACTGCAAAAGTTTTCTAAAGGAGACTTCTTTCCTGCATCCCACATTAAAGCTCCTCAAATTTCTAACTGCTTTTGAAAATCAGCCCTATCAGCAGAAAACAGAGGGAGATACTTTGTGGTTTAACCAAGTGATAGGCAGTGATTCAAAGATAAGTCCTTGTACAGTTATGAATCCCAAGTTATATAAAAAAAGGCTAAAATATTTTCCATGTTTAGCAGAAGGAAAAAGTAGTATTTATATAAATGAGGTCTGGCAAGTGAGCTCTACTTAGGCTGAAGAGCAGTAAGGTCAGTGCTCACGTACATTTACAATTGTACATCTCTACTGGTTCATGCAGTTGTTAGTAATTAAAAAAAGATTACATTTCAGCTGCTGCTCTGCCTGAATAGCTTCCTAGGAAAGCACAGGGATGAGAAGAAGTTGTGTAGCAGAGGGCTTTTGGTGCTGGTGAGAGATAACCTAGCTTATGTGCACTTGTATGATTACTTAAAATAGTAACTTACCCAACTGAGCTAATCTGAAAATGCACTACTGAAGGCGTAGAGCATTAGAGAGAAAAAGTGTGTAAGAAGATCCTCTTCTTCCTCCACAGAAGGTACTGTCACATACAGATGTGTATGACAAAATGCTGTCTCAGTTGCTGTGGGATGGGAAAGAGATGGAGTCAAAGTAAGAGGTGCATCTCTTCTCTCTTGCCATGTTTTGTTATAATGGAACATCTTCATATTTGGAGGACCCTTTGTGACTGAAGCACTGACAATAAAGCCATGTGGAAGAAGAAGCACTGGCCAGTGACAAGCTTGTGGCCAATACATGTCCCCTGCGCCACCAGATCACTGGGTAGTTGCTTGGTATGATGGAGTGCTTTGTTGCTTTCTCAGTCACCTTTAGGAATGGTCAATGAGCCCATCACCTTTCTCGTGAAAATGAGATGGTATTTTCCAACCTTGCCTTCATAATAAGAAAAATGTGCAAGAACTAAAAATGGTTGTAAAATGAAAGACATGAGAAATTAGTCATTCCATTAAAAGGCAGATACAAATAAGTTAAATGCTTGTCTAAGATGAATTTTGCTTCCGATGGTTTCTGTCTGACTTTGAAGTATTTTCTGGTTAGTACATTGACCTGTCAAACTGACTGTCAAAACACCCTTACACAGCCTTCCAGCATGGGAAGTATCTCTATTTACAAATGTAACCTGAAATTTTGCTTCCCTGGAGTTGAGACTGACTTGGAAGTGAAGTTCCTCCTTCACTTGACTCAGTTTTAGCTTGCAAGTGAATTGGCCTATGGGACTTTTCACAAATTCTGGTAAGTAATTAGTGCAATTGTTCAGCTCATCACTGCCTTTCATTATATTCATGTTTATCTGAGATGGTTTCCCTTTTATTACTTAACAATATTTTTGGAATCTCCCATCCAGCTGGGGAGACATCACTTATCTGGATGCCTTAGTTGTTACAAACCCCATCATATTTACAAAATAGAAATATGCCTTTTTCTGGCAGACAGAACAGAGATGAGTTATATCACTCTGAATATGCATGAGTTTAAGAACATAATTTTTTATACTTTCATGATAGTCATTCTGATGTATGAATGAGAATGATAAATATGGTTCATTGGAAGTCCTTGATAGAAACTAGCTATAATCATATATAAATAACCTTAGAGCATTGCTATGTTTGGATCAGATGATCTTTAATTGTGGCTTGTTGGGTTATTGGAACTCCAAAGTATCACCTTTAGCCTGATTATGGTTTGTAAGAAGTGTTTCCAATTTGACTGGACTGTTCATTAGCCATTTTCAAAAGAGGAATGTTGCTCTTCACTGCTGATGTAACATGTCTCTGCTTGGGTTCCTTGTAAAGCAGTAAACAAAGTGTGAGCCTACGCAATGCTCCTGTAGCACATGAGATCTGGACATGCACTTCCTCAGTCACATGGCTCTGGATACACATTTTAAGAGCCACAGCAGCTCAGTCACTGGAAGGAGTCAGTAGACACAGAAAAGGACAGACAGTGACGAGACCCAACTATGTGTTGAACAGATTTGCCTTGTCAGTCATTGGAAAACCATCTGTGACCTGCTTAACCTCTATCATGATCTGTTTCTCCTGGTTGCTGAGGCAACTTTGTGCCTAAATGTGTTGGGGTGGATATAAACCTTCTTGAGTCACAGTCCTAACTCACCTACAATAGGGTGTCAGTTTCTGTTTGTTCAAGGCAGCAAGGAATGTGTCTAAGTTAATCATTACTTGGGGTTTCTGTATATAGCAGTTTCTAAAACAGAAGAATGTTGTTAAACACTTCCAGCAGTATGGAGGCTTCTGTCATTTTCCTTTATGAATTCCAGATTGATTCTGCCATGCATATTCACAATGAGTTGTATTGAATTCTGCACATGAGATTATGTCATAGGATCCTACTTGATAGGTATAATGTTGGAAAAATACAGTTTAAATTTTTCTCCCAGTTTTACATTTCCTGGTAACTAGGGAATGTGTATAGCAGTAACGGTCATTGCAACTCTATAGTACACCTCAAAATCTGTTTGTTTGCTAGTTTTGCTGATTTATTTTCTGTTTCATAGAATGGTAGGGGTTGGAAAGGACCTTTAGTGATCATCTAGTCCAACCTGCTTGCCAAAGCAGATTCACCTACATCAGGTTGCATGGGAACAGGTTTTGAAAACCTCCAGAGAAGGAGACTCCACATCATCCCTGGGCAGCCTGTGCCAGGGCTCCCTCATCCTCACAGGAAAATAGTTTTTTCTTATGTTTAAATGGAACTTTTTGTGTTCCAGCTTCATTCCATTACCCTTTGTCCTGTCACTAGATACAACAGAGAAAAGGGATTCCCCAGCCTCCTGACATCCACCATTTAGTGAGGTCCCCCTTCAGTCTACTCGTCTCCAGGCTGAACAGCCTCAAGTTCTGTAGCCTTTCCTCATAAGGAAGATGCTCCAGTCCACTGATCATCTTGGTGGCCCTGCGCTGGACTCTCTCCAGAAGTTCTCTGTCCCTCTTAAGCTGAGGAGCCCAGAATTGGTCACAGGACTTGAGATGAGGCCTCACCAGGACAGAGTAGAGGGGGAGCAGAACCTCCCTTGACCTGCTGGCCACACTCTTCTTAATGCATCCCAGGATGCCATTGGCCTTCTTGGCCAAGAGGGCACATTGCTGGCTCATGCTTAGTTTATTATCAACCAGGACTCCCAGGTCTCTCTTTGGAGAGCTGCTCTCTAGTAGGTCAACCCCCAGCCTGTACTGGTGCATGAAGTTGTTCCTCCTGAGGCTGTAAAATGATAAATATGGTTGGAAAATGATAAATAGCAGCATATGAAGCATTTAGTAAAAATGTCAAATGCTTGTGTAGCTTTGTTGATATGAGTGCAGAAAAATTGCTTGATTTAATGCAAACATCAATAAATACAAGTCAACCATAAGCTTAGTGTTAAACAAATGCACTGAAGTTCCAAACGAATCATAGATACAGGATTAGCTCTATCACTGCTTTTCTTCAGCTCTGTCCACTCTTTTCAGTGAGCCTGGGACATATCTGCAACTCCAGCACTGCCAGTGTGCCCTCAGTTACTCATCTTTTCCTTTTCCACATCTCAGTTCCTTTCACTAACGTCCAGAGCTGGAGATAAGCTTGGAAGGAAAGAAGGAGCCCACTTTGCAAATGAGAAACATTGAATGAAAAATTTTGTCAGGGATTGCAAATATGGTAGCAATGGGAAAAGGAATCTTGCTGAACAATCAATATCATTCTCTATCAGAAATATCAAATTATGGCCAAACCCATTATGTATCTGACTTTTTAAAATTAAAATTTATATCCTATTACGCTATTGCTAGAGCATGTTTTTTACATAGTTGCTGATAAGACTATACTTTCTGACATATGAAAAGTTTTTTTCCAAAAACCTTTTCGGCAAACCTCTGAAAGGCTATATTCAGATACAATGGCAAGCATAATTTTACAGAATGGTGCAACAGGACATCAAGTCTTGGTATTGGCAGCTTGGTAGACCAGTGTAACATCACAGACAATTTTACATCTTGCTTTCATGCCATTTTAATACAGAGTCTCAGAGGAGGCTCTGAGACACAGACTTTCACTTGACTTTATAGTGGAGAGTTCCTCCTCCAGCTCTGTCTCTTCTTGTTGTCTGCAGGACCACACATTGAATAGCTCAGGTAGATAAAAAACAGTGAAGGCATCACTTTGGAGTCTACCTGATTCAGTGCAGACATTTCACTCCCAGCTTGTCCTTCTGAATTGCTTTAGTAGTCATGGAGAGAAATGGCCACTTCTAGGCATTATTCATCTTATCTGTAAAGCAGCCGTCTGAATTAGGTCAGATGAATCACATCCTAGAAGCCACTGTGGAAGCAAGCTGTGGGTGACTAGCATAGACAGCCAGCTGCACCATAGATGTCTGACGTTAGCTGAGATGAGTCTTGTTTATGTGGGTTATTGCCAAGATCAAATGAAGCTATAGATCAAGAGCATGTCTAGGTTAGCTATTAAAAAAATTCACCTCTTTTTTACCCTTAAATAAGCTTCTCAATGTTTCTGTTTTTTTTTTTTTTTCCCAAGATGAATTTGCCTATCGTGCTACTTAATAATTGTTCTATGGCATTGTCACCATACATAACCTATTAATTACCGAAGTAGAAACTTCTATGCATTGAAATACCATCAGATCTGAATCACTGACATGATATGCAAAGTTCTCATTTCTTAATAATTCTTAAAAAGCAGTAGTTAATCTTCTTTCTTGCAGCACAATCAAATTGGCAATTTATCAGCAGTATTTAATGTATTCATTTATTTAGTAAGCCTGCCTTAGGCTTTACAAAATGGTATTGACACCTTACCTTAGAAACCATGTTGCAGCCAGTGGAGTGAAACTGATGTAAGCGCTTGGCTCCACTGTAATATAACCAGTCGTAGGAACTGGGATGAGGCTCTACCTTGCCTCAGTTCAGATGGCTATCCCTATTCCTGTGATGGGATTCATTTGGCCCAAACATTTCTCTATGAAGCTGATATTCACTTCAGCCTTGGGTGAGTGGGTTAGAAATCTGGACTTGGTAGGATGGGTCTAATTCTTCAAGTTTAAATGGAAAAATGTTGGACACGACAGTCAGAAGGGAACTGTTTTACTTTCAAGTTCTAGGAACATTTTTATTGTAGGTTTAGTTGATTTTTGTCCCTTTTTTTAATTTAAGTAGTATGACATCTTTTCTGAGGTTAAAACTACAGACATGTTCATCTCAACAAAGTCAATCACATTAAAAACAAATTGTGGAATTACCAGTTACATAACCTATGAAACCCTTTATTAAGGACTGGTTGTCCTAACTTCTAGCATATGTAAATCATCATTGCTCTACTGGTTTCAATGTTTGTGCATCAATTCATGCCAGATGAGCAGCTGGCCTCAAACGTTCAGTACATGCTTCTCAAGATGCTAGTAAGAGCATAGTGAGAGGAAAGGATTATCTTAAATGCTGGTTTATTTCTGTATTGGTTCATTCACAAGAGATGCAGTTTCATTGATCCTCTTGCTGAGATTTTAGAACAGGGAAGTCCAGAATGGTGAAACTGCTCATATTGAAGGCTGGCTTTTGGGATCTATCTATCTTATTTTGTATTGTGTTGTTTTTGAAATGATCTACTGAATTCCTTCAGAAGAATGAGTTTGAACTCAGCATCCAATGCTACATGAATAACTTCAGCATCATGCCTTACATAGAGTAGAGGAATAGAAAGGCTATGCAGAATAGAAGAGAATCTGAAACATGAGTAAGGAAAGATCCAGTTAAATGACATGCAACAGAAAGAAAACATGAGAGTGTAAGTGACCAGACTATCTAGCTTAATTACATGTTAGGAAACCAGATGGAGCAACCACCTTCATCATGGCCTCAAGTTTTGCCAGAGAAGGTTTAGATTAGATGTTTGGTAAAAGGTCTTCACCAAAAGGGTTGTCAAGCACTGGAACAGGCTGCCCAGAGCAGTGATAGAGTCGCTGTCTCAAGGTATTTAAAACACTTGTAGATGTGGTGCCTGGGGGACATGGCGTTTGCTTTAGTAGTGGACATGGCAGTGCTGGATTAATGGTTGAATCCAATGATCTTAAAGGTCTTTTCTAACATAAATGATTCTATGATTCTGTCCCTAAAACTGCTCCACAAATATTTCCCAATTTATTTTCTAGATATGCTAGTTCTTACCCCTGTTTTGAAGATGTGAAAATTAACATAGTCTAAATAACTGCTCTAAAGCCTGTTGAATTGGAATGGTATCTCCAAAAAGCACTCAGTGAGATTTCAAAAGTGACTGCTGATTACAAAAATCCAATTAGTGTTAGCTTGTACCTGAGCTTTAGAGAAAATGATCGTCTGTAGCTAATCCTTCAGGATAATGCTCACTTTGAAAATATAGTCTTGCATATCTCCAGCTAAATACTGAATATCAGTAGCTATACTTTAAGAGTGATCTCTTAAGTCTGTTGTCAATTTGTCAGTCAACAGAAATCAAATTTGCTTCAGTATTAAGGTCTGCATTCAGAAATGAAGCCAAACTCCATATTTATACCATGCACCTGTTTTTTTTTTTTTCACCACCCTGGAGTTATTTTTTTCTTAGATCATGTATTCAAACCAACCTTGCAAAATCACACTTGTGATCAGACTGCTTAGCCTGAATCAAAGCTAACCTTAGGAAAAAAACACATCTGCAATACTTGCAAGTGCAGATATTCTCCTCTCTTGTGTTCCCAAGAGAAAAGCCAAACGAGAAATCTGCAAACAGGCCAGAGCATCCTGTTGGTGTGTAACAGGCCCTGAAGACACTGGCATTTCAACAAGGCTGGTGCTGGGTTGTGCTCAGCCTCTGTCCTGATTGCTACTTTTTAATAGAAAGATTCAGAATGGTCTCTGATTCTTTTCCGTACTGGGTGAAAATATGATTTGGGCAATACAATAAAATCCCAGGAGGCTGTCAGTTTTGCATTTGTAATGAGGGTCTGCAGCCCAGGAATGGATTTTCCAGATGTGCATGACATCCACTGCAGCCACTGAGCTCTCTTTTCTCTTCTTGGTCTTCTTCTTGGGGCCTGAAATTAAATGTCTTTCCCTTGGTTATTAGCATTTAGCTAAAGAGATCTTTGCTAATCATTTTCTTCAGCAATGCCAACAGTGTTTACAATCTGGTTGTCTGCACTTCTAGAGGAATTTTTCCCCTTGTTGGGAGAGACCATAGCAGTGGACTGATTTGTACTGTTTATCCTGTAATATTTAGTTGACAAAGAGTCTTTCTCTTACTGTCACTACTTTTTTTTTGCATAAGTAGAATTAAACTTTATTTCATTACAAATCCCAAAGTCATACTCCATTCTATAAATCCCAATTACAACAAAGGCGAGGAAAAGGAGGAAAAACTATGTCTGTCCCTCATGACACCAGAAGATACTAACACATCATTAACATTAGGCCAAAATCACATCACACAATTTCACAACAGGCTGCATAAAACCACGTTTTTACATTTGTTTTGGTTAATGTCAAGGCTTGTTTCAAGGTGATATTGCAAAAACACTTTAAAAATTGTTTTTAAACCATTATAATCCAGACCATGCGACTGCAAAATTCACATTGATCCTCCTCTGTCTATGGCATTGACATGGACTGGCTTGTGGAGTGCTACTGTAGCAGAATCCCCCACACCCCCGCCCTGTCCCAGGCCACTGGCCAGTGCCTCTGGTACTCTTTGCCAACAGCAACATCAGTGATTTTACAGCTGATCTGTCACGGAAGGCTGAACTGTGTGAAGCTGAGCAAGACATACAGAGGAGGGCTGCATGTATGTGTGTATGTAAAGGGTAAAGTGAGAGAAGCAGCACAGATTTGCTGACCAGAACGTCTGAGTCCAAGAAGCAGTTTTCTCTGCCCATTGCTTCCATCGGCTTTAAACACAATGGACGTTTACGATAACCCGTTGGGAATCTTTACTGTGATTCAGTGAGTAAGCTAATATGTCTCTACTTCATATTTTAAATTAATGGGAATATAAATATTTAAATCTATGCATACTTTTCAAGGGCAATATGGTTTGAAGTACTCACACTTCTGTGCCCTTAATAATAAGTCATGTTTTGAAATGACTTTGTTAAACATTGAAAATAGTTTGACCTTTGAATTAAACTAATATAAGTAGTATTTCAACAAATGGTAACAGAGACAGCCTAGATAAATTATTGACAATGTCATAGAACTCAGAAAATGAAGAGGAGATTCAGGCATTTTATTTCTCCAAAGAATGATGACCCTCTAAGAAGTTTTAAGAATCCTTAGCTGCCTTAATAAGCTTGTATTTATTTCACAAATGCATCTGAAAGATCCTTAAAGTTATGAAGCTACTTTCCCATTAAACTCTGTGGTATTTTTGTCTTTCAAGAATTAACTCGTATCTTAGATAACTTATTCAGGATTTCACTGTGTTGTATATATGTTTCGTCATGGCATAGGAAATGTTTGTTTAAACCGTATGTCACTGCATTGGTTTACCAAAAGACACTGTCTAAAACTTACTAGGGCTGTGAGTCTGTATGCTTCCAGTTTCACCAAAGACAGGTCTTCTGACAAATATATGTTAGGTAACTTTTTCTGGTTTTTGAGTCTGTGTTTTTTCTTCTCTAAAATAGTTATAAAACTCGAACTTACTGAATAACAGTGTGGAATAAAACTTAAAATTTGCATAACTCCCATCTTCTTCAGGAATTGTAAAGCTTTGAGCTCAGCAGCTTCCTTTTGACTTCAATAGAGACTTGAACAGAAGTGTCTTTTCCCATGCAACTGGACAATATTCTTTGGGTGTTTCAATAATGCTTTAAGGTTGTTGTTTTTTTTTTTTTTTTTTTTGTGTGTGTGAATTATTTAACTTTTTCTCTATTTAATCTTCCATAAATGAGATAAAATAAGATAAGCTCAAAGATATAGCTGCACATTTTCATTAACCATATGATCCTAAAGTGTGTGTATCTTGTCCTTCTGCACTGTTTCCTTTTCATTACTCTTTGTCATCTTTGTTTATCAAGGTAAGCTTTAAATCTATAATACAAATCCTTTTGAATAGGGATGTTGTCTTTGCAAGCCTCCAGTGAAAAAGCTAGCAAATTATGAAGCACATTAAAAGAAGTTCCAGATAGTTTCTTTATCAACCTGCAGTCCTTTGTCTTCTCATTGCTCTCAAAGGCAGATGGGCCACTGTTATGAGGTCAGCTTGCCCCCTCATTCTGAATGCTGAATACAGGAACTGGGCAGACTGAAAAAAGAGAGGACAGAAGTAGAGACACAAAAAGTACAGCAAATACAGAATCATGTTCATAAATATTTCCCTTTTTCCATCTTTCCCTCTCCAAATACAAGAAATAAAAAACCAAGGCTGGAATAGAAATGTGACTGGGATCCAAATCAGCACATCTCCAGGAGCAGCAGAGGGATGGTCACTTCAGCTCCAAGCACACAGGACACCTGCTTGGGTTAATGCTGTTGTCCTTGGTCCCCCAGAGGCTCTGGATACTTTGCCTTTGAAGCCTGTTGAGCTGCTATGTAAAAGCAAACCAACCACTGCCAATATAATGGGGCATGGCAACTGAACCTCTGCAGGAAGATTTTCCAAATAAGTTGATGGAAAGATAGGATCATTTTACTATATGTTCCTTCACAGTTCATTGAGGCTGAAATGTGCTTGAAAATTCACCTTTTTTCAGTAAGGGCTAAGGGCACCCCAACCCCAAAGACCACGTACAATGGGTAAAATTATTAAAGTTCAGATGCTCTGAAGTTTTTTTTTTTTTTCAAGTGTTATTCTTTAGGCACATTACGTCAGAACAAAAAATGCTTGCAATGAGTGGGCAGTGCTTGTTCACACTCCACAATACAGTCATGAGTAAGAACGAGAGCTCTCTATTATGAACATTCCCCTTAAAACATGAATAAAGCTGGTAAGTCCTGCACAAGTGTAAGTAATATGGCTGAGAAATTAGAGAGATTGAAAAGAAATGATATATTCAGACACAGTTATTACAATCTCAGTTCTTTGATTATCTGAATGAGGACTGCCAGGGACAAAAAAGAGACAAACACTGAATTCAATTAGGACTCTTGTATTGTCATCAAGCTGCTGTACTATCTGTTGCAGAATCAGAACTCAGTCATTAGAGAGGTAGGCTGAACTTTTTTTTTTTTTTACCAAGAATCTAACTGTCCCCTTGGAGGCCAGCAATACAGCTCCCTAACTGTTTGTGAAAAGCCAGCCCTCAGAGCTTGATTAGGCATGTCCTCCTTGATATAAATGGCTGAGTCTTCATCTCTGTGGAATGTTTCACTGCATTCAGAAAGGATACAGTAAAAAAGAAAAGAAAAGAAAAGAAAAGAAAAGAAAAGAAAAGAAAAGAAAAGAAAAGAAAAGAAAAGAAAAGAAAAGAAAAGAAAAGAAAAGAAAAGAAAAGAAAAGAAAAGAAAAGAAAGAAAAGAAAAAAGAAAAAACACCCCAAAAGTCATGTGTCTCATTGTCTTCCTCACAACAGTTGATCAGTGAGGGTCATGCTTATACATTGAGGTGTTTCTCTGTTTCTGACATACTGTTCCCTGAATCAGCTCATCAAGCTGACTGTGAAGTGAGGAGTTTAAACAGAGTTAAACATAGGAATCGGCTTTTCAGAAAACAACGTTTGTGGTTTCTGTGATTTGGCAGCAAGAAACATCTTCCCTATGCAGCTACACAGTGCTGTCCCCAGAGCACCACTCCTGATTCATGAAGCATCATAAGAACAGGCATCCCTCCATGGACATGCTTGGAAGGATGACAATCTCTGGCAGTGACAGCCTGAGCAGAATATACTTTAGGAGCCAGTTAGTATCAAAGTGTGACAGAAAAGGCTCATAACGTCAAAGGACTTAAAAATCAGTGATTTGTACTGCTCATTTTAAACTTTCAAATTACAGAAAGGCAGATATTTCCTGATTTGGATCTGTTTGAGAGACTTCACTATGTAACAGAAAAGCAGGTTGTAGTCCTGCCTTTTCCAATAAAGATGGAAAAAAATCACTAGCTGTCATAGTGGTTCATCAAAATTAAGCCTTGTGTTTAACCCTGTACAGACTGTGAGCAGCAAAGGATGCTTTTATTAACTCAACAGTCAGAATGTCTTCCTACATGAAGGATTTCCCTAGACCAAGACCAAAGAGATCCAAAGATGTTTTTGCATTATCAGTTTAGTTAAGATTGGGAGTGTACTTGGAAAGCAAATACCCTTTCTTATTTGCTGCACTTGCATTCTCAATATGAAGTGGTCTTGAAGCATGCAAACTAGATGCTTCTCTAATGAAACCAGGCAGTGAGGTCCAGCAAGTCACCTGCTATACACCAACCCCTTGGATTTCTGTGTAGGGCCCAAACAAGAGCTAGTCTGAAGTAAAATCCTTAAAATGTGTACAGGGTGGTCCTCAGTTCCTCTGGAGACACTGTTTTGCTCTATAGATCCACTCCAATTACAGTATGCTACTTGCTAACGCAGAGATGCCCTAGACTCCTNATTTAACTTTTTCTCTATTTAATCTTCCATAAATGAGATAAAATAAGATAAGCTCAAAGATATAGCTGCACATTTTCATTAACCATATGATCCTAAAGTGTGTGTATCTTGTCCTTCTGCACTGTTTCCTTTTCATTACTCTTTGTCATCTTTGTTTATCAAGGTAAGCTTTAAATCTATAATACAAATCCTTTTGAATAGGGATGTTGTCTTTGCAAGCCTCCAGTGAAAAAGCTAGCAAATTATGAAGCACATTAAAAGAAGTTCCAGATAGTTTCTTTATCAACCTGCAGTCCTTTGTCTTCTCATTGCTCTCAAAGGCAGATGGGCCACTGTTATGAGGTCAGCTTGCCCCCTCATTCTGAATGCTGAATACAGGAACTGGGCAGACTGAAAAAAGAGAGGACAGAAGTAGAGACACAAAAAGTACAGCAAATACAGAATCATGTTCATAAATATTTCCCTTTTTCCATCTTTCCCTCTCCAAATACAAGAAATAAAAAACCAAGGCTGGAATAGAAATGTGACTGGGATCCAAATCAGCACATCTCCAGGAGCAGCAGAGGGATGGTCACTTCAGCTCCAAGCACACAGGACACCTGCTTGGGTTAATGCTGTTGTCCTTGGTCCCCCAGAGGCTCTGGATACTTTGCCTTTGAAGCCTGTTGAGCTGCTATGTAAAAGCAAACCAACCACTGCCAATATAATGGGGCATGGCAACTGAACCTCTGCAGGAAGATTTTCCAAATAAGTTGATGGAAAGATAGGATCATTTTACTATATGTTCCTTCACAGTTCATTGAGGCTGAAATGTGCTTGAAAATTCACCTTTTTTCAGTAAGGGCTAAGGGCACCCCAACCCCAAAGACCACGTACAATGGGTAAAATTATTAAAGTTCAGATGCTCTGAAGTTTTTTTTTTTTT